>VYXF01013021.1:298866-349801 GCA_013397295.1 Polioptila caerulea | reverse complement strand
AAAAAAACAAAAAAAAAAACCAAACAAAAAAAAAAACCAACAAGAAACCACCAGACAAAAAAAACCCAGACAAAAACATGGCCTAAGACTCAAGTTCAATACAATTACCTTGTCATCCAAAGCAGGCTGGATGGGGATACTGAGAGCATCATTTACAACCACTCCAAGCTCATCTACATAGAATACAAGTATGGATATCAAAGGAGCCCAGGAATTTTCTGCTGTTAAAGTGAATGTTTTTGTAGACTTTGTGCCAAAAGCTATAATTTGTTCCTTAGACAATACCTGAAAGAGAAAAAAATCAAACACTCAAACTGTTGCTACCCTTAATAAGTCATATGGTCAGCAATTTGTTCTACAAGTAGCTGCTAAAGAAGAGACACATGGCTGTGATTCATTATTTGTTTCACTAACTGATAGATCAGTTCATGCCCATGAAAATGGGCATGGTAGCTCATGTAATATTTAAATATTTTTTTTCTGTGTTTTAATTCCTGTATCACTATGGACAAGTGAAGAACTGTAAGTGCACATATATGGTATGAGAACATAAAAATACAGCAGTTATTGGGTTGGCTCATGTGGGTTATCTGTAACAGCATTTGAGTTTGGATCAGGCCTATAGTTTTAAAAGCAAACCTCCAAAACACTCAGAACATTTTGGTTTGCCTCTTGGAGCATGTGAACTTGGGTCTAGTAATGTGCTCCAGTTAAAAGCAGCATTCATTTTAACAGATCAAAGTAGAGCTGGTCCGAAGCTACCCCAAATACCTGGATTTCAGGTCCACAGCATCAATTTTTTCACTCTAAATTTGTCCCTACTGGATCATACACTTACTAATGAAGAGAGAGAGATATAGGGCAGGTCCCTGCCTTTGGTTGCACGGACCTGGCTTATTTTAAACCTTCTAGAGAGTGTTTCTATTTTAGAAAATACATATGAATGCCCAAATTTTACATGCTTTTCCTTATTCAGTTTACTGTTGAAAGTTTGTGAAAGAAAAAGGATCCTAGCTACCATGGTCTCTAAGATGCAGACAGTGAACAAGACAGGCATGTGTTAAAGACAGGATGGGAAACTTTTGGTAGTATATATAATAAATCTTTCAATTCTGAGGCTTCAAGATACAGTAGAGCAGCTGAGCAACTAAGCAACTACCCAAGACATTTATTTGAAAATGCTTCCTATGAATCTCCCTTGTTAACAACACCCCTGTGTCCACTCAACCATCTGTTTCCTCAGCAGGCAGCTCTTCCCACCCTGTACCCACAGGCTCAGCCTGACAGTCCTGAATCCTGAATACAGGCTCCACCAGGCCTCTGCTTCCTTCTGCATCTGCAGGACCTGCTGACAAAGCCACAGTTTGGGCTGCTCCTGGGACACCCTTGTCCCTTTCTCCCTTTGCAGATGCTCTGCACTGTCAGAAACAGTATTGCTCTCACAGTTGTGCTTTGTCTCACATCTGCAAGCAGAGATAACCCAACACTCAGATCAGAGAAGCACTTTTTCCAGAAGCACTTCCTTACAGTGCCAGGGGCTTTCCTCCTAGGTAGAAAAAATAGTTATCTTTCAAAAAGGACCATTCTAGTGGAAAGGAAGTTTTTGGGCCTCTTCCACAAAGTATAATTTTAAAATGCTGAGTCTCTCAAATGTTTAATCACTTTCCACTCACTGGAGTATTTCTCAAGTTGGTAAAAGTCTTCTTGGATTGTCCCCATATGTAAAGCTTGTAACTTACCAGATAGTGATACTCTCTCACTGGCTTGTTGCTTGCAATGCTCAGCTCAAAAGGCTTCCCAGCCTAAGAAAAGCACATGATTCATATGGATGAGTATGGAAAAACCAGTACTTGGTTATTATCATGGCAAGCTTTGTCTCAGACTGTACCTTTATATCCTGGCTCTTTGTTTTAACCTGAAGGTAAGTATGACTGGGGGAGCTGAACACATCATAAACACCTATGTCAGTCTTACTGCTGAGGAACTCTGCCTGCAAGACAGTGCCAAAAAAAACTCTTAACAAAACAGCAAAATCTGTGATGTTTGTATATGTGGTACAGCTTACAAGAGCATGGTTGCCTTAGCTAAAGTTCACTTCATGCTTTGGGTATCTGGGGTTTTTTCCTTTGATATCATGGTGCAATTATTAAATCCCATGTGACAGGATCTCTCACTTTCTTTACAGCTGTAACATGAAGTAACAAAAATAACAATAGGTGACATGCCAGCTGTTGCAGATAGCAGGACAGCACATCACTGATCCCACCCAGCCCACACAATTTAGTGTGTCAACACTCCAAAGCAACATGTTACCAAGCAGTACCTGAACTCTCAGCGTTTTTGTATCAGACAGGATTGGAAACTCAAAATCAATGACTCCATTTTCTGGAACTGTGTAGTTCAGGACATGGACTGTGAGATTTCTCTCCTCTGTTGCCTCATTTTCCAGGTGAGAAAGGGAAGAGTGATGGAAAAGCAGGTCTGACTGTTGTGCAGTGATTGTTACAAGATTCTGCCTCTCTTCAGCTGTCAGCTGGTTGCTATCAGAACGTGACACCTTCAGCTAAATAAAAAGAAAGGAAACACTTATCAAACCCATCAAACAGGGTAAAGCTAAAATGCACAACACATAGCATGTAACAATACATTATGCATCCTCAGATTTCTCACACATCAATAGCTTTATTTCTGTTCCCTAGTAAACACCACAAGTAGGCAAGTCAGGCAAGAACAAAATTATTCATAACTCCAGGGAATAAAAAAAGAGTAAGAAAAGTAGATGGAAATAAAATGAAATATGTTGCATTTTAGCTCTCCCAATTACTCTTCTAATGTTGAGAACGTTTGTGTCTCAGCTAAACTATACGTATCCTACATACAGTCTGAATACTTAATTTTATCACTTGCATTTTACCACCACAAGAAAGGGCAATCTAACATTTACATCACGTGGAAAAATGAGTCAGATGAGCAGAGATGGTGCTGAGTTGGATGTGTTTATAAATTCATCAAATGAACTGAAGACTGAAAGCAAAAATTGACAGTGTGCAACTTCTTCACTCCATCATGTATCAATCAGCACTACAACTTAAAACCTTTATGCCCACTTTCAAGTAGATTTTCATCCAGTATCTGCATTATACACTACCAAAAAAATCAACTTTTATACTTAAAAGCGCTGAACTAATGTTTCCCTCTTCTTTTTTCAGTCCATAGATGTCACTGCATTACCTCTCCTCCTCAGCCATTACTTTCCTGTTCTCTCTCTGAAGAGCATATGCTCTTCATGTAAGATCTTCACTTTTTAGTAACAGCAGCAGCTGTTCATTCACACTTCTTTGGGCCAATAACTGATACATTCCTGTTGCCAGCTGCAAGAATTGCCAGATGCCTCAGCTATCTCTCACTCAGTTCATCTTTGGAAGAGGAGAAGAAAAAAGGTGGACTCAAACTGGGATGCTGGCAAAGAAAATGAAAAGCACAAAAGCCCAAATGATCAGGCTAGCATAAAGCTATGTCTTGAGCCAATACTTTGGAAGAATATATTCAGGCTAAATCACTGCATTTTCATACAGTAAATGTATGAAATAATAGAAGAATAGTAAAATTGACTCCCCTTTTCAAGCAAAATGCAGTGATACCATATGCAACCTCTGCAAAATGTAGAAATACTGAATGCAGATGAGGAATAGATTGAAGAACATGAAATATTTCTATGAGTGGACTGCAGTTGGCATGAAAAGGACAGAAAGCAGAAATAACACTTTTGCTTGAAAGCAATGTAGTTTGATGAGTTTTAACTGAATTATGTAAAAGCTGCTTAAATATACAAATTAACTATATAAAATACATAAAGCATATATTTGTGTTTATATATATAAAATACATACACAGTTAAACATACAAATATTATAAAGACATTTGAAACTTAATAGCTAATCTGTTGTTTCAAAGCACAGTCAAAAAATCCAGCTAGGGAAGACTTCTCTTCCATAAGAATGCTGACAATGCACAAGTATATCCTGTCAAGGCTACAGCATTCCCTGCCACTTTACCCTTTTCCAGAGCAAATGCCTTCAAGTATTTTCCGGTATGTACTGGGAAGGAAAAGATAGAATTCGAAAAAAAATCTGTAAATAACACTTAAAAATACAAGGCAAACTTTGCTATATAAGCATAGAGGAGGAGTCACATTTATCCACAGATAATAATCAAATAAAAAATAAGTCACTCACTTTATCCACAGATGATAATCAAACAAAAGAACTTACAGTAGCTATGAAGTTCAGAGAAGGCTTTATAACTCTAGTGTAGTCCAGAAATTCAATAAAATAGTCACTTTGTTTTGGAAATATGATGGTACTTGAATTTTGGGAGACTCCTGTGGAATAATTGTATGTGTTTAGACAACATGCATTACACATATATATTACTTTAGCAGCAATATAATTTACTGCCCATGACTTTGAAATAATTCTATCATATTTTTCACCACTTCCACTCCAATCATTCTTCACCCTTCTAGCTGAGCATCAGTACAAAGATGGTATATGTACTGGTACTGCCTGCCACACTGCAATATAAGATACACCACTTAGGGCTCCACTCACCATACAGTAAATGTATGAAATAATAGCAGAAGTGTCAGAACTGACAGAAGGAGCTTATTAAATCCCAAATCAGCCAGCTGGGGTTTCTACAGAAAGTCTGTAATGAAACCTAGTTTCTGGGAGAGGCAGAAATTTTGTACATGGGATTTTTTTTTCTAACGTGCAAGGTCCAGTAGAACATGAACTAACAAAAATCCCTCAGTTTTCAAATCAGTTCATCTAGAAGAGGCCAGACTGTGGACAACCTAGGACCAGGGAATTCTTTCTACTAATATGGCTTACAAATACACAACATCAGGTAAGTTTATGATTAAAGTTAAGTTTGTAAAATTCAGGCTAATGCTAGCAATTCTTTATGCCTGCTCTTCTCATCAAAAATGATCAGTTACTGACTTTAAGCTCCTATGAGAATGTGTTTCTCAGTTAATTTAATAAATCATTTAGCATAGAACTCCATTCAACCGAGTTAACAGCTGGTGAAACTATTAAATTTCTAGGCAAGCAACATGCAGATAATATATTTGAATGTGGATGGTTTGTGGTGACATCAGTACATGACACTCTCCTAGAGCTCCAGCCTCTTCCACACAGCAGTAATGTGCTCTGGATTCCTGCCAGACCTCACACAGCCACGTACCCGTGAGTGACTCAGTCACCACCACGATCATTTCTATCGGCTCCATGTAATCGCTGTCACCTTGGCGCCACGACTGCTCAGCATTCAAGTTTTGCAACATAAGCTTGTTACAGGTTACATTCACTGATCCATTTATCTGCAATGTAGGAAAAAATAACTGTTGAGCCAGAAAAGCCAAGGACACTCTTCTGTCTACAGTAGCTTATTTCTGGTTACATCCTCTAGCTCTCTCCACATACAAGCTTTGGAGTGAACATCAGAAAATTATGAATGCTGACCCTTTATGGTTTTTGCCATCAGCAACCATTTTTATTAAATCCAGTAGAAGTTCACTACTTTTTTGGAGGCAACAATGTTTTATGGGAAAGGTACTTTTTTGTCCCTGAATTATCCACTTCTACATGGGTAGTGCAGTAGTACCTAAGCTTTACAGGAAAATACAATGAACAAATTCCTGCCTGAGGAGAGGGGTATATCCTATCCAACATCTGAGCTCAGAGTTTCTGTAGACTAAGTGCTGCTGAAGGCACTGAAGTCACACAGTGGCTGAAGTCAGCGAACAGAAAATTACATTCACTTCACATAGCAAAAATTTAACCTTTTTTAAACACAGTCCACATCTCAAAAGTAAAATGTCTGATTTTGGAAAGAGCATGCAATGAATCTATCACCTCCTTCTTAAGCTTTCAGATTGAAACTGTGTGTCTTTTTAAATTTCATGCTTCAGGTTACAATTAGTGCAGTAGCCCAAATGTAACTGCTGGCAATGAGTAGGCAAAATGCTTTGGTTTCTACCATGCTAGAGCTCCACCTAGACAACTGGAGTGTTCTCCTCTGGCCTTGTGACACAGAGCTCAGTGTACAGGGGCAGACATAGGGCCAGGGAGCATTCCTGAGCAGGGGTCCTCCAGGACCTATGCAGCTCCTGGAAAATTTTTCTACCTGGGTCAGTTGGTACTCTCCAAAATAAATTCCAGGTACAAGTAAGGGGATCACAGGTGCCAAGTATCATGTCCAACAAGCAGTGTGAATATAGATGATTTAGGCTGGAAATCAAAGAGAGTCAAACACTCTCCAGCTGAACTCTGCATTCAGAAATGATTCCAAGCGCCATTTAACCCACAACAGGACACAGACTTAAAGAAACTACTAAAAGGTGACTCACCTCCGTTGTTGTTGTTATATTTCTCTTGTTTGTCCAGTAAGAAACAGAAAGGCAAGTGACTGTTACATTTCCCTTTACTGGCTTTCCATATGTGTACCTGAAACACATCAGGCAAAGTCAAACAACACACCACCCTCCAGGACTTGGGCTCCTGAAGAGCTCTCAAGTTATTCTCTGGCCTCAAACAGGGGTAGAACACATTTCTTCTTTGAAACATGGAGTTCGACACACTGAGACCAGTCTATCAACAGAAAAGCTGGAAGCTCAACACCTGGAGAAGATACACAGTGCTGCTCTTTCCACTACACAAGCTCTACAAACCTATTAAAACTATTATGGGCTGTATGATGTACAAAAGTTAACTGTACTAAGCTAAAAGCAAGTTATGGAACAGAACACTGATGCAGCATCATAACTAATATGCAGGAGAGTTAAAATGGGATGCAGGAAGTGTATTTTGCTTACCAAACACTGCTAACACAAAATGAGATATCTCCAGATATTGGGTAATAGTTATTACTACTTATTTAGGAATCACAGTCTCAAGAAATCATTGCAAACAATGTCCAGCTGTGGCAAATCTGAAAACTGCAGCATACTCCCTTCTTAGGATGACAAGTAGCAACCTGCAGTCACTTAGAGGCATTAAAATGAAATTTTGTATAAAAGTTTTTAAGTCATACTTAAGAGAAACCACGACATTATCAGATTGAGACAGAGAAGCTAAGGCAGGGAGGAATGACATGGGGACAGACAGAATACCTAATATCATTATAGTCCTCAGCAGTAATATGTGCATTGTGATAACTTTAAAGTACTTTAAATCATTATGCAGCCACTTAGGTAATATCAAAGCTGAAAAGCAGACAGAAAGACAAATCAAACAGCAGAGTTACAGGAATAACTCTGATAACAATGTCTTGCATTTGAACTCAGTCTAAGAACACCTAATTACAGTAATAAGTTGCCATTAATCTTGAAATTATATTGCCATTGGGCAGCATCCCTGTACTTAACTTGATCTAAAAATACTCCAGAGAAGAAAATTAGGTTTATGACATCTACAAGTTGTATAAAGAGGCTTTATGTCTACAAAAACAGTCACCAGGAATGAAGTAATTCTCTATAAATAATTATGATGTGTCAGTAAAACTTCGTCACTACCGGGATTCAACCTTTCAGAACCAATTCAGATGGTTCACTGGTGTCTAAGTAAGAATTTATTGCAGCAAACAGGTACACTTTCAAACACCTTCTAAGTATACCAAATGAAAGAGTCAAGTATCCTGGGGAAGACTAAAACAACTGAAGAATCCAAATATTAGCTGGCATACAATGGATTCCAAAAGCTAAGTAGAATGGGAAGAAAAAAGCGAGGAAAACTTTTTAAAAATTGCCCCTCAGGAGATTCACAGAATTATAGAATGGTTTGAGATGAAAGAAATCTTAAGAGATCTTAAGGATCATTTAGTTCGAACCCCCTTGCCATGTACAGGGATGCCACCCACTAGCTCAGGTTGCTCAGGGCCCCATCCAACCTGGCATTGATAGTTTATACTAGCAGGTTGCATGGGCTCTACAGAATGAAGTGTTTTCTCCAAGTCCAAACATTTAATTTAAATAGCTTGCTAAACAATGATTTCTGCATTTCTCTTGTAAATGGAGGGCTTCTTCAGAAGGTATGTGTTTTAAGGCATTAGATAACCCACACCCTTTAGTTCTGTCTTCTTGGATGGATCTATCAGGTAGCTCTATGCGGCTCTTGTCTTTAAAAATAAAATTAGTTTCTATCTGAGGTTATTGCATAGAACTTTTTGTCTAGATATTTGCTCAGCTGAAAAATAAAATATTATTACGCAGGAGACTACACTGAAGCCTCTTCTGAATTTCCCAAGGACTTTTAATTCTTCACCCATTCATAGCTATAGGTATTTTGATACAAGAAACCTATACTTGAAATCTACGATGCTGATTTATTGGAACAAGGAGGATGTTCCAATAAATTAGGATGTTCCAGAATTAGGCAAAGCTTGCCTAATTTCCCAAGTTGTCTAATAAAATATAGTTACTCTACCTATAGACCTTAACATGGTAAATTGGAGAGTACCATAAAAGAACTATAAGAACAAAAAAGCATCAAAATACATATTACAAGCAAGAAACTTATGAAATTTCCAAATAAGGTAGCTAAAAATGCACAGCTACAGTCTAGAAGTGTGTTTACCAGACCAAAAGAACTTACTAGAATTCTGAAAATCTACTGAATCTGGTTAAAACAAAATCCAGTAACCAGAAACAGATAATAGCCAACTAATTTTGAAGCGATGGGGCTTTATTAGCATTCTAAATATAAGTTTTTACTTTGACACTTCGAGATCCACAATAAGTTTCTTAAGAGTGAGGGTAACAACAGCATCAGTGATTTACTTACTTTGCAGAGACAACACCTGTTACATCTTCATCTCTCAAAGAGTAGTATAAAGGTGTTGTTATCGTGACATCAAATTTTGGTAAAACTAAAAAAAAAAAAAATTACAAGAAGCATTAAATTCACAGGAGTATTTCTTTTTTAAGTAACAAGAATAGAACATGTAATTTGATAAAGACTACTAACTTCCTAAGTTTCCTAATATGAGGTAAGATGCATTTTTAACCCAGTCCCCAGACTACAACTTTTTGTTGAAAGGAGAAAAAAGTACCATAAAAACAGCTTGCATATAAGCTTGTAAGTCTGAAATATAAAATATTTAGCTTATTCAGTCTTTACAGAATAATCAGCAAGCTTCACAACCAGATACTATACAGATATTTTGGGATCATTAAAACTACTGAAGATAAACAGGGTAGCTGAAAAGATGGTATTTTTTGTGAGTCTCAGAGAAGCCAAAGTTTTGGAAATTAAACTTTCTGTAAGTATTTAAAATGTTCATGCCAGACAAGGGAAGCTAGTATAAATTAATGGAGAATCACTACTGATCTTGGTCACTACTGAATAGCACTTACCATATTCCATCACTTTAAATCTTTGATAATGAACTTGTCCCTATTGAAAAAAATTCATATGAGAAAATACATTCAATTGTGGTTAGATTAGTAATTTTAACATACCTTTTTAGCCAAATCCCACCCATATTCAAGTTAAACTACAATTTCTGACATGGTGTGATTCTTAAATCATGGCTCAATCACTATTAGCTCCTGTAGTGACCAGTAGTATATGTTTGCAAAACAGGACACTGAAGTTCACGTGAAGCAGACTGTAAGTATTTACCACAAACTGCTTGTGCAGCTTCCAATCTGCAGACATCTACATATGCCTGCTTTCTGTACTAAAAAAAAAAAAATTGAATACCTGAGCTAGCCAGCATAAAACTACCTAGCATAAGTAGTCAGTCATTATGGTAAACTATGACTGACATCCTTGCACCTTCTCTGACAGCACATCTTAAATTAACTTCTAGAAACAAGAAGCTCCTACAGCACCTATCTAGTGCATGAGACTATTTCAAAACTTTGTATAATCTTATGATTCTACATTTACTCCAAAGGTGGCTGCAGTTTTGTTACAGTCTACAGCCATACTTACTTCAGCAGAGACACCCTTGCATTGCATCTTCTTGTCTCAGCTATTTGTTACTTAAAATCAAGGAAAGAAAGAAAACTACATATTGTGCTGTTTCTTGTGTTCTCTTCTAGTTTCCTATTTTTCTAGATTTTTCACTTATTTCCTGATTTCCTTCAGGAGGGAAAAGAAGAATGAATATGGATAACCAATTGTCAGGTGGCATCAAGATGTATCAGATAGGAATGACTGTTTGTAGAAAGAGAGGATAAACTGAGAACTCGTATGGTAAAAAAACCTATGACAAGGACCTAAACTAGAAACAATGATAAACTTTTGTTATCTGATCAACAACTTTGCAAGTTAAACATCGCAGACCAAGCCCTTTATATACCTGTATTTATACATTTCCTGTGAAAATATTCGTATCAAAGTAAAAATCAGATTGTTGCCGATTTCATGATTAAGTTGTTGATCACCAAAATAACTGCAATATTTATACTCCTAAGTTTGAAAATACACATGCAGAATCAGCTACTTTCACAACATTTGTGCAAATCATAATATTTGAACACAAAATGCTACAGCATTGACATGAGTGAATCAGTCCATCTACTGATTACTGCCGATCAGTCCATTACTATCAGGGAGTCTTAGGAACATGTATCTTAGGGAAATGACCTGTAGTGAATTCATCTCACATCTTGTTCTCTGTACAGCTTTTATTTCCAATACTAAGTCTTTATGTGACCCTTGCCATAAAGCAAACCCTGACAGCTGATAGACCCCCATAAGGTTACCCCAGATAGCACGGTTAAAAAGCATCTCCCTTGAAAATAATATATGGTCTTCCATTATCTTAGAAGCAAAAATAAAAATAAAAAATAAATTTTAAGAAGTGAAATTAAATACTAAGATAACTGTAAGCAGTAAAAACAGAGATTACAGTGAGACTAGTACTCCTGGCTGCATCTTCTCTAAAAGGCAAACTTTGTGACAGAAATCTAGCCATGCTTCATAGTTCAGGGAAAGGCAAAGACCCTACTTGGTCATCTTGATGATGTGAATACCAAGCCAGGTTTTCCACTAACACATTTTTTAGCCAAGCTGCTCTGAAGTAGGACAAGTAACACCACTTCAACCACTCTATCACTTTAGTTCATCAGGGCAAGGCTGTCTCTCTGGCAAATATTGTTCAAATATACTGAAGTGGAAGTTGTTAAACCAGTTTCCAGGAACAGTGGCTTTTGAGACAAGCAGTTAGTCAGTTAGCTATAAATGCATAACCCAAGAGAGATTTTTAGGGGGTTTTTTTAGATAGGAAAATAACACCATGCCTATTCAATTTTTTCCAGAGTTGCTTTATTCTAGTACAGGTTTTGTCTTCCATGGCTTCTCCTACGTCTTAAATACACTCACCCTTCCAGACTAACAACATTTTTGCTCTAAATCAGCATTTCTTAAACTGCAGAACACCTATTGCAATCTGTGCCAATCGCCCAGAGTAAGAAAACAGTGCCAAAAAGAGATCCATGTAAGTGTTCTGGGATGATGAGTCGTTCTGCAAGGGGTGATTTAGATGCTGTCTGTCCTGACATCCAAGAATCCCTAACAACTACAGTCTAGAGTCTGCTCTGCTGTAATGGGCTTCCTGTTTTAATTCACTGGGTCTGATCCAACAAAAGTGAGGTCACAGGAGCTGCTCTCCAGAGATTGGTTTTTTTTCTTCTTTGGCAACTGAAAGTCCCTGAAATAAATCTGGTCTGGGTCCGTTTTCTTGTTTGTTTCTGACATTGACACACATCACTGTTAGAGCACGAGGAAAGATTCTGGGTGTGGTCCAGGGCTTTGCCCTGGAAAAGCACAGTGCTGGCACCACCTGCATACCTGGGGCTACTTCATTGTCTCACAGGCCCTGTCAGGAGCACTCTTCTGCCTTGGCTTTGCAGCTAAATAAAACATATTTTTGTCTAGACAGAACTAACAGAAGCACTGCATGATCACTTCCATGCTTTGTTTTCTCATGCAAGAAACAAACTCCAAAATTAAATTCTGTTCAAATTCAATAGCACGGTCTCCAGAAACTAGTCAAGAGTCCCGCCAGCACCACCATTCACACAGAAGATCTTGATTAAATATCTTTGCACATTTGCAAACTACTGAATACTCAGGCAATGCCCAAAGGCTTTACGTATGCTCTGACTTTGAAGAAGTGTGACACATTTTTTAAGCAATTATACATACAACATTAAACTTAATGCATCAAATGTGAAATCCGTAACTGATCTAGCAGTGAAACATGACAGAATTTGCTGTGGATACACTGCAACGTACATTAAATCTCAAAAGCTAAAAAATTAAACGTGTAAAGTATATAATCATTCCCAGTCAATTCTGGAAGTTTGCTTTTTAGCTGAAGCTTTAAAAAAATCATAATACTCTTAAAGATATTTTGGAAAGTTCTTGTTGCACCTGAAACATTACTACTCTTCAATATTTGATCATAAACTTATACATAACAAATTTCCATAAATTAGATTAAAAAATGCCATTTAACTTCTGGTTGGAGGTGCGTGCTACTAAAACTCAGCAACTAGAAGTCTTTCAGCAACAGGAAATATAAGATATCCAACTAAAATACGAGGTAGAGACTTGGAAACTAGACTGTAATTACTCTGTCTTGAGTTTTCCTGGAACAGCTGTACTAACACCTGAACTTTTATTAAAAATACTACAGGATGTTTCACAGCAGCAAGCAGCCAAAACCTGATTTAAAACAGGATTCAGAGGCAGCACTTCCAAAAATCAAGACTCAGTACACTTGGAAACTGACCTGTAATCGCAAGAAAGGAAATGTTATTTAATCACTTAACAATTCTTTAAAGACAAGAGGGAAATCTAGAGAAAGGCTGGATATTTAACTGGAAAGTTCAGGTCATGGCATCAGGATAGGTAAGTCATGCAGAGATCAGTCTGGGTTTGCCATAAGAAGATGTTCCAAAAGCCTGAACAGATTCATAAGCTGCACTGGATGCCATGCAGAGACAGAGCTGTCAGTGCTAGTTAACGATAGGTAGACATATCTACTAAAATTCCCAGTCATGTACTGAGTCTTCCCTAGCAGTAAATGCAAGTTTTCACTGACCTCCTATCAGGAAAAGACTGGTGAATCTATGCAACTTTATATATGACACAATAAAACCTGTATCTATCTTGAACAGCAGAATTACTGGAGAAGAGAGAGGAATATCCAGCTAATAGCTAGGAATATCCACTAGGAGTGACCTAGTCACTCACTAGCTTTCAGTGAACACAAACTGAATCTCCACTATCTCACCAACACAGAGACCCCTACACACCTGCATGTTCAAACTGAATCCCATCCCATATGATCTTGTATTTCATAGCATAAACTTCCTTGCAGCCAAGAGAATAAAGCAGAGTTTCCCATTAGAAAAGTTCTTTTCCTTTATTTTGCAGTGTCTTTCAGGTTTCATTAATAAAATGGTTGACACACTATAAGAAAATTAAGTCTGTGAGACAACACACTAGGCAAACCTAATCTAATAGTGTGAATATTGCAATAGTCATTTAATGTATCTTGCATATGATAGATACCCTTATCCAGTGAAGATGTTGTGTAGGCACATGCTGTAGAAATAACATATATTGCTTTGTCATTATATTCAACACCGAATTTGAAATTTAAAGCGGAGCAGGTGTAAACAAAAGAGGGCCTGAAAGTAAACGTCAGTATTTCTGTGTGGGATTTGGGGTTGCTTTCTATTCCCAAAGGATAAACACTGTAAGAAAAGCCAGTTTTTTTCTGGACACTAAGGTCTAAAACTATTTTTTTTGTTTGTTTTGGTTTGGGTTTTTTTTGTAAGTGTAATATATACTTCTTTTTCTCCTCTATTTTAATTTTCAGTTCAAAGAGTTTAAATGTCAAAAGGAACCATTCAGCCTGATCTCCTTTTAACACAAGTTTAATACCTTTGTATTCAGCTACTCCAGCAACCTGTGTTGCTAGAATGAATCTCCCAAAAAGGCAACCATGAGGTAAAAGAGAACACCCAGGGAACTGCATCAACCAGGGTAGCCAGGAGTGACACTGTGTCTTGAGCTACCATCTTAGGCCTTTTTAACTATCAGTTCTCAATGGAGTGTACCAGAATTTGTCCAGACAGTTTTTGATCCCATCTAAATTTTCAGTATTCACAATAATTGCTATTGCCATGCTCTGCAGTACTGTTATAGTGTTTCAGTCATTTTGAAATCACTCTTCACCTCCTTTACCTGATGCCCTGTAGCTATATGTTGAAATAGGTAGGAACAAAACATTCTCTATTTACTTTCTCTTTGTTACTCATTACTTGAGAGACATTCTCACACTGACATATATTTTCCATGATCATTAACCTTCTGTAGCATGGCTAAAATTTAGAATTCCATCAACTACACTCTATTAAGGTTTCACTTCACTTGTCTCACAGCTGTTTCATCAGCCCAGATGAATTTATATGGCATTTTTCTTTCAACTTAACATTTTGTTTTGTTTTGTTTTGTTTCAGAAGGGAGAGGCACTCATTCAGATCCTGAAAACAGCTGCCACAATTCCTTCATCAATTATCTCCTCATTCCAGCATTACTCAAGCCTTTGCAGAAAGCCCAAGCAACATTTCACAAACTTTTTTTGCTTGGCATGTGAGCTGTTGAAGGAGCCCACCACTGCCACCAGCCTTTGTTTCCATATCTGAGCCACACTTTCCCAACTGCTGGAAAGCACCTACAGTAGCTGTGAGTGGGGATGGCTTGTCAGCTGGATCAGTGACCTGGTCTGGTCTAGGCAAAGCAAAACACACAGAATGCTTTTCAGTTTGGGTCACCTCCTCACTGCACTTCAGATCTCAGCCTGACTACAGCTGCTTTAGTGTGACTGAGAGGCTCCTGACCAGCAGTCAGGGGATGGGAAGGAGTGGCAGAGCACAGGGAGGAGCACAGGAACAACTTGATACATTTTTCCCATCACAGACAACAGCAGCAACTCCACACCCACATGACAACGTGTTTGAAAAATCCAGTCTTGACACTCACTTGAGCACCACCCTCACATACCTAAGCCTATAGAAATGTATCAAACATATAACTCCTACTGGTAAATGTTACTCCCAAGTAATACAGGATCACGTGAGTTTTCCTCCTTTCTACCCATAATCTCCCTCATTATGTAACATTCAGCAGTCCTGTTTATACTTGCTAAATGTCTCTGAACAGCCACTGCAAGCCAAATAGGAAATGCACTTCCCAAATTATAGGTATTTAAAAGCAGGCTGAATGACCCTGACACACAAGAGTTTTGAACAGCCAAACCTCCAGCTATTTTTGAAACATGTTCCATGGTGTATGAGGAGTGTAACAGCTTCAAGGATTGGCCTGAGAGAACTACTACCAATAGCAACATGCAATACAGACTCTTCCAGTTTTGTTTTGCAATAGTTCTGTGTTAGTAGTCATCCTTTCTATTTTACAAAGTTATTTTTTCCTCAGTAACTCATCAGTTTTTGTGAGCTGGTGAAACACGCCTAAAACTAGGCAAAGATCTGTAAACAGTCTTGGTTCCTCAACCCTTGAGACACTGACTGGCTGCACAGCATGGTACAACAAATTTCTGTGTATTTGCTTACAAAATCAACATAAGGACATTTCACTTAAAAAGAAAAAAAAAAAACTCTACTCCATGAGATCTTTCTTTTATATTAGTATTACAACTCCTCATTTTTTCAATACCATTTTTATTCTGGAATCAAAACGCAGACCTTAGGATAAAGTATGTATGTGGGTTTTTGTATCCTTTCCTACAAAACCACATACTATTGAAAACCTTGTGAGGTTTGCATATTACCTTTGCATAGTATCTTGCACAATATTTGACATGAGGGAAGGATTTGCTCATCTCATGATCCATGTTTATAACTGGTTTCAGCAACGTAAACACAATTTTATACACATCTAGCAGAAGAAATAAACATCTCTATGATTTGGCAATGTAAATACTCACATTCACTTCCACCTCTATGGACCAGTCTCCTAGTGGAGGGTTCATTGACAATTGAAATTTTTTGGAAACTACACCCAAATCACCCTCCTCCATCAACCACTGCTGAATCAATTTCTTCCGAGGATCCTAGGAGAGAAGTCAAGCAGCATGTTAAACACGAGCGGCCTTGCTAGCAAGATTAAGGTAGCAATACAAACGATCTGATTTGTCACAAATTTGGAACACAGGAGACATTCTAACATCTAACTATGTTCCTGTGCATACTTACTCGGATATATACATTCAGAGGCACTTTGTAAGGCTTAAGATCAGGATAGACAGTGACAATCCGGAAGAGCACATCTTGTCCTGGTTTGTACATAGATTTGTCAGTCTGGATGAACACAGAGGTGCTCTTTGACACGTACATCAGGCTGGTACGGTTAGAGAAGACGTGCTGGCCATCAGCACGGCCTTCCACCAGTAATTCATAATTCCCAGAAGCACTGTTCAGAGGCAGCTTGAAAAGAAATAGTGATTGTCTGTTAGGTATCCAAAATACTCTTGAAGACACTATTATTTAAAAAAAACATTTGACATAATATATACCTGAACTTGTCAATTTATGTAAATTCTCAAAAAGAGAAAGGGGATTTTATTCATTACTTTAATATGTTATTTCAACAGTTACCAGAAAAGGTCTTATCGGAAGCATCTTTTCAACACATTTCCATCTAATTTTAAGTAGTAATCAGGTTTTCAACAATATGCATTCATATGCAATTCACAGTCTTACACATGCATAGATTGCGCTCTCTCTTTTCAGTTATTTAGAAATTTCTTCAGTTTGATATAATGGGCTGATATTTTTCTTCATCATTTTTTGCTAATACATTTTCCAAAAATAAAATATCTGGATAAGGTACATGTAAGCAAGATGAGCAGGACAGTGAGAGAACTTTGC
This sequence comes from Polioptila caerulea, assembly GCA_013397295.1. Lineage (NCBI taxonomy): Eukaryota > Metazoa > Chordata > Aves > Passeriformes > Certhiidae > Polioptila > Polioptila caerulea. Next base: position 332,826 of record VYXF01013021.1, on the reverse strand, counting down.
ACTTTTTTTACAGTCTTTAGCTGTATGTCCTATGGGGTAGAAAAATCAAATACAGAATATATTTCTCATGAGATGAGGTACTGCTTTTCAATAGCAACCTCACTGATTTTGTCTCATTTCACATTCATAATTCATAATTACAGCACATACTGTGACTCATTTAGAAAGTAAAATAATTATTCTTCCAAAAATATTAAGAAATAGAGGAACAAAAATTTTGTAAGGTTAACTTATTTTGGACAGACATTGAAGGCTCCTTCAGTGCTGGCAGAAGAGCCAGATATCACTGGCAAGGAAATTTAGACCACATAAGATCAGAGTAATCATGCCCAGGTTTCTTCTCCCACTCTCTCTCTGTGTCTTTCCAGTGCACAGAGGAAATCTAGGGCTCATAATTCAAATGCATCATTTCATTTCCTAAAGTTAGCTGGGAGGAATCCCAGTCACAGGGGTTGAAAGGCTTAAAGCAAAGATGCTGCATCACACCGAAATATTACTTGAGCAGAGCCTTCAGAGACAACCACTGTCCCCAGGGACAGCCCAGCCCAGATGCTGGCTTCTGTACTGCCAGAATGTCTCTTTGAAAAGGGGGAAGGGTTTTAACACAGCACACAGCTCATTCCATCGAGCAGCCCTGCTGAAAAGCTTAAGAGTCACATGCTTCTGTTTGGAGTTGAAACTGTAAATCTGGAGTAAAACCTCTGAAGTTAAGACAACTAAAGCAGACAGGCTTGTGTTTTTCAGCATAACATATGGAACTAAAACACTCCTCTTGCACTGTAATGAAAATTACAGCTGTTAACTCACCAGGCACAGCACTTCAAAAGTATCTTTATACCAAGTGCTATAAAGAAAGACTGTACTGCTGTCAAAGCTCATTTTAACAGCACACGGTGAGGTAACAGGGAGCCACAAACATGGGAAAATGACACTGGATGATAAATGAGGTAGACGCAAACGTCTGTAGAGAATACATTTCCTTCTCTGTGTGTTTGCCTGTAAAGAGGAATCAACTACAATTCCATCCTCCTCTGCTGACTTTCTGTTTTTAAAAACAAGCCAGGAGGAAAAAAAAACAAGGGGGAAAAATAAAAATGCTTTTTCACCCATAAGTAGGCCAATGATGACATGGGAAGAAGATATCCCTCTTTTAAAATTTGGATTTACAGAATTAAATTTTAGATGCAAAGTTCCACACTGAAACGGATTTTGCATTTTCTTCAGATGCAGGCTTTTGTACACACATTGCCAAGAACATATGATTCACATATTTCAACATCCTCCAAACTGCACGCCAAGTATTCTGCAATGTCTTAAATAAGAGGAACAGCCTTAGCCCCTGCATCTGTCAAATACTACCTTATTACCTCAAATATTTATTTATGAATATTACTATTTCTTAAAGAAACTGTAATCCCTAAAAAGCAGATAGGATTTGCTACAAGAAGTCCAGAACACATTATAACCATATAAAATCAAAATGGGGGAAAATAATCTTGTTTTGTTTCATCATTGCAGTGAATTATACTCTTCCAGCATTACTTTAACATACTTGCAAGTATTGTCTTCAATTTCTTCTTTAAAAACGTAAATCTTCTATAAATGCCATTTAGAGACCTCATCTATCTTCCTGTATCCCTTTCCTACCACAAATAATGATAGATAGCATGGGTTCCTCCTTAGATTTTTATACTTACTATCTTTCAGAAGATCTTTCCTTCCCAAAACATGGTGACAAAACTGCCTTTCTTGATGTAAAGCTCAGAGACAATGAGGCTTGCATTGCCATGGCAGCGTATCAGGACAGCAGAGGTGCAATGTAACCCACCTTCTGTTTCACACATCTATTCTACCAGAAACTGCACTAATACAACATTTCCACAATTGCCACAGTAACAGTGACTACTTCAGCCCCATCAACTCCTTCTCTTAAGGGCTGTTTCTCAACCCAAATACAAGCAAGGCAGCTTTTAACACTAAGTAGCAGGAACTTGCTGTGAAAATATTTTATCTTAGTCAAAACACCCCAAATGAATGGTATTACTATCCCCATTTTGGCAGTCCTAACACAAGAGAGAAAAAGGCCATCTCACGTACTTCTGACTACACCAACCACCATCACGAGTACCTCAGACAAAGCAGCTACTGTTTCCTCTGGAAAAGATGACGCTGAATCCAGAAACTCATTACCCACCTTCTGCTACCAGCTAATTACACTTTGGACAAAACCTAAGTCTACGGTGGCTACACAAATGAATAGAAAATCTTGCAGTTAAAAAATGAGTCAGTTTTCATCACTTCAGATAGCAGTGAGAAAGGGAAGCAAGTACCCTGCCTAGTTTTTAGGTGCTTGAGCATTTTAAGACCTGGCCAGATTACATTAAGGAACTCGTTAATTTCCATTTTTTTTTAATAAATGAACAGAATTTTCTACATTTGCTAATGTATAGTTCATACAGATGCATTTCAACCTAGTAATCTTCACAATGTTGAGTTGCTCATTGTCATTGATTATCTATCAAACATATCCAGATTATTAAATGAAAGACAGTTTATTTGAAATCAGAACTTAAACCCACTGGATTAAGGGACACCCAGACTTACGGATGACTTTGGTAAAACTCTTTTCCTGATATAAATACATAATTCTTTAGATTGGGTTTTCAAGATGAATATCCAGAATCATAAATTCAGGATTCATACACAACACACAATTCAAGATACACTTTTAGGGTTTTTTTGCACTTTCATTGAATATGCACTTCATAATGCATTCCAAACCCTTACCAAGTTTGTATATAAATATATTTTTACTTTAGTGTTTCTCAATTGTTGCTTTGCACATATTTTTCAGCTGCAATTAGCCTTCATGGTTTGTCTAAAATGCCTAAGTAGGTATTAGCCAGTAAAAAAAGCACAAATCAAATTTCTGTGTTCAAGTTTTATGATAGTTTCTGCTGATGCTGGAAATCAGCTCCCAAGTCCTGTCATTACTTCTAACAAGCTGCAGAGCGTTTGATCTGAAAACTCCTTGATTTATTGGTCAGTAAATACACTCATCTGATATTGGGAAAGCAACTGGGATCACATGCAAAATATATCATCAACACCAACAGGTGGCAAGTTACAGGGAGTCAATATTTTCTGAGGAAGGAGGAAAGGTAAAAATACTTACTACTGGAAGAACAAGAGTTCCAAAGGTATCTGAACAAAAAAGAAGAAATATCACACTGTCAGAAATCTGTGAGATTAACTACTATAAACTTACCAAAACATCAACATTATGTTAGAAGAGCAGTCCTCCTCCCCTTACATGGTTGATGGAAGATGTGACACACCTTTTGCAGTGCTGCAAAACTGTGAACACCAACCTACAGCAACATTACTTCTCTGTTTGGCGGGGGCTGTTGTCCATATTCTCTGCTTGAACATTTTTCTTTACATTCACAGAGAGTGAAACACTTTCACAATCCATTCAACCCTCTATGCCACCAAAGCTGTTATTTTCCATTGATTCTGTGGCCCAGATAAAGACTAAAATTTTTGAAACCATGCACAGGATTTATCACTGTTAAGCAAAGGAGTTCCCAGAATTAACCTCACGGAATTATGTCACCATGGGAAAAAGGAACTAATATATCAATATGTTTGGGTTAATATAACTTATTGCTTTAACTAATTTAGATAATGTGGCCTCCAATATTTTTAGAATCCAAATAAATGTCCTGTTAAACTCCTGGATATCATTACATCATTAAGCCATTAGTGTCACAGCTCTTACATTAATTACATCATAAATTATAGAATAGAACAGAACAGAATAGAACAGAACATGCCAGCTGGAAGGGATCTGATCACTTCAGGACTCATCAAAAGTTAAAGCATGTTACTAACTATCTTGTCCAAAATCCTCTTAAACACTGACAGGTTTCAGACACCAATCACATCTCTAGGAAATCTGCTCCAGTGGTGGACCACCCTCTCAGTAAAGAAATGCTTCCTAATGTCCAGTCTTAAGCTTCCCTGCTGCAGCTCTCAAGCATTCCCACACCTCCTGCCACTGGACACCAGGCACAGGAGATCACACCTCTGTGTCCACTTCACCTCCTCAGAAAGCTGTAAATAGCAAGGGGAGTGCCCCTCAGCCAGACTAGAGAGACCAAAAGCCTTTAGGTAAAGCTCACAGGACACACCTTCGAGCCCTGTCACCAATTTGCCAATTTTGTTGCCCTCCTCTACATGCACTGAAGGACATTCCAAAGCTGTGGGGCCCAGAAGTGCACAGAGTACTCAAGGTGAGGCAGCACCAAAGCTGAATGCAGCGGGATGATCACCTCTCTTGATCGGCTGGAGATGCTGTGCTTGATGCACGCCTCAAGTACATGGTTCCCCCTTTTGGCTGCCAAGGCACACTGCTGACTCACATTTGCTTCTGCTGATTTTACTCAGTTAGACCTTTTCATATCTCCTGGAAAGCCATGGGCTTATACCTATCCTCTACTCAACTGTTTCACAGAGTCAAAAAAAAACTCCAAACAAATCTATTTATCTATTTATCCTTCTTGATCCTGGACCTAAAGGCATTCCAACATGAAGCAATCACTCGACCTCTGAACTTCAACAAATGTTAGTTTTAGAAGTTAATGAATTCTTTCCTTTGACACTGACAAACAGAAGCAATTTCAATGAACTGAATACAGGTTGTCCTGACTGCTGCCAGAGCACTAAACAAAAAATGCTATCCAATATGTACCATCAATTCAAATTATAAACTGAGTTAAACCAAATGACTCACATCCCACAAATTAAGGCTGTGGGTGGCACACTTCAGTACTTCATTCTGGTATTCAAAACCTTAACAGGCATGGGCAGTACTGGGCCTAAGGAACACTGTTCTTCCCACAATGTGTTTATGCTGCTGTTAAACCTACATTTCTTTTTCATAATATCCCTCCCTCCACTTGAGAAGCATCTCATGCAGTCATTGACTCTGAGGAACCCCACTGGCCTTTGAGGTTTTCCAGACAGGAGTGTCTGGCAAAATACTTTTCTCAGTAGCCAGTGGAGAGGACAAACTGCCCCAATTCACAGTGGCAGGAAGCCACCACACTTGGCCAAGGTTGCTTGGCACACAGGAGAGGCATTACAAAGTCCTGCAGAGTACCTGATCCATGGGCATAGTAAACACCTCTAGATGCACTGATATATTTACTCACAACATCTACCCAAACAACCCCATGCTCAAACAATTGCACTAAGAGACATAATTTTAGCTAAAGGAAACTTATGTCTGCCTAACTCATGACAGAGTGAGTTACTGTTAAGTAGGAATATTTTTTCTTAGGGGATTTTATTTCACTGTAAAGGGAGCAAAATGCATGGTAACTAGCAACAGAGACAGTAAAGTTGCCTCCTGAAATTTCTCTTGAGTTAGACACTAAAACCCTAACCCTTCTCTTGTTTCCTTCCCTCCATGAAATAAGGCTGTGCTAAAGCTGGGGTCTGTACAACCACAACCCTTAACACCAGAGGAAAAAAAAATAACCTTTGCCACTGATGAGAATTGGTTATTAATAAGGAATAGAAACCATTTACCACATGTGTCTGAGTGGATATGCACATGGTTAAGTTCTGCTAGGCTATCTTTAATCTAATCCACACAGCTAATGACAGCAACAGCCACAGGAGTGACTTCAGTACACTGGGAGATACCAAGCACAAATCTGATATTTGTACTACAGCCCACACCAGAGGGTTCCTATTCCCATCTTTACTCCACCAGTGCAAACACACTGGTACCCACACAGCACAAGGGTAGAGTGACAGAGGGAGCTTCTGCACAGTCCTGTGCAGCATCTACCAGCTTGCAAAGCACCTTAACAGGGCAGGCACGTCAAAGCCTACTCACCAGGCAGTGCCTGCTTGCCTCCACCTGTTTTGAGAACAAGTGACATGCAAAAAATCAGAAATCTTATGGCAGGGTTTCTTTCCTGTTCCCATGCCTGGGAGATCTAACATCAGGTCTGAGCTAGGTAAAAACGTAATGCAGATGGGGAAAGAGTTGGGGAGGAGGGAGATTTATATCACAGTTGCATTTGTGCAACTCAGAAAGGATTTACTTTCTGAGGCAGTGCTAGGGAGTCATAGCCTCCCTGGCTGCTGTGATAAAGCCCAGAGCGCTGTCTAATTCCCAGCCAGTGAGAATCATTAAAGAGGCTCCAGGGCATGAGGTAATCTTCCAATTTATGTCACTACGTAATTATTTTGCTAGCAATTGAGCAGCCTGGGCAGATCTGAAATTCTTTAGCATTGCAGTGGATTCCCCTGTCATGCAAGATTTTCCCATGTTCTGAGACTATCAAGCTGCAGTCAATTCCCTGGAGCTCTGCTCATCTATGCCTAGGGATGACTTTGGACATGCTCAAGCAAGAGCTATAGGCAAAACATTTCCTTTATGCCAACTCTGAATAGCGGAAATTCACCAGTTTTTCTGTTCACTGATGAATTAAAGTCATATTTAATCATACAGCAATTTCAGGTTTAGAAGGAATTAACCATGGTCCAACAGCTAGCACATATCATTGCTCTGCTGCAAGCCCTCCTATAGTGCACCTGACTTTTACCCACATGCAGCGTGTAACAGTTCCACCAGAGGAGACAAGCCTGGCATCTACTGTCCCCAGAAATGGCAACAGCCTTCTGTCCTCTTCAACATATCCCTGCAAAGAATCCCCTCAGTTATGAAACACAGGTAACTAACTGCAGGCAGAAGAAGTAGGTTTAGAAAGGAGCCCAGAACAGCTAAGCCACCTACCAAGCACTGCACACCACAAAAAACTCTCTCCGGACTCACTCCATCTGCTCTCCATAGCAGCAGTCACCAGCACAACTGGAGTGGGGCATAGCAAGGAACTACTAGGCAAGAGTACAGGTCCCTGCCACCACAAGAGATTAGTTAAGGAATACTTCCAGCTGGGAATCATGACTTTGTTTTAGGGGGAGACATGAAAAACTCAGTGGATTGTTCCAGACTAATCTTGAAGTTAAAAAACAAACTACCAAAAATCCCAACAGAAGTCACATGAGCCTTCGAGAAAAAAATCTCTCTCCTCGTCATTTGCAAAACCATTTCTTTCACAGAATTCCTGAGGCTTGTACTGTATTCATTCAATAACTACTGCACTGAGAAAATACACAGAAATACAGTGAAAACAAATGCCACAATGTCCTGTTCCCTTTTCCTCAGAATCCTTTGCATTTAGGATTGTCCACTGGAAGAGGAATCAAAGACAGTGTGGGAGTAACATGTCCCCAGTATATAAAAATAGTTTTCTACCCTGCCATTTTTTGTCAGTCTAATAGTATTATTATGAATAAAGTAAATATGAAAAAAATCTATGTAAACACATGCATGTTATTTTTAGATTTACGGAGAACTGCACTAACAATGGCATCTTAAATACTTCCCACTGCATGGGCCTGACCCAAACCCAGAAACTTATGCTACCTCTTCTTGAGATGACATCCCTAGGACTAGTCATGAATGTTTCAGCTTCCACCCCTAAAAAAGGTCAGAAGTTCTAGAAAAATTACTGTATGGCTTGGCACAGTGAACTAGAGCTTGTGCCAATATATCAGTAAAGGAGCACTTCAGTCTCTCATTTACATAAAGTCAGCACTGACTGCATATTCTAGCTCATGTGGCAGGTATTACTACAAACAGATTTTCTTACTAAAACTTTTCTACCTATGTCCTCAATCCTTCTTAGCAATGTGTGAGAACAGAAAAAATATAACTGGAGTCACTTCAGATTGATTTATTGAAATTATGCCACATCTTTGCTCTGACAGCTGTGTTCATATATCCATGCTTAATGTTTACCCAAAAACATTTTCTTTGCAGTGGTAGATGAAGATATTTTTTACTATTGAATCAATTTCAAAAACTCACATCATATAAATAAAAATTAGTATTCTTCCATGTCCTTCCAGATTTTATTACTGTCCAAAATATATACTATTTTTGAGCTAAAAAAAACCAAAAAAACAAAAAAACAAGGCCTAAGCTGTCCAGGAAGTGAAAAACACTTATTCTTTAAAGAAGACCTGTAAATCTGTTGAGTTCACAGTTTGCTTTAAATATGTTATACTCCTCATCTATCATGCTAAAGCTATCACCCAAACTAGCACTGATTACTTACAAATAGCCCAAAATACAGAGTTCAAGCCACTGCTGTAAAATTATGGCTCAGTTTGGCCTGGGATGACAGAAGGAGAGGCAATACAGCCCTCAAACACACAACAGGGATTGCCAGGGGACGTCAGCATTCAGGCTGACATCCAAAGCCAAATAAGGCCAACAGGCCTGCAGCAAAGGGGTATAACTTGCTCCAAAAAGCCTCCTAAACCCTGTCTGCCAGCACCACGTACTCCTCCCTCCACAGCCACTTCCTACCCTCCTCCCTATTTCCTCCACCCCTTATCCTTTTCAGCTGTTTTTGCAAATCGAGGCTAAAAGCACTCAGAAATTATAAAGGGAGGGAGAGAGGCAAGGTAGCAGTGCTGCCTACAGACAAATGTGTAAGGGGACAGGAGGAGTAATCTAAACTGGACCAAAGTTTATCACCTAAGGGTCTGGTCAAGAGACACAGCACCATAGCCCTCGAGGACAGAAGAAAGGCAGAATGTACAAATGCTTTTGTGATTAAAGCCATGTTTTACCAAATGCTGCAGTTGCTAGCAAGATCTAGCTTCAGTCTGCAATGGGAAGTGTAAGGATATTTATCTGACAACTAGGAAAAAGCCCTTCTCCACCTAAATACAAAATAAATAAAATAATAAATTAATTAAAGTTTTTCCCTAATCTTCATGATCAGAAGAGTGGGAGAAACCCAACCATAGCACATCCAGAAACACTCTTGTCCAGGACAGAACAGATGCAGATTTACCAGAAGGCATGAGCAGAAGAGGCCCTGTCCTTCCTCTCCTCTGCCCCCAGACCACAGCATCCTCTGTGTCATTATACCTTACATGCCAAAGGAGTCATGGTACCCCCCTCCTTGTCCCTTCTAGATTCAGCCATTCTTCCCCTGTCAGCATTGTCACATCTACCCTTGAGGAAAACCACCATCTCCCACCCTCTCAGACCAATAGATACTGCTGACAACTGAGCACCTATTCCCTTGCCTTGCAACATCCATGATCCCTTCCCCAAGCAAGAAGCATGTTTCCTTCTGACTGGCCCGTTTCAGACTAAAAGCATAATTCAGACATTTTATTCTTCACACAATCTTCTGAAGTCAACCAACCAACTCCATGGATTGTACTATTATTACCACTTTCAGATGAGTAGTCAGAGACCAGCCAGTTGCAAGAACATAACACTAAGAAAACACTCTGGTTTACCTAAGACACTGTATGCTGGGTAGGAAAACAGAACAGCTTCATCTTTCCAAAACTAAATAATCTTTTCAATCAGAGACTTTCTGAGAGCTATCCAGGCACTGTCATTGCTTAAACTCAAGTACAGCCCCTTTTCAACTTTTTCCCAAGACAAACCTAAGAGTGATCCATGGACTTCTTGTCATGTCTATGGCCTTACCACTGCCTACTATACCATAGCAACTCTACTGCCAGGAATTATAAATTCAAAGCTGTTAGGGAGGCAATTTTCAAATACAACACAGAAAACTTTCTTGACATAGATCCAGTCTGTGAAACTATGCAGATAATTCAGAATAATCTCAGACTTAAGCCTGTTACACAACTAAATGTGAAATACACTTCATCCCCTTGGTGGCTATGTGCAAACACACAAACTCACATGCATCTCCACATCCTGCTTTCAAGGCACTATCGGCCCCTATTACTATCCATTCTGATGTCCATTAAATAAACACACACAAAGCCACTATCAAGGCAATTTTAAGCAGCTGCAGTTTTTACTCCAACTTAAAACACAGGAAAATCACATTAAGACCAAATATGGCTAAGCCTGTACATGCCAGACATTTGGCAGTATTAACACCACCCTCATCACATCAATTGCTCTAACTGGAGCAAAATTTTAAAGTCAAGCCACCTCTCAAACTCATTCACTGCAAATAACAAATTCAGAATCTATTGAAATTTCTGCTTAAAGGGAGTAAAAGAAGGTTTGTTCTCATATTGGTTTTCTTCCATTTTCTGGAACACATTCAAAGTTTGTGATTACAAAGCCACATAACTTTTCTGAGGCAATAAAATTATTTGAGTATATAAAAATAGTACCAAATACTTCCTTCATCAGTAAATAAAATCAATATAAATCCCTAATCATACAAAATAAGCACCTGAACCTCACAGCTGTACCTCCAGGAAGCTGAAGAAGTGGTCTGTCATTATAACCATGTTTTCTGTGCACACACTTATTTGGACTGCAGTGACTCTAGGGGAACCAGCATCATCTCTTGACGCCTGCTATTCAGTCTCTGCTGACAGGACCTCAACTCTGCCTTCACAAACAGGTAGTCATGGATAGAAAGCACAGCATGGAAACCAGCAACACTGCCGTGCTGACAGTCATAAGGGTCATGTGAAAAGAAAAGTCACCCCTGTATGACTGGAAACTCCTGAATTTCCCAACTGCTTGCTGCCTCCACAGGTTATTTCTGTAACTCAGTACTTCAGCTTGGATCTCCTTCTGACTAGATCCCACTAAGGACATCACTTCAGACCCATCTACTGTCAGCTCCCACCCTTTTCTCTTTAAAGCTACTCTTTTTGTACCTAATAGTACATAGCAGGTGTATAGCACACTTCTGATACTTCACATCAGTCCCTCTCATCTCTCCTCAGACGCTTTCCAGAATGCAGAAGACACTTCCAGGGTCAAATCCGTTTTGCCAAAGATCCCACCTGCAGCAGTGGTCAAGGACAGACATCTGAAAAGTGTAAAACATGAACAGGTAGACAGTGACCCCTCCTTGGGTACTCTTCCCAGCCTATGCAATCTGTGTGTCTTTATACTGGGCCAATCCTTCATGGTGTCTTGTAAATTTGTGCAATCATGTTTTCCATCCCCAACAATTGGAACATGGAGTTCCACAATTTATTTTCATCTTGTGTGAAGGCCCATCTTCTTCTGTCAGGTTTGAACTTGTCTCCTGAGAGATCTCTGATCCTTCCCTCTGCTCTCCCTGGCATTTCTCCATTTGGTTCACAGGCTCCATGATGAGTGCCAAAAATCAAGCACAGCATTCCCCAGGATGCCTAATTAAGCCGTGAAGATTACTAGAATACTTTCTCATAGCTTACAGAAAATACTTCTGTGTATACCTCTGAGTACCATGTTTACCTTCTTTTTTTGACCACCACAGTATTACTTACAAGCCTTCACCTTCTGTTACCTCTAAGCCATCACCCCCTGCCCCATAAACACGCCACTTTTTCTGCAGGACTGCATCACCTTGTTCCCCATCCAATAAACACACGTTCTTTTATTCGTCAACAAAAGCACAACTATGCACTAGTTCTACTGAATCACACTCCAGTTTTTGCCCTAATCATTTCGGGTATTGCCAAAATGTGTTCAAAATCTAATCCTTTCTCCCGGTGTCCTTACCACCCCTTCACTAATCTAATAAACATTCTCCCTTTTTCATTCATGTCAATCATACTGAAAAATGCAGTTTCAGGGCAACTCACGTCCAGTTTGAGAGTGAACCACTTAGACTTACTTAATGAACACTATTTTTCATCCAGCCACAAACATATTAAATAAGAATTTCATGCTGTCCCTGCTTCCCCAGCTGTCAGAGAGCTATGCCACACTATCAAAAGCCTTAGTAAAATCAAAATATAACAAAATCCTGCTTCTTCTCCACCTACAACCCTTGCCAACCCATAGTGCAACACATTTTCTTTGCAAGTTTCCAATCTTCTGGAACCACTCTGTTCACTCATGCTCTCAAAACTTCACTAGCAGATTTTAAATTATTTCAGTCAATTCCCTGAATATTCTACAAACAATTTTATCAAGCCTAAACACCTACTTGTTCCTCCCCTTTTCTTACCTTATTTCTTAAGCCTTTTCCATGACAGTTAGTAGATCTTCTTAGTGAAGACTGAACACTTACTGCCTCTCAGCACCTTTAATCATCAGAGAAGCAAGCCACAGAAGTAGCAACCCTTCTCATCAGAGTAGCAAGCCACATCCTTTGCTAGCTTTCTTGCCACGAATATGGCATTTGAAAACCCTGCCTTACTATCCTTCACATTCTTTCCAACTGATGGTTTGGCCTTACCAGTTTTGTCCTTCGTTACCCATGCTACTTCTTTAAGTTCCTTTGTAATATGATCTCATTTACAGTTTCTACACACAGTTTCTATTGGTTTTTTGGCCAGTTTAGATCGTGTTTAGTTACTTCATTTCTTACCTCTCTGCTCCCTTAATATGTACTCACACTTTTAGTATGAATTCCTCAGGAATTTTCACCCTTTCCCTCTTGTTTCTGATAGCATGTTACCTGCCAAGTCCTGTTTATTGTCATCACTTCTTTCCCTAATTCACAGCCTTTAGTTTGTTCTCTCTTCTCCCTTTCCTAAAAGCCACAAATCCCCTCCAGTTCACAATGCCAACAGGGAACTGCACACTGGGACACATAATATTTCCTTGTCTATACGAGCTGCCCCACTGCCTGCATTTCTGTTTTATCCCACCCTTCTGAAGGCACTGTGAAACAGCCTGTAGTGCTCCATCTGCCACACCCTCCTTGGCTGGATATCCACGAAGAACATGGTGACCAGAAAAACCTCATGTACAAACACATCAGCCTTGAGTCACAGAAGGACTCTTTTCCTCAAATCTCAAACAGCATGCAAACAATAAAATAAAGCTCAAGTACTGCATAGGATCGCTACTCCCATTTTTTCAGCAAGTAACTTAATGGGTCTGTTAGCAGGATGGATTCAACAGGCATAGAAACCTGTTGGGTTTTGTTCTTTTATGTTTCTGGGTTTATATTTTTCTTTTATGTACTCCAGCAATATGAAAGCCCATAAGAGAGCACCTTCTTCTCAATTATATCAGTCATCTCTGGGCCCAGCCCCAACACCTCCTTCCCAAAAACTTTTCCTTCATTCTGATTTTGCATAGGTTATGTGTATGTGTTAACTATTTAACAACTTATTTTTCATAAGGCACAGCTACATATATTTTTGGATATGAAGGTTATGGATGCAAAATCACTGCTGCAACTCCTGCTCTCTCACAGTTTGGCTTTTTAGGCATTGACGAAAAAATAGGAAGGAAGGAGACATTTCACTAAACTGCCAGGAGAACCTTTCAGCCCACAGATTTTCAGCACAGAGAGCACAGTCACCAACAACTCAGTCATTTTATCCTGACATAAGGAACAGAGACAACTCAAGGTTAATAACAGGGACTGACGGTTTTAGGCCATTCATTCCCATTTAGGTGTTACTTTACAACTCACCATTCCTAGCGTTTCTCACAGTTTCTTATACTGACATGGTCAGAATCATATTATTAAGTATGTAAAACATGCCTTCTGGTAAAAGGAGATTTTCCATTGTCTCTATGGAGATCACTACATGTCTGAGCCTGACAAACACTCTCACAAACTATCATGCTTCATAAATCCTAGCTGGGTATTTACCACGCTCTAGCTCAGTAACCTCTGTTAACAAGTAAGTGCTCTGCTCTCTGGAAATACAGAAAAACAGCATAAATTAGCTAACATGTATAAGTAATTCACAAACTATGCATTTTACTGTAAACCAAAATCTTGAGTAAGTTCATATAATTCTCACTCACCACCATGCCTTAAATACATTACGTTGTACCTTATATAGCAAAAGCTTTAACTAAAGAATCTTACTCTTTAGAATTAAAAATGTTCATGCTGTTGGGCAAATGATGACACCTCATTACACACAAAAGCTTTTCTGAAAACAAATTTTTTTTCCAAACTTATATGCTACTTGTTCTTTCCAAATAATTCTAGCACCAACACAGAAAATACTTTTCAGAACCTCTTGCAATTAAGGTAGAAAGTTTCTCATACAGTGACACACAGCAATGTCCGCGTAGCAAACCCTGTAAGAAAACACCTCCTGCCAATTCATACTACATCTTTATTACCAATGACTGGATAAACATGCATGGCAAGAGTCACCCTTCACTGCAATCACTAAAGATCAAGTAATTTGTGCAGGGAATTTAACTTGTCCATCTGTTTTCCCATAATTTCTTTTTTGCTATTGCTGACACAGAAAACCCAACAGCTCTAATTGCACACAAGCCATTGTTGCCTTCTGCAGCCATTTTCAATCAGGGTGAGGATCTTTCTGATACTGCATCTCCGCAGAAAGTATGTCAAGGCTTGGTACAGCGCACAAAAACAGCTTTAGTTAGTGCTTTGTGTTTTCCTGGTGTCTGCTCTAGGCAATGGAAACCTATTCTCTCCTGGTGATGCATTCTATTTATTTGGGTCGTGCTTGCTCACACAAAGTTTACCTGTAGCAGCAACCTGCTCCTTGCAAACATTTATTTGGGGCTTTTTTCACTATATTAAATGTAATTAACTTAATTTCTGCACCAAAATATTGGTCCTAAACCATCTCCCTTCCCATACAGTACATTTAGAGTCTGGAATATTGTGCCAAGCTCCAAATATCTTTAAATGCATGTGCATGCACACTTTCTCCTTCACTCCAAATACCTACTAGACACTTATTTATTTTCTCTCAGTTATACAGAAAGCACAATAATGATGGGAACCAACCTCCACTGCTAAAGTGTTTCTCTAACAGAAAATTGCCCAGAAATCACTCACATATCAAAATTCCACTGCCAGTAATATTGGAATAGTAAATGTTTTATCAACCATGAGAGGGCAAACATTCTGTTTCTTATACAAAGCAAGAATCATATTACAGAAATTTAAAAAACCCATGTCTCTAATACAATATAGAGCTAACTCAGAAACTTACACCCCTATATGTATCACATTGAGCTGCTGCTAGAGAACCAGGCTGAATCGTTAATTTAAGGTAATTGCAGAAGCATTTGACAAACAGGTATGTAATATGTTTTACACTGAGGTACTTGAATGAACTTGGCCTGTCAGATTAAACATCCCTAATAAAAACTGTGTCCTCAGCCTGTCCCATGTCTCCAGCATCCAATTTCCAACTCAGTTCCACCAGCACAAATGTCTGCACGTTGAACCAGGGGACATGTCTGCCTAAAAAAACATTCAAACGAAATAAAAACTTTATTTTTCAGTCAGATCAGTTTCTCAGAGCAGCTAATCCCCTGCTTTTGCCATCACCATGGAAGGAAAACTACAGAGCATAATTGAGCCAGCTGAGGCAACAGTGACACTAAATGGGCAGTCTAACCAAGGTAGGTATTCAGTGACAGATAAACCAACATTTTCTGGGCACTAATATATGCAGCAATTATATAATTTAAAGAAGATTTTGTGTGTCTGGAGATATGCTTGGGGTTTTTTCCTTCAACTGCAACAGCTGGTTTGATAAAACCTCTGGTCCTCCTTCAGTCATAGGACCATATAACAATGGCTATAACAGGCTATAACAATACCACTTCATATTTTATCTTAAGATTGTTGTGTTCTTCAATTAAAATTTTAAAGATGTATGTTCTTACTCTGACAAGCTGCATTTGCTTCTTTCTGACAACTTGCTTTCTCTCTGAGTCAGAACTGATCCACACCTATAGCACCTTTGGATACGTCTTCAAGACCACATCCTCTTTTACAGGGCAGTTCCCTTACTCCTGGCCCTTAACAGTTTTGCTTACGTATTTGTTCACAGAAAACAAATGACTAACAGATTATATAACCTGACTAGAAAAAAATTGATGGCCACACACTAAATGTTAAGAATCTTGCAAGAGGAAATGCAAGGTATGCTCAGCACCTTTTTTTGTTTTTTGTTTCACTCATCAAGTAAAAAAGCATAGAAAATTTAAAGACATATTTAAAAGATTTGAAAATACTAAAAGTTAGTAATTCACTACAGCATTTGTCCTTTTCCCTCACTGTATCCAGTTGATACAGTGCCATACCTGTTCCCGATAACCCACCATCCACTGTGACTTCCCAGCGTCAAGCATTATTCTGTGTGCTCAGAAGACAGACACATATTTTCACAAGCCTGGAATTACCAGTTGCTTGTCTGGCTTTTAATGTTGAGAAGGACAAAAACAGACAGGTTGAAACGCATGCAAGGCTCACTGAACTCTATGTTAAAGTAGAACAGAAGCAGGAAATAGAAGCCAGTACAGTTAGAGGAAGAAAATGAGAAGACAATTTATTTTCTTTTAAAAACTCTGTCTTTAAAAAAAAACCAACAAAAACTGGCTGGTTTAGGGTTAGGTTTGTTTATGTTTGTTTTTGGTTCTATATCAAAATGTTTTGAACTGCTCAAATGCACTCCACCACACTCAAAGCGTCAGTCTTCTCTACAGGTGGTGAAGGCTTTGAAATGAAGGTGTGATGCTTCCAATTAAGGCATCTACTTTAACTGTAAGATGTTAACAGAATAATTACACAAGCAGTAGAGAGAGCATTCTAGCAGGATAGATTTTTCAGTACCTCACGCTGCCCTCAGACTCTACTTTTAACAAATAAAAAGCTAGAGTTTAGATGTCATTTATATCACCTCATCGTAAGAGCAGTATGAAAGCTGGACTAGCCACACAAAACATTTTCTTTCTCTGAGAACAAATCTCAGGTAGGATATCTCTTTGCTTCTGTTGCCAGGCGACCTTTCTGAAAAGGAACATTGCCCAGCATACCTCAGCTCTTCAGAACTCCCACCACATACACTACCCCTGCCTGGTGGCATGGATTAAATCAGTCTCTTCTCATGTTTACTTATCTTCAATCCCCAACCTCTCCACAATTCAGTTCCTGATCCTTAAAAATTCTTGTTTCTTCAAATGCACAGAGCTTCTAAGTGTTAGACACAGGCACCTTCACTTTCCTACGGTCCTCAGGTCATTACTTTCTGAGGGCATGAAGAAGCAGCTCCAGTTGCTGTATTATCTTGTTTGTTCCATCCCTTCCATTCTCCCACATGCTTCCTCTCTGCACCTTAACAAGCTACCAGTAAGCACATCTTCCTTAACTTCTACAGCGGCCCCACTACACGGACCAGAACACTTCCTGGTTCCTCAGAAATCCCACATCCATCACACTTGGCTACTACTGGATTATTTTCAGTTTACAGACAGTTAGCACACCCATCAGATCACTCATATCCAGCTCAGTTGCCCAACTCCAAACAGAGCCCACAGTGTACAAGACTATTTTCCCATAGCGACTCCTACTTGGTAGAATAAATTTCCTATTTTAGTACCATTTAGAAGTTGCGATACTTTGGGAGGAGCAAAATATTTCTGTGAGAAGACAAACTGAAATACTTCCAAACCAAGTCCATTCTTTTTCTTACCTTTCTCAAAGACCATTTCCCCGCTCAAGATGGTCTCGTTATCTCTGATTACTTCTCCCTTCACGGTGACCTGTGCTGGGCTGTCCGACAGCAGAGCTACCCCAACACTCAAGTTTGCTCCAGGCCTGATGCTCCAGGGAGCTGCCACAAGGAACGTAGGTCTGGAAAGTCCAAATGGGCAGAGGGAGAAAGGGCAAGGAGTGAAACACGCTCTCAAAAAACGTAACCGCGTCCACATAAAGACATACGACACATGTTGCCAAGCTCTTCTGCTGCTCTCCGCTGCGGAGGCTGGAGGTGATGCTCACCCCGCGGCTGCTGCGGTGGCAGCGCTGCTCTGCCCGCTCTGGGGACCGCCGGCCAGGCGGGCGCCCGGGAGCCCCGGGAACCCCCGTGCCGGCCGGCAAGGAAGGAAGGTGAGGTGTGCTCGCCCGCCCCAGCCCCACGTACCCGGCCGCCGCGGAGCTGCAGAAGAGGAGGAGGAGGAGGCAGAAGCGGACATCGCGGCGGGACCGCGCCATGGCCGTCCGTGCGCTGGCCGCTGAGTCCGCCGCTGTGCGCTGGGCCGGGGCTGTGGCTGCGGCCGCGGCCGGGCGGGAGGCGCCTTGGCGGGCGGGGCAGGGAAGGCAAAGCAAGGGAAGGGAAGGGAGCGGCCGCTGCCCCAGCGCCAGGCACGCTCCGCCGGCGGCAGCACCCGCGGGGCGTTCCCGGGGCCGGCCCGGGGTGGGCGGCCCGGCGGCAGCACTCGTCTGTCTACAGAGAGGTACCCACGGGTGAGTGCCACCTCCCCTGCCACCGCTCCCATGTCCTGGGGCTGATGCAGCTGGGAAACGGGTGGGATTTGCAGAATTCAGCGCTATACAAAAGCAGCATCGAGAGCAATGCTTTCTGCCTGCGGCTCCGAGCAGAGCGGCAGCCTGTTGTGGAGAGCTGCCCGGTTATGAGTTTGGAGAGACCCGGAGAGCCCGCAGAGGCGCGCTGGGCTCGGGCTCGGAGGCGAGTCGGGAACGGTTCTGGGTCGGAACACAGAGAAGGATGCTGGCAGAAATTCTCATAGCTACTTAAATGTGAACCGATTGGTAATGCAACTCTGGCTGGACTGTCCTCTGTGCCCAATACTTGCAAAATAAGGTCATACCTACTTATAAATCTTAACCTACTTTCAGAATTCAAAAAGTGCACTGAAGCAGCTTGGGTAAGATTCTGTTCTTTTAGCATGTTCATTTTCACTATGTAGACTAGACACATCAAATGCTTGATTTGTCCAACTTCTTTCATTGCAGGACAAGTCGTATACATTTAGAAATGATACCAAATTCTTGATGTGTGCCTCTTCAGAATTGCTGGAGTGTCATCCTCTGCACTGTGGTACTCAGCCAAATGCAGTTATAGTCCTAAACAGAAGCATCACGCTATGTTCTTATAAAAATAAGATCTCAACAGTAATGTGCATAAACACTGTGCTCTAATTGTATGCCAGGCAATCATGCAGACTTTTCACATCTTTTACATTTGCTTTTCTAGGTTTTCATAGCTCTGCTGATTGTTTTTGGAGCACCGGTCTTTGCGGTGACAGAAGAGAGGGTGCCACATCTGTAGACTAGGGAAGGGATGATATTACAGCAACCAACTGATGCTTGCAAAGTCAATCTTGGCGGCTCCCCACCTGCAAAAGGTGCATGATAAGGCAAAGTTTGGGAGATGTTTGCTGTTGGTTTTAGTAACTCCTTGATACATGTGAGAAACAGCCAGGGAAGATGAACTGCCACTCCTTTTCTTGGAGATTGGGGAAAAGAGCTTGCAAGTAGCACTGCATCCTAAGAACCCTAGCCTCAGATGGCAAAGCTACACATAGTACATATGTCTACATTCCCTGACAGTGAGCCAAACTGGCACTCCACCATACCTATCACTACTGATCAGCTCTCTCAGTCTCCAAAACAAGGTTCTCACATCCCAACTTGCTGTCGGGTATGGTCCATGCTAACCCCCAAAATGCACCATAAATTTGTTCAAGAGAACACCATAGCCAGGGCAAAACCATGCCAAGGTCTAATTGAGGGTAGAGACAATCAGTTTCCAGTCCCAAGAACTTTTGCTGGCACTGTTTAATTCATTAGCATGAATGTAGCCCAAAAGTTCATTAGTGAAAATGCTTGCAAATTTCAGATTTTGCCCAGTTGTGCAACAGTATTGTAGACTCTCATCTTCCTTTTTTCTCCTAGGGGCTTGCTAGTTTAGATACTTTGGTATATGCCAATAAATGAATTCTACAGCAGAAAGTAAGAGAATAAATGGATTGTCATATTAGGGTTCCTTCTGTCCTGAATAGATTTAGAACAGATAAGAAATGGAAGAACACAAATGGTTACATTCCATACTATAACAACATGCAAGCTCCATTTCTTACACATGTATCCATGCACTTAGAGATGTTTTCATCATTTCATTTCCAAACAAGGTATACTACACTGTAGGTACATGTAGAAGATTTTTATGGTTAAACATTTAGAAATCAAGTGTGGTATGCAAGGATTCAGTAAGTTCCCAGTTAGCAGAAAACTTAAACACTATTAGCCCATTCCGACACAATTTCAAGAGCAGTGTCTTACCAGCATCTAAACAAGGTCTTGATTTTCAGAAGTGCTCTGCAGCTGCTAATTTTCATTATAATATACGCTCTGGTTTCCCCAAAACACCAGTTCAAATCCTACGTTCTTTTATCAAATGTGGTCCTTCTTGGTGCCCAAACACTAACCATTGTACCTGAACAGGGAGCAGTTTTACTGTGCAATGACTCCCTCTCCCATTCTCCATTCAGCACTCTGCAATCCACAGCCCTCCAAACCCTATTCTGCAGCCTGTGCTACATACTGCTTTCTGGAGAGAGGTTTACAACTATTGCAGCTCATTTCAGTGGCCCTGTTTTCAGCACAGCCCCAGAAGCAGGTATCAGTATAGTATGTAGATAAGAAACTATGGAGCATAGGCAGATAAGAAACGGCAAAAACTTCCAGCCCTGTAGCCGGTGACTGCCTATAACTATACCATGTATCTCAAGCCTACTCTGCACATTTCTCTGCACACAAAGAATAAAAATGGATCATGACTGATTGGAAAATTAGCACAGTTAGAGAGAATTGAGCTAAATTGGTATCCCATTCATGCCTACTGAGTGCTAAGCTATTTATTCTGTTGGACTTGACTTGGGTTTCAGGTAAGCATAACTGATCACACAACTGCACTGGTTGTAGGACTGTGACATTCCCCAGCACTCTTGTTGATCTGATCATTGCCACTGACAGTTGTCTACACTAGGGTTTGGTTATGCATTTAGGTGTGTCTCTTTGATTTAGGTCAGACTGGTAACTCAAACAAAAACAAGCAGTGCTTCAGTTTGTGCTAAACTGGTCAAATTTAAACTTAGAGGCACTTAGTTATAAAAAGCTTTTGCATACCCACTGGCTTCTGTTATAGAGCACATAATATTCTCAGCTAAAATACTCCTGTCCATCCAGAACAAGCAGAAGGAATAGATCACTTTAGTACTAATTAAATGCTAAGACATCTGTGTTTTAGCTAAAACAAAGATCTTAGTTGGTCTACACAATCAAGGTGTAGAAGCAACCATTTGTGAGTGTCTCAGACCTAAGTATGTTTTAAATGCCTGTTTCTAACAAACACCTGAAAGACTAATTAGTGCAAAAAGATCACCATGCAAGGGAAATTTGGTTTTGGACCTCACTTCTGCATATCAATAAATCTGAATAAGTATAACCTAGCATGAAAGGATTTAAAAATCTTCCACTGCTCCAAGCTGGTCAAGTGGATACAGTGGAGACACGATTTGGGAGGTAAAACAGGTTGCTTTTGTGTTCAGCATGCCAGCCAGAGAAGCTAGTTCCCTCTCTGTTCCATGTTCACATTTTGGAGTTAAACAAGCATTACCAGACCCAGGTTGTACACCCATCTGCAAAATGTCATCATTATGAAAATTCCACTTTTACCACCTTCGCTGCTACCCAGGAACTTTATTTTGCTATATTTTAATAACTTAACTATATTTTAATCTTTCATGGTGTCTGACAGACTGAGCCAGTAAAGGCTGCAGAAGTTATCTACAGCACTGGCTGTGCTAACAATGATACTGTTACCTGTTTCTATACAACTCAGTCTAAATCTAGTCCAAATATATGTACCAGTACTGGCAAAAATCACACCTCTGAGTTGCAACCTAAGCATACTCTAAATAAAAATGTGTTTAAGTAAATACAAAAAACCAGAATGGTTTCTTAATGAGTCCAGCAAGCAGTTTCTGCCTTGGTCAGTTAGAAGGACCTCAGCACCTAGCAAGCTCTAGTAATTGTATGAAGACTGGCTGGAAACACATGCACAAAAAGTCTGCTTTTCCCTAATATCACATGTAAAAAACTACTGTTGTGGTACATGTAAAAACCTGAGCACTACAGTACTTAAAATATTGGGGGAAATCTCCTCAAAAATTACAGCAGTGAGTACTAGAATGGTCAATGCCCTGTGTCTGCTTTTAGCATTAGACAGCAAACTTGGATGGTCTGATGTTCAACTGGATTCAGCAGGCATTCCAGATTGTGGTACAAACAATGTGTTTCCATGAAATGAGGGAAATTCAGGGAAACCTGCAGAATTTCAGATTATGTGGAATGTTTTATGGAAATTTGAATCAGAAGACCACTACAGCCTCTTCCAGCATAACATTCTCTCTTCAAAAGCTTAGCCAGTTGACTTATGCATCACTGAACTCAAGGCCTGCAGCAGAGCTCATTTAGGGGATGGATAAATCTTTTAATCAATCTCAATAGGCTTTGGATGGGGTCCTAGCAGAAACTGTGATTCAGCAGATCATGGAACTAGGAAGGAAGCAATTGGCTGTTTTATCACTCAGAGTGAGTGGACAAGAATTAAAGTGAATACTAAAAAGAAGTGTGTGGAAGATAATTTATGGTAGTGGGAAGGCACATTCCTTGCTTGGATGTCAGCCTGAAGAATTTGTGTTTGCTGGAAAATACTGACAGGAGCAGAGGTTATAAAGCTCTCCCAGAACACCTCTGATGCTGTTTCTGATGCTGGAATGTGCCATAACGTTTTACACTACACTGTCACTGGGTGTGCCATGCACTGAAACTTGCCCTGAGCTATCAGGGTGGAGCTTTATGAAAATCTGGTCTGCACTACAATTATGACTTTTTTTTTTTTTCCAATTAGCTGAAGACATTTCCCTTGGTGAAAAATGTTATTTATAAATTCTCTTCCAGCTTGAACTGTTGGAAGAGAATTTATTACTGCACCCAGAGTGGGTATCAAATGTGGACTGTGCAGTTGTCTATAACTGGTTATTTACATTCAGACAGTGGAGTGAAGTAGAAACTTTCAGAGCAGATTTGTATGACTCATTGAAATACCAACATTTGAATGAACAGACATTCAAAAGTGGCCTTCAGGTTAATCCTTATTCTTAAAGCACCAATTTCTAGTACATTTCTAAGCAGGAAATCAAGACAAGTAGTTGAAATATCTTGTTCTCTCCAGAGCATGTAAGATGACTATATCTTAAGAGTTCTCACTGAGTATTCAGTGAATTGAACCTAAAGATATTTTTTTTTACAAGCTTTGGATCAGGCACTGTTTGAAGGTATCAGATTTTGTTCAAAGACTGGCATAAGAAAAAGCAAGCAATGTCCAAAAAGGAGGAAAGCTTCTTCTTTGATTAAAAAAAAAAAACAAAACAGAAAAATCTTAAGATCCTGGAATTATATACTTACATTTTCATAATTTTAAAATATCTGTACACTTTTTAAACATAGCTATAAAAATATATGTGAACAAATCAGCATGTACTATACTATTGTGTTATATGTATGGCTTTGTGTTATGTATGGGCTTTGAAAAAAGTGTTATGTATGGGCTTTGAAAAACCCCAACAAAATGAAGAACTGTCTTTTAGGAAAGGTCGTTGTAGAAGGACCTCATGGTTAAGACTTCATGAAGTTTTGAGAGATTCACTTTTAAAACTGAGATTCTGAAAAAAAAAAGGCATTAAAGAAGGAATGACAAAATTATACTATGGGAAATGTGAAATTCTGAGGAACAAATCTACAAATGATACACATAGGAGTTCCTCAGCAACAAAGATAATCCTCAGTTACCATGTTCCCTGGCCCTTTTGAACTAACTAAGTAGTACAGAAGGGACATAATGGAATTAAAATGAGGACCTTGTCCCCTGTTTTTCCCAGGACAGCAGCTCTCAGCAGTTGATGAATCTCACAGAACTGTAAGGATACTACAAAATGACCCTGTGTTCTTGTTGCTGATGTGCAGAAGGTCCTCCAAAGTGTGAGTGAACAGGGTAGTTTTAATAGGATTTTATGTGTAGCTTTAAATTTCTACTGTAGGCAGCCTCAAAGTAGATTCTTGGCCTTAAAGCCATCAGTGGCACTGAAATCACTGCCTTTAGAGAGGTCAGGACTCAAAATTGTATCCTCCACCTCACTCAAATCTCTGTAACTTTGATAAAGAACTGAGGGGTTTTTTTCATTATTTGCTGTATTGAGCCCCTTAACTCTGAGTGATACACTGCATCCTATCCAATACATACATGCAGAACATTTAGGAAGCAATTTCATGTAATGCCATTATTTTATTTTAGAATTATTCTCTGATTGTAAAGCATTCAACCATACAGTAGGGGCATGTTAAAACATGTGCAAATATGCTCTTTCTGTGGAAGTGAGAGAAATAAAAAATATATATAAATGATGACAGGTTGTCCTCAAAAATCTGTTTTCCTAGGGCGGTATTTTTTTATAATTGTATGTGATGAAATTCCATTTACCAAGGTTCAGTAATCGTTTTACCTTAGTGTCCTTATTCCCTTTGCTGTTAGGGTTTTCAAAAGGTCAGTGCAACCCTTCTTTGTTGCCAATACAGGTGAAACAGCCAAGAAAAATCTTACTCTTACTAAATAATTTAGTGTGAATTAACACTATTTGATTTTAAAAAATGTAAGAATTCCCTTAGGATTTAATTATCTTAAGCTGTAGCCTATAATTAAACTGTAAATTTAAATTACAGGTTTTTAGAAAGGAACTTTCAAATCCAGTGTTTCCATAATGTCATAGACTTGTATATCACAGCACTTTGGAGTATGTCCATTCATATACTGTAACCTCACTTCAAATTAAGGACATAAAAACTGGCAGTTTTTTTAATGAATGTGTGTTTCTGTAATAGCTTTTATTTCATTCATGTACCCATAAAAAAGGGAATGTTAGTGCAGCAGTCTGTTTTATAGACCAGTGTATCCCTGTAGGCAGAGGTAGCTTCCTTTCAAAAGCAGACTCACCTGAGAGCAATTCATAGTGTAGACAAAACTCATTTCCCACATTTTACACAAAAGTAAATCAAGGTGTGGAGACAATGTCCTGAAACAACAGACTAAAGAGATGCCAGTTTTAATTCATCAGGCAGAGAAGACTGAGAGGAGCCTTCATAACACTTGTTTCTTTCATAGAAAGAAAATACCAGGTGCTGATCTATAGTAGAAAGTGTAATAAGAACTAATGGTCAGGCAATTAAAGTCAGTCAAATACAAGTAGAGATGAGGCACATACTGTCAACAGAGGTTATTTTCCTGAACACATTACTGTGTTTTCTGTGTCTTTTTATACTTTCTCATTAAACCTGAATGCCTTTTCAAAAGTCTGCACCAAGCAATGATCTTAAAAAGAGGGTCAGCTTGCTGAAATTCTGTATTCCATAACATAGAGATCAGGCTAGGCGATATCCAGGCAGCTTGGCAAAAATCTGTGAGGTTGCTCTTGAGTCAAGGGACCAAAATCCTTTAGAGATTAATGTGTCCTAGAAAAGACAGAGCAGGGATCTGCTCCCAAGGAAATTAAATACAATTGTCAAGAGAGAAAGAAAAGCACTTCTTAATGGTGTAGACTATACTATTTCAGTCCTGGTTTCCTCCATCTTGTCACATCCAGAAAAGGTCAACACTGAAAAAAAGAAAAGAAGACAGGATTAGAAGCAGCTGTTAAAATGAAAAGTTGTAGGATGTGATCTCTTGCAGGACAACTTTTTTCATTCTAAAAATAAAACCAAAACTTTCTGCTTGGAAATTGGTCAAAAGCTAAAACTGTGTCATTTAAGTTTAGTTTGCCTTTTTTTTTTTTTTATCTAAAAATAAATATAAGATAAACAAGAAATCTTTCCCTTTCCAACCCACTCCACTGTGGTATCAAGTAAAAAATAGGTATGTAGACCTTAATTATATAGGTAAAATCTCTAAGAAACTCCATTCTATTTTTGATGACATCTTTTGACAATCACATAACATGAGAGTCAACCTCATATTACACAAATTGCCCCTTACAGAATCAGTCCCTGTAGTAGCTAAATGGCTTCTACTGACTACATATAATCTATAGATTTCTGTAATCTATAGAGCGATTAAGAATTATTTTTAAAATACACTTAACCTATTTATAAAACTTGCACAAAACTGTGTTGAGTTTTGACACAGGTAAACACCAGTTATCTCTCCCTGAGGACTAACTCTTACCACACACTGCCGACAAGAAAGAAAGGAGGGTGAGGAGTCCGATCTCAGCGATTAAGAAGGAACTGAGTAAAGGTTTCATGTTTCAAGTCACCAAATACGCCACAGTCTAAATAAACTTAGCCCTTGAGTAATGCCACTATAGGGTATTCATTCACACTGTCCAAAAAGCAACTGTTTGTTCCACTGCCAGCCACCCACAGCAGCAGTCATGTTTATTTAAATGAAGAGGGTGCGGACCCAAGAGCTACATCTTTCCAAACCTTGCTGTAACAACCAAATGTTTGGACATTGCTGTCATACGTCTGAAATGTGTCCTATATTGGACATCTTTCTAAGGTCTCCTGGCCATGTTTTTAGGCTAAAGACTTACCCTGTGATTTTGCTGACCACTAACAGCAGTTCTGGAAGGCTTCTTTCTCTTTTCTTTTCTTTTCTTTTCTTTTCTTTTCTCTTTTTTTCTTTTCTTTTCTTTTCTTTTCTTTTCTTTTCTTTTCTTTTCTTTTCTTTTCTTTTCTTTTCTTTTCTTTTCTTTTCTTTTCTTTTCTTTTTTCTCCTCTTCTCTTCTCTCCTCTTCTCTTCTCTTCTCTTCTCTTCTCTTCTCTTCTCTTCTCTTCTCTTCTCTTCTCTTCTCTTCTCTTCTCTTCTCTTCAATTTTTTTCTTGGCAGCTGGTTACTTTGGATATTAAAAAACAAGTGAACTATATTTAAAACACCTAGTGCACATGATGTTTTTAGTCCTGAGAGGGGTCATAGAATCACAAGACCATGGGAAAATTCAGGGCAGAGGACTCAGGAGGCTGTCTGACACAGCCTGCTGTTCAAAGCAGGAGGAGTTATGAGGTCAGAAAAGGTGTCTTTGGGCTTGATACAAAAAAGTCTTGAAAACCTGCAAGGATTGAGACACATAAGCTGATGGTTGGATGATACAGAGCTCAGGAGTTGGCAATTACATTTCTTATTATTAAACAGCTGTTAAAATTTTCCAACTTTACTTATGCTTAGTTGCAATGCTTATACATTTTCATCTTAATTGACATGTAAACCATAACCAGGCTGCTGTTTTATTGACTGCAGGAATTATTGTTGTCTTGTTTCCCATTCTATAGTAAACAGACTTTTGGACAACAGGACACACAGTTTTTATGCACAGCACAAAACACAGAGTGATATTTGGTGGTAAGGAAGCAGAGGGTCCTCTCTCAGCGAGGTATGGCAGCACAATAATGTGCACACCCAGGTACTAAATATTTTGTGATAGGCATCAGGCCAGGATTTGATCCAGCTGATCTTGTACATGGCCAGGCTGTTCCAAAAGTGATTCTGAGAAACATGGATGTCTTGACATCAACTGAGTCAAATCAGGGTTTGCTCTCTGACATGGACCACAAAGAAAGTATAGATGTATTTTATGTATCTTTAAAAGTTCTAGCCCTAGAGACGTGCTCCCCAGCAAATAGAAAGAAGAATGCTTGTAAGGGTATTTAAAGAACATATAAAAATTGTGAAAGCCTGCAGAAGTCTTTCCCATGCTAGTCAGAAAGAACAGTTTCCCTTCAGCTATCTGAAGTGTAGGGTAAGATAAAAAACAAGCCTCATGAAAAAGATGAGAGATCATAACAGGTGCATTGGCCTATTAGCTGAGAATTTTAAAGGCTGAATTTAAAAATATGTACCACTTTAAAAAATCCTGAAGTGTAGAGAGTGACATTTGTTAAGTCATACACCAAAATATTCCTGGGATTAACAACTGTAAAATAACCTGGAAAAACATCCCAGAGAGATATCCTGAGGCAGGCATGGACATGGAGCCAGTTTGCGGGAGGGAAAAGACAAGGGCTTTTCAAAGGCTCCACCACACTACAGGAGGATAAGGCAGGGCTTGCAGTGAGGTACCAGAGGCTCCCTGATGCTGGTATCTCTGAGGGATGGCTGGCTTCCACAGCCAAGGAGTATTGCAGCAGCTTCTGTGCCCTGCCACCATGCAGCACATCAGAGATACAAAAAGGCTTCTCAGCTGCAAATAACCCAGTTGAGACAGCATGAGCACTGCTGTACAAATAGGTTCAGTATTTTAAAAGTTAGCTGAAAGGGGCCCACCTCCTTGTCTCCTTCCTTCTCTCTCTCTTCGATTCTTTCTCTTCCTTTTCCTCTTTATTTCTCATTTGCTTTGCAATACTCCTATTGCATTTTTATGTAAAGCTTTTATGAACATCCTCTAGATGTAATAGCTAGGGATAGGTGCCAACATTTGCAAAATAAAAAGCAGGTCTCTTCTGTTACGAAAATGTTAAATTACCATGGATTTAGAATGACAGATTGTGGTTAATGTAAAAAAATGCTTTGGTAAAAAGATATCACATTTACTCTTTCAAAATTCAACCATTTTTCAAATCATTGTCAAAGAAGAAGTATCTTTATTGTTACAGACAGCTTTGTTTCTTTTTGCTAGGCACACCTAGATACCAAACATCTGGGAATATTCAGACCTACATCTTCCTTAGACACCTGCTGGTAAAAATGAGTAGAGCCATCTTCTATTTCCCAAACCAGTCTAAGGGATATCACAATGTCTCACACAATTTGAAGCCTCCTAGATTGACTTGGAGAACACTTAGTGAATGCAAGAACTGACAATTATTAAGTACCTAATTCACAGGTTCTTACCTTGTTTGGCATATCAGGTTCCTTGAGCATAAAAAGTACATTGTCCTGTCCTGTGTGGTGGGTTCCATCCAGATTTCTAAAATCTCTGCAAAAATTATTTACTTAGTTACTCACAAGCGAAATATAATTTTCAGAATCTTTCACTTGTGCATAATTTCACATATCAACACTTCTAAGAGAGGCTTTCCCAACATAAGTATTTTTTTTTAAGTTTTACCACTAACTTTCACTACAGAGTTTGCATTCAAAAAAGAAAACACTTTAGTGAGAGCTGCAGCATGTTCTTTGGCAGTTCCAGGCTTTGACAAATCCAGCTACCAATCACCTTCTCATCAGGAACAGGACAACACTATTGAGACAACCTAGCATATTTTATGTGACATACTAGCATATTTTAGCTTCATAATTCCATCTTTCATGACAGGATAATTCCGATTAATTTTGTTTTGCCACATATCTGGACAGCCTCAACATTGCAGTATTATAATGCAGCACTCATGGGGTGGAAACTCTTGAATTATTCTAACCAGGCAGATATAAAGACATGATTTTGCAAGACTGAGCCACACAGCTGGAAGAATAAGTCCAACATGACTCTCCACTGGTAAAATGCCTTAAAAGCCAATGTTTCCATGGGTAGTTATGTGCACAGAGAGATGTTAATTATTTACTGGGAATTCAGAAAAAAAGCATTTCTTCTCAGAAAGACCATAAAGGTATAACACATCCATAATATATAATTCAGATGTGGAACTCCTTGCCACAGGGAACATGAATACAGAATTTTACATGAATTTAGATGGCATAAATTCTTGTCTGACAAATGTCAGGGACTATTCAGAACAGAGATACCACATCCTGCTCAGGAACAGCCTGAGTCACCAGTCAATGTATTCAAATATTCAGAGACTATTCAGAGGATGTGTCACCCTGTGTTTGGTCCATACAAGCCCTTCTCTCAGCATTTGCTATTGACTGCTGTGTGAGACAGGGTACTGCGGGGAAGTGAACCCTGGTCCAACAGATCATAGCTATTCTTCTGTTTTTATGGGTCCACAGACCCATAAAATAACTGCTCTTCACAGTGAGCACTCCAACATCCCTTAGTAGTGCATAGTGAAGTTTTTAAAGCCATTAGCTAGATAATACAGAACTAATCTACAAAGCTTGAGGGGATTCTACTCTTTTCCTTAAGGATATTCATGGCTTCTATCCATAAGGAAAAAACTATAGTTAAAAACAAAGAAGATCCCACAAAGCCCCAGTGCCTCGTCTTGCCCGAGGTTCAGCATTCACTGCAGTTACTAAGTGCCACTGACAGAGGAGAAATATGAGACCATGTTTCCATACAGAGATGAGTGTTCTGAGCAGAGGCCAGTTGTTTAATGGGAAATGTCCAGCATCATTGCCACTCCCATTTCCTTTAGAAAGTAAAAAGCCTATAAATGAGGGAGTTGAGACATTAAGGTTACCTATACTTCCTATCTATACTTCCACTGGCTAATATAACACTAAAATTTAGGCAATACAAAGCCTAAGTTACTTCTCTGAATCTAGTTGAGCACTGCCATATAACGCAGAGGAGTACTTTGTAGAGGACACAATACATGCCTGCCTTTCTTCCATTTGAAAGCAATGCTGCTAATTGAGGAAAGTCCCAGGCTTTCTGCTGCCATGGCCAATGCCAAAAATTGAACAGCATGGAATGCTTCTGCTAACAAACAATAAGAAAAGCAGGCAGGATGGGTCTTCTCTCCCAACATAAACCCCCAGGCAAGAATATCCATGGTGACAGGGAGCCCTGAGGCATTTGCAGCAGACAGAATATTTCCAGACAGATGAAAACACATTGTACTGCCAGAGGCACATAAGCCATTTCTGATTTGGTCAGCATCATCTTCTGCATGATTAAGTAATGACTTTGTATTCAGCTTTACAGTAGGAGAACTGCCCAGCTTAAGGCGTCCTAATTATTTTCCTTTTTGATTGACTGCAACTTGCTCTCTTATGGGAAACCTGAGAAATTATTTGCTTGGATGCATGTGCATATTTTTTCTTGTCTAAACGATCTGATACCTTAACTTTATATTCTTCAACTTTGGAGATTATAATTCTAAAATCTAATATCCTTGTTGGGCATTTGCAACATTAAAATGCTGTATACTCTACTGTGTATAAGGAGACGCACAAATCTTCACTCACTCACTGAACTCTGTTTATGTTACTTTCAGTTATTTGAGAATAACTGGATGATTATTATATTGTGAATATGATCTGTATTTCTCTGCTTCTTTCTTCTGTTTATCTTGAAAAAACATTTCAAACGTTAGATTCCTTAAAAGGGTATAAGTAAATAAAGGTATCTTGTAATAGTAGTTTTTAAAAGACTGAAAGAAATGTGGGAACACAGAAACAACTTTTTTATTATATCCTATAAAACTTAATAGATTGACAGAAGCGGTATTATCTTGCTCCATGAGGAAATACTACAATTTAAGTTACCATCACTGATCTATTTTCCCTGACCACCTCCTTCATCTTCTAAGCCATTGAGTATAGGTAGAGTTAATCAGTTTAAAATGCATTCCTACATCATCACAGCTGTTTCCTGTTGAATGCACTGTTGAATGAATATGAGAGCTTGCCCAAAAGGAGCCATGGCACTGAGGGAACAAGGCTGGATTTTCTCTTAAGACCCAGTGTTTCTTTTCCCAACAGGACTTCAGAGGAAAGAGAGCCATCTACTGCTCTAAACGAGACTGCAGCATGTCTTTTTAGAGAGATGATTTGAAATGTCAGGGTGAGATTTAGGGAAGGAAATGGAAACCTCTGCTGTTTTCCTCTTTTATGCTGTGGAGTCAGGTGATGAGAACCAGGGCACTGAGCAGTGCTGTC
This sequence comes from Polioptila caerulea, assembly GCA_013397295.1. Lineage (NCBI taxonomy): Eukaryota > Metazoa > Chordata > Aves > Passeriformes > Certhiidae > Polioptila > Polioptila caerulea. The sequence goes on along the minus strand of VYXF01013021.1, from coordinate 301,176 downwards.
CACCACCTCCCCAGCCTAGCACAAAGCACAGCTGCATCCAGCAATGGAAGTAACCAGGGCAAAAGTGTTTGAATACAAACAATTGTTCTTTTTAGAAATAAAAATAAATAAAGTCTGAAAATACTTCAAATCCTCCACATCATGAGGATGCATCACAAGTATGATACACTGGCAGAGCAAACCAACAACCAGCAGTGCCTGATAGGTTGGACAGAGGCAAACCATGCCTGTTTCCACACAACAACACACAAAGTCAGCTTCCAGGGTGTAAGGAATGACATTCATATCTGCTGTGACAAAGGGAATTGTTCCTCACACACTCCTGAATCTGTATTCACAGGTGTCACCTTTTGCCTTTGGGGCTGCAGCCTCACAATCAAGCTGCTTTTGGTGCAGTGTGCCACTAAGATTCACTCCACAGTGAGGGTCTGCAAGATCTCAGAAGGAGGCAGCAAGGCAGAGTAATCCATGTTCCTTGTTAATGCAAGGGCTTTTGGCCCTATCCTGTACTGAGAGTGAAGGCTGATTTAAAATACAACTTGCCTTAGGGAGAAGAAATAAGAGGTAAAAAAAGGGGGACTTCTAGAAAAAGCTTTGTCTATCATTCCAGGCCCTGCAGCCCCTCGTCCTCCTTGTGTTCTGATGAGAGGAATCTACAGAGAGCTTGGGGTTCAGCCTGTGGATGGAAGTGATGACACTCATGATCCTGTGCATGCTGCACATAGTCCTGGCCCACACACCCCTTCACTTCCTTCCTCATGGGCTGCATGCTAGTGCACTGGGGTCTCTGGTGGTATGTGCAGAAATGCCAAGAAGAATACAGTGTGTGTGAAATGCAAAGCTCAAGTCTGAGTACTGCAAACCAAATCACCACTTTTCATGAAATGATGCAAAGTAGGTTTGATACTTGTTTTGTCTTTCTGTTTTCTTCCCTTAATTTTGGCTGTAACAGTGGCTTCCAGGTAAGTTTGACTCACAGAAAGCCCTCAGGCTAAATTTCAGAAGCAGAACAGAAGCACTGATTTGTTTCATGTTTTCACATGGATGTAATATCATATGATGGGCACACAGCCACAGCTGTTCTATTGATACTTGCAAACTCATATATCTACCTTGTGTGAAATGATATTAGCTGAACATGCTGCCAGGACTCTTTTACATTCCTCTCTTTTCCAATACGCAGAATTTTCCAGGCTGTTATTTACATGCCAGTAGGATGGCACAGGCATCTAAGCAAAGGCAATACTTTCAGTGGATGACCAGCAGCATCACCAAAATGGCTCAGCACTCAGCCCTGACAAGGCTGATGAGAGGACAAGGTGAGTGGAGGTGGCTCTCATGTAGGAAAGAGCCTGTAAAACTTAAAGATCTCCACTCTGTTTTTAGCTTTGGCTGAGGTTGCAAAACACTGATTCCAATAGGAAAAGCTATATTACATATCCCACACTGCTTATTAATCTACATTGGTGCATTTTCACACACATTCGATAATGGGACTGGAGCACTTTCCCTGTGAAGACAGGTGGAGAAAGTTGGGATTGTTCACCTGGAGAAGAGAAGGTTGTGTGGAGAGCTCCTAGCAGAGGGGCTGCAGGGAAGCCAGGAAGGGGCTCTGTCAGGAACTGTAGTAACTGGTATAAATTGAGAGAGGTGAAATTTAGGTTATATAGTACGAAAAAATTCTTTACTGTGAGGGTAGTAAGACACTGGAATAGGTTGCCCAGGGGGTCAAGGGCCAGGCTGGGTAAGGCCTTGAGAAACCCGGTCTAGTGGGAGGTGCCCCTGCCTGTGGGAGGTTGGGACAAGATGATCCGTGAGGTCCATTCCAACTCCCTCATATCCTATGATTTAAAAACCTCACTCCAGGAGTTGCACAAGGCATGCACACACAGAGCAAAAAGACCATGTACTGCAGATACTACAATTTATTGTTAAATGGCATTTCGGTGGTTATAGAGAGACCCAGCGCCTGCACCTCGAGCCTTCCCTTCTCCGCCTGGGGCTGTCGCAGTGGACCCGCACCGAGAGGCCGCTCGCCTTCACTGAGGAGCAGCCGCTTGAGGTGAATCCGATTTATCCGAACTATGAGGAACTTTTGCCTCAGCATTCGGAACATCGCGCACAGCGACACCCGGCGCCGGCTCTGGGCGCGTTCGTGGGGCCTCCTGGGCCAGCGGGGGCGGAGGAGCAGGGGAGCAGCCGCCCTCACTAAAGATGGCGGCCGAGGGCGGCCCGGCAGCAGCGTGGCGCTGAAGCCGCTTCCGCCCGCCCCTGCCCGTCACATGATCCCCGGGGGCTGCGGCCGCCGCT
>VYXF01013021.1:256383-298779 GCA_013397295.1 Polioptila caerulea | reverse complement strand
AAGCTGAAGCCTGAGCTGAGCCGAGCCGGGCAGAGCTGAGCTGAGCCGCGCTGGCCCACGCTTCCCGCCGCAGCGGTGGCGCCGGGCGGTCTGGCCCTGAGCGCGCTGCGCGGTCCGGGTGGCAGCAGCGAGATGGAGCCCGCGGAGGGAGAGGATCGCACTCCACTGCTGAAGGAGCCCCAGCCCGACACGGGTGAGACGGGCGGCAGCCGCCCCTGTGTGGCGGCGTCGCGTTGCCATGGAGGCGCGGGCCGCGAGCGCCGCTGTGGGGCCCGGGGGGCGGTGCGGCCGTGCCGCTGCCGGGGAGCCGGGAAAAGCCGTGCCGGGAAAAGCGGTGACGGACCCGGGGGCTGAGCCGCCCGCCCGCGGCGTTCGGTGCTGGATCCTGCCTGTGCCCGAGTCCTGACTCGGGTCAGTGCAGCGGTCGCGGCACTGTCGGTGGCGGGGTCAGGCTTGCAGCCCTATCGGACACCAGCCCTCGGCTCGGTGTCGTTGCAGTAAAGACATCCCAGCCCAAATACCGGTCCAAGTATCAAAAACTACCGGAGTCCACCGAGACTGTGTCAAAATTTCATAGGAAGGCAAAATTTGAGTAAGGCTAATGTTACTAATTACTAATGTTAATGCTTGTTACAAGTATGGAGAGGAAGGGAGGTGGGAGGATGCACGAAGGTAGGAGAGGGGGCTCGATACATGGTCAGAGCTTGACACCAGAGCCCGCATATTTGTCTGTGCGGTTTTGCTTCCCAGAATGTACAACCTATAAAGAGTAGAGTAGGATTTTTAGTTTTTTTAGCATGCCATGCAAAAATGCTCTAACCTACTTAGCAAATGTGCAACTGCATCAAGGGGGGCTGCTAACAAGATGACTTTAAAAGCATCGGAAGGAAAGAAATTTGAGCTCAAGTCTTCCTAAAGCAATATGTTCTTAAGTTTGCACAATGCATCAGGCTCCAGTTGGAGGTGGCTCACCTCACTCACAAGGAGCAACTTCCTTTAAACTGCCGTGCAACTTGCGGCACAGACCTATTTTTTAACTGCAGTTTAAGAATCTTGTTAAATTATCACTACAGGGCTTTTAAACATGCCTCTGAAATCAGATTTAGCTATAGATGTTGGACCAAAGACTGCTAGTCAAGGTAAGACCTTGAACCCAATCCTTTAAACTTTGGTTAGCTGTTTTAAACTTTAGGGGGTGAACGTCTGTGTGTCTGATTATAGAGCTCCCCTGAAACACCCCTGTAATGTTCTTGGGTCTTCTGTTCTAACCTGATCTAATGTTCTTAGGTATTTCAAGCAGTCATGATGGAATAACAGGGAATCAATAATTTAGTAGCTATTTGCTTCAGACTTCTATTCTAGATGTTTGTTAGATTTCTTTAATAAAATTTTTCCACTTAGGAGAAAAAAAATCTGACACTAGTGACTTTAAGTTCTTGCACATCTGTTTTGTGGAGCTTGCTCTCCATGCAAGTTGTATACCAGTAAGAGTCTTACATAGGAAAAGTAATGGATGTTCCAGTTAATCTGCATTTCCAAGGAAGAGTTACATCATCAGTGTTTTATTCAGCTTTCTGTTATTATTGTCTAACCCCAGCAACTACAAGAAGTGGAACAGTTAAGTAGCTTTACCTGTAATTATATTAATTTTTATAAATTATGACTTTACATTTTCTACATGAGGCAAATTGCTTTTTAAACAATAACAAAGAACAAAGCTGCTTTACTAGTTTTGTGTAGTAAGTGCTTCCTGTTCTCAGTGCCTGTTGTTTTTAAAGTAAGCAATAAAATCTTGGCTGCTTTCCCTCATGTCATTAAAAAACCCAGGATGGCTTTTTCAAATGCTTCCAAGGCAAAACTTGCAATTACCACAGGTCTGGAAGGGGTTTTGCATAATTGTACAATAGCCTTGTTTATTATTTATTTATTAAATGAACATAGCAAGTACAACATCTCTGTGTCATTTTAATGACTTGTGCAGCTATAATGAACTAAACATAAAGTTTGTCAAGATTAGAGACTTCAAAAATGGGAGTGTTGTGTTAATTTCATTGAAAACAATCTTGCGGGAAGACTTGGTCTTCCCCCTGAAAAATAAAATCACATAGGCTCATTCCTTGTTTCAGGAAGCTACTGGGAAGGGGAAGGTGTCTCATCAGCTTGCCCACAGGGCATGTCCTTTGTTTCTTACTGTTGATCAGAAAATCCAGTCAAGTGACATACTGCAGTAGCAGATGAAGCTCTGGTCAGTCCTGTTCATAGATGTACTTGTTCTATTTGTCATTGGAACTCTGAGTAGTGAAAGATGAGATCACTGTAGGCTAATCTAAACTGATGTAATACCTGTTGATCTCCAGCCTTCACAGAGTTTCAGACATCCAGGTTATAAAACTTCCCATTAGTAACATAGCTCCCCCAAAAAAGGGGAAACTCTACGCTCTATTTGAAAATTCAGCAGATTGTTCAAGTAGTTCCTCAACAATTCGACATTCCTGCTCCCTAGTTTCAGGCATTCCCGTTTCATAAAGAGTAGCTGCAGAGATTTAAACTGTTACAGCTCAGCTCTGATCTGGATCTCCTGGCACTGATGAATGCTCTCTGCCAAATGCTGCAGTGCACTGCTGTAGGAAATCAATAACTGTGTTACAGTGCATAGTCTGCTGTCTGTGTATAAACAGCTGACAGTTGACTTAGTGTCACGATACAGATTTTATGCTGAATCTTAGGACTCATTTCCTTTGTTGTCTTGTGACTGCCAAGAGGGTGTACTGGGCAACTGGGAACCTGTTACTGTTTCAAACTGCCACCACAGTGTTTGCCATTCCCCTTTCTGGTACTTTTGGCAGGTCTCAGAAAATGCATATTCCCTTCTAAGCAAACTTATAGAAGGAAAATTTGTCCTAGAAAACAGCCTGAAGTAGCAATGACCATTCTTTAGCACTACTTTAGGAGTATTTGTATTTCTTGAACCATTTTTGTGTATATTACAGGCTTCCCACTAATTGTTTTCAGAGTTTTTTAAATGTGAAAGTCTGTCTTGAATAAATATTACAGTATTTTGGAGAGAACTTTTGAAACTATGTTTCTAAATCCATTTCCACAGACCACACACTACCCATCCTCTGCAGTCCCCACTCTAGTGTGGCTAGCTGCCTGACTAAATGGGGATTGTATTTGCTTTGCACATCAGTATGAAAGTGGCGGTTTAAAATTTTTTTCAACCAGCCTCAGACTCTACCACTATTGAACAAACTCCTTAGGAAGAAAAATTGCCTTGTCTCCTTGCTAATTTTTTATCTTACCCAAAGATTTCTGAGAACCTTAGTAAAAACTGCTGATGAGTTGTTCTGATTCTGGTAGGTCTGTTAAACCTTTTTTGTTTGCTGTCATTTCAGTCCCTGCGTGCTGCTCCGCTCGCTACAATCTTGCAGTCCTGGCCTGTTTTGGGTTCTTCCTCCTGTATGCATTGCGTGTGAACCTCAGCGTTGCTCTGGTGGATATGGTAGAGCCTAACACAAGCTTAGCCAAGAATGTGACTTCCAATGTGTGTCCAGAGCATTCTTCCACCATAGATGTTCCTCGCAACACAACGGTGAGGTCCCAGACATATTGTCTTGTAACGTGGCATGTCTGTGATAGATGGAACCATATTTAGGTGGCAAGAGAACAGGCTGTTTTTTACTGGATAGCCTTTCCAGTGGTTCTTTTAAAGCTATTCTGGGAAGTATTAGCCTTAAATGACTAGCTAATGGAGAAGCGCTGTGCTCAGGGTCAGCTTTTTTACGTGCCTCTTTTCTGTGCTATTCCTTAGAAATTGGCTAATTGACCACGTAGCTCTACCATGACTCACTGTTTTATATGCACTTATCAATTGTTACTGTTACATCTGCGTCAGAGCTCCCATCGCTGTCCAATTTGCCTGTTCTTTGTACAGTCACAATGGCATGAAATTTCATTACAAATTAAATCTTCACTTCTTCAATCTCTTTCCCAAATCATGGATGTTATCTTTATATCCTTTATCTCTGACTTCCAGTAATCCTTAAAATCACAGTTCTTAACTGAACTGCTGTACACAGAAAAAAAACTTCTAAAAAAAGCCCATACTTTGTGAATTTTGACTTGCACAGATCTTGTCTTGAAGCTATTCCTGAGCACTCTTGCCATCTTCCTACTTTCATTTTGTTTGCCTGTTTAGAGGTCATTTATTATTTATCACAAATCAATTATAATGGTGAACTTTATGGGAAGATTCTGTCTCATCATTTCTGTGAAATGTATGCTGCTCATTTAGATGTGGAAAAATTGGTCTTTTGGAAGTCATCCCAAGTTTCAGAATCACTTTATTGGGCAACAGTTCTGTCTTCTTGCTGACTTCCTTTATAGCTGCAGATTCCCAACTCAATCATCTTCACTTTTATTGCATTGTCCACTAAAGTCATCTTCCCTCTGTTGGGCTTCTCTCTTGATTCCACCTCCCCTTGTGAGCCCTGTCCTTGACTGCTCTCTTTCTTTATATTAAATTTAAGCACCTGCATCTCCTTATTTGTTTTTTTTTTGGTTCATAAATTTTCTGCAGGTAAAGCCATTTTATGGAGCATGACAGAATGTCCACTCTGTGATTCGGAAGTGGGATTTGTATTCAGGCAAACTTACATAGTCAGTACCTTTCACCTAACCCAAGCTGCATAGAATTCAAAAAGGGATAACTGCCAGAGCACTTGTATTTCATGTAGTGATGATTTTCATACTTGGGTTAGATATGACCAAACAGATTGTAAACTACCTGAAATGGCTTTTAACACAACTTTGATTGCAGTACAGGTGGGTGTAGAGGAAGGAGACCCTAGGGAGTAGGTAATGAAAAATTTGAAATTTATCTATAAAGGACTAAATAGTGGATCAATGTAATAAAAATATGGTCAGAGGGACTGCTGTCTTTAATTTACTGCATTTTGTTGGTTTTTTTTTCTCTTCTTAGGGAGAAAAGTATTCTTGGGATGCTGATACTCAGGGATGGATCCTTGGTTCTTTTTTCTATGGCTATATCATTACTCAGATTCCAGGAGGATATCTTGCAAGCAAAATTGGAGGCAAACTGTTGCTGGGGTTTGGCATCTTTGGTACCTCTGTATTTACCTTGCTTACTCCCTTAGCTGCAAATTTGGGAGTTGGCTACCTCATAGCTGTCAGAGCCTTGGAAGGACTGGGAGAGGTAATCCTGTTTCCTCTATGTAATTTGAAAATGTATCTGCATAAGTTGTTTAAAATTGTAGTGATTTGACTCTGTGGAGGTTGGAATAGTGTATGAATTGTTTCATTTGAATGGCTTAGTTTTAGGGTTTTTAGAGTAATTAAAGCATTTGCGCTATATTTTAGCCTAAGCTTTTCAAATAAGAAATGCAAGTATACCTGAGACAAAATTATTCCCATTTTTCAGAAACCAGGGCCTCAAAACAGTGTTGTTTGTATTGTTGCTGCTTTTCTAGTATATACAGAGTCAAAAGCAGAAGAAATTAATTCTTCCTCCTTATTCTCGTGCCTTCCACGATTTTTATACGTGGTTTCTTGCTAGACAACAAACTAATAGATTGTACTACTACTTTTTAATGAAACGTGCTTTGAAACATGTAAAGTTGAAGTGAGTTTTAAAATTCTTGCATTTCAACAGAATGAAATGATGTTTTTTAGGGTGTTACCTTCCCAGCTATGCATTCAATGTGGTCTTCTTGGGCTCCTCCACTGGAACGCAGCAAGCTCCTCAGTATTTCATATGCAGGTGAGAAATTCCCACGCTGATAATGGGATTATAAATTTTTACTGCAGGAACAGGGAGGATTGACTTGAATCAAAGGGATTTATATTGTAAATTTTAATCAGCATTTAATCCAGAAAGTGTAACATTAAAGTAAATCTTGCTTTCCATTCATTTTCTTCATTTATTCATGGTTTTTATAACCTGACAAAAGGTATTGATCTACAAATAAGTGGTAACCTTAAAGTGGTATAAAGTGGTGCAAATAATTACTGTGAAGCTGATTAGTAGAAGGTACTAAATAAAAAAAAAATTTAGCATTAGGAACAAAAAAGCTGGGGCAGTCACAGGATAGAGCTGTTTGGTTGGTTTTTGGAGGGTTTTTTAAGTGTTCTTGGAAGAACTTGGGGAAGAAAACATCCAAGGTCCCATGTATTGCTGCAAGAGCTCCTTGTCAGAGTGGAATACTCTCTGACCAGATTGTCCTGGATATTCTGTGTCTGGCAGGTATAATGTTTGACATCAGATTTACTTCTTTGAAGATAACCTGATTTTACACAGGATTTTTGATTTAGCAGAGTGGTACAGAATGTACTGAAAGCACAGTACAAGTTAGCCCTTAGCAAATGTAAGTTGACACTTAGCAAAATACAGCAATTGCAATACACTTCAGTTTGGGTTGACTGCAAGTCAAGTCTGTTGGTCTCTCAGAAATTCTGTTGTTGTTTAACTTTTATGCTTTGTGTTCGACTGACTTACGTATTCCCTCCCCTCATATTGGTCTGGCTAAGTCAGTGAAACTGTGACACTTTTCATGAACTGAATGAGGAGAAACATTTACAGCACCAGCTGATCCACTCACTGACATAGCTGCTTATCTAAACCAAAGCCACCTTCTGGTGCCCTTTGTGTTGAGATAAAGTCAGCTTCTTTGCAAAGATACCCAGTGTTATTCCCCGAGTTTGATGGACATATTGCTCTTGCCCCCTTCCCCTGAGCCTTCTTGCATTTTAGGGGTTTATTGGTCAGTCACGTTGCTCAGTGCAGTATTTGAGGGGCAAGTGAAAAACATAAGTTTCTAAATTTGCTGGTCAAAGTTGATATTATTTCTTTGAGGATGACAAATTTTGTATTCAGTTAATGAAGTAATAGTTTCGCTCACTCTTTCTAGTAATAATTCTGTTTTTTATTTGGCCTGTGGTTTATCAAGAAGACAAGTCTATACCACGTACACTTCAGCTACAGTATCTTGAGGAGTTAAGAGAGTCTAATGACTCACTTTTCCCAGAGGGATGAAGACTTAATCCTTTTTCCTTACGATTCCTCATTTTGCTCTGAACCAAGTGTCTCATCACTCGTTGAAGTGACTCTTCAAAGAGCTACTTCAACTCATCTAGTGCATCAAAAAGCTTTTTTCTTTCTCTTTTTTTAAAAATCTATTGTCTGCCTTGGTATTTAATTAAATCTACTTTAAAAGAAGCCTGCATGTGAGAACCAACACACAAGTTAAGCAGATCATACAGAGGGGGGATTGCCTTTTACTACATTTAGCAATTGTGAGCTTTTAAACTGTCCTTTTGTATTTTGTGAGAATATATGCTAATGTGCTAGTGAGAAGAGTCTGTGGCCTTGAACAGCCCATTGTTAGCAGTAAGGGTGGATAAGATATCTTGTGTAATCTTGGCAGGCTGTTTTCCTTCCTTTCCTTTCCTTCCACGTTGGCAGTCATGTGCTCTGTAGATCGTGATTTCTGAGAGAACATTTGGTTGGGGTTATGTGTAGTTGTTATTTTGATTTATATTTTGCATGATGTATGTGGTTTTGTTGTTCCTTGTTGGAGCTTTCTGCCTCAAATAAAAATTATTGTTTCCATGGAGTCTAGGTAGTCAGAATATCAACATAATCCTAATATTTTCTGAGTTGAGATTAAGTTTAGAGAAGTAATTGTACAGCTAACATTGAGAGACAAAGCCTACTGTTTATCACCAGTAGAGTGTCAAGTATGTAAATAATACAGGTTTCTGGTTTAGATTTCGAAAGGGAAACACTTGCCATCCTTACTCTTTGCAAAGTGTATGTAGAATTACAAGCACAGGAATAGTTCTTTCTGGCTTTTGGCTTTATTCTGAACTGGATTCTGCTCATCTTTCCCCTATCCCTGGATCCTAGAGCCTGTCACATTCAGGAAACATGGAATTTGAACCTACTGCTTGTATATACGTGACTTATGTTTCATGTTTCTAGCATTCCTGGTTTTGTGGCGCTAGAAGGAGATACAAAGAATGCAAACTGACTATATTGTTACATTATACTCCCAAGGCCTTAATTATACTGTGTTCAGCTCTCTTGTTTGGCAGCAATACCAGTTGACTAATCTGCATTAGTTTAGATGTGGTAGAACCATCACTTTATTGGAGACAAATGTGCCAAGAATGCTTATCTTTATTGCTCGTTGCTTCTAATTTTGGCTTCTTAGGGCTTTATGGCTCTATTTGCTTGGAGCTGCCACGGCAGCTCATTGTGCCCGTGTTTCTTTAACACAAAGCACAACCCTCTAGTGGCAGTGACAATCTTTATTCATGTTTTATTACAGAAAAATAAAATAACTCTGAAATGGCACTTATACTTAAGGGGTCCATAGGAAATCTAATTATTTTTCCACTTTTTTTGCTTTCTTCTGGTAGGTGCACAGCTGGGAACTGTTGTGTCTCTGCCGCTTTCTGGTTTAATCTGTTACTATATGAACTGGGTTTATGTGTTCTACATATTTGGTGAGTTTGTGTCATCTTGATTTTTCTTAATTATTAAAGGTACAATCCATATTCTTTTTGTAAAATTTATTTTGAGTTTTAAAAACATATTTGACATGTTGGGTTGCTGTTTTATTCCTTCTGGGCAATTAGAGATATTTAAGGATAAGGAGATTCCAGTGAATGGCTAAATAAGCCTTCCAGTGAGCAAAGCTGTCTCTGAGTTGGACAAAAGCTGGTACAAGTCAAATGCTTTTAACTCTCCCACCACTTGAAAACAACAGGCTGAAATTTCTTATCTGAAGTGTGAAATTGAGTTAATAACTTTAATCCCAGGAATAAACCTCAACTTTGAATGAAAGAACGTGTGAAAAATTACTGCTGCTTAAAATGTAAACTCTGGAAAATCTCTAGCAATCACAGAGACCCTGAAGGAATGCACAGCATGTTTACTGTGACTTTTACCCTGGAAGAAGCTGAAACAGATTTTTTTTTTTAACAACATGTCTTAGCTAATGCTTTTTACAGGTCCGTTTATGTATCTGACCCATTTCATATTCTGCATGGGAAAAGGGGAATCAGAATATAAGACAAGAGTTACATTTTCCTCAAAAAAACCATCTCAAACTCTTTACAAATCACAAAGATTGAAACCAGAGAACTGAACCAAATTAAATAAGTTGCAATATTACAGTTACATAAAAGTGCAGTTAATTTGGACCAATTATTGAAAAATTACCTTTTTTCAAATGACAATTCTGGGGTTGGCTTAAGAAAGAAAAGGAGGAATAGTACATCAATTAAGCTGCATGTAGTGATATTCTGATATGTGCACAGAATATTTTTTGTGATTAAACTTAATGTGAACTTTTTATTTCCTGAGGGTGAGCCATATCCTTTGTGGCTTTTCCATGTGACTGATAAAAATGCAATTATGTATGAGCATACAGCTTCCTTGCTGTGTGAAGGACTTCAAGTAGAGGAAAAAAAATAAGAAAAAATTTTGCTTAATCATCTTCATACTTTATTATATCTAAATGTGCATTGTTAAGCCACTTTGAGGAACTAGTGCTTGTAAGTAGATAGAAAAAAAACATGTTTACTAAAATTATATTAGAGTATTGAGAAAACACTTCTGACTATATCTTCTGGGAGTGTTACTCGATAAAATTGCTTTGTTTTAATTTCTGTCTCTTCACCTGTCTTTTCACAACAATAGGTGCACTTGGTGTATTGTGGTGGTTCTTCTGGATGTTTTTGGTTAGTGATACACCAGAAACTCACAGGAGCATTTCACATGCTGAAAGAGAATATATACTGTCTTCTCTAAAAGATCAGGTACAGCACTTTGGTAGAGACCAACCTACTTAAGTCTGAACATAAACCACAAACATGGTCATTAATGTCAAGCCCTGTTTATGCTTTGTTATATGTTTTGTTATGCTTTGTTATATGTTTGTGTAAATATGTTTATGTTTAGAATAACATTCTTAAACTGAGATGGAGGCAGGATTTTTCAAACAAAAAAAAGCTTTAAATAATGCAGTTTTAAACTGAAAAACAATCAGTAATCAAACAAAGTAATTATAATAATGCCTTTTGTTACAGGTGTTGTTGAGGTGCTTTATTTAAAAAGCTTTGTATTTAAAAAAAAGCTCAAATCTGTCATTTTATACTAGATCCAGACCTGTATAATGTCTTTAACATTTGCAATACAGTATTTTACATAATTTCTCTCTCTCAGTGTGTCATCTAGAGCAAGAAGCAGATTACTATTTGCAGAGAAAATGCTAATGAGCCAGTTCCTGAAGTCTGCATAAGATTCATTCCTATGACTAGGAGGACATATATTTACAAACAGAGAAGCTGGCTGAGAGACCAAAATTAATACCTAGGATTGAACAGGAAAGATTCAGCTAAAACAATGCCTGAGGCATGACTAAATATTTAGTTATTTATACTAAAAGCAGAAGGCATCAAATTTCAAGAAGGGGAGATGTACTTTTTGAATTACAAAACGTAGTAATTGGTTTGCTTTGGAATAGTAAACCTCAGAGCAGTTACATACTTTAGCATACCTTCACTGAGAATTGAAGGCAGTAATTAATTCATTGCTGATGACTTGCATCTATCAACTGAGACTCATTTTGTGCCTTTCAGAAAGGATCATGAGCACAGATTTGGTTAGCATCAAAAACACTGTATTTAGTAAATGTTCATATCAACATCCTGGTTTCCTTCTTTTTCTCTTTACTTTGTCTCCTGCTTGCCAGCTTTCTACGCAGAAATCTGTTCCCTGGAGACCTATGCTGGAGTCCCTTCCACTCTGGGCTATTGTTGTGGCACACTTCTCTTACAACTGGACTTTCTATACACTCCTTACACTCTTGCCCACATACATGAAGGAGATCCTGCGATTTGATGCACAGGAGGTGAGATACATACAAGTATAGTCACTTTCTTCTGAATTAAAGAAACTACATCACCTGCTGTTTAGAATAGAGGAAACTGTTTAAGAGCCTTGGAATGTAAACATATAGCTGGGAAGTGATAACCCTGCACAATTAAGCAGGTGCATCAAAAATGTTTCCTGCCTTATAGTTTCCACTTTCTTGACCTACTTGACATTTACCTTAGTGCTAGCTTTCAAGTTAAATTTTCTCTTTGAAGATGCATGGTACCCATCTTTAACTGTTCTGCTTTAAAACAGTAACTATAAAAATATTTTCCCTGTTTCATGGCTTCTATAATTATTTCAGATTTTACACCAAGTTTTATGGCTTCTGAAATAGTATCTACTTCTTTGCTAACTCATTAAGGAGAACATTCCAGTTAAAAATAAAACTAAGAAAACCATTGTACAAGTGGCATTTTTGGAAGTGTTTTAAGGATGGCGTTTGGGGAGAAAGGGACCAGAGGGAAGCTTCATTCTGATTGGATCACTTTCCAAATTGTCCATTTCTTTCCTCAAAGTGCTGCAGAGTTAAATTACATTTTCTTACTGAAGTAACTGGATGAAACAAAACCATAGTCTTAAGACGCTGAAACAGTGCTTTTCAAGGAAATTTTATAAAATTAAATTATTTATCAGGGGATTTTTCAAACGTGGGGATGGTTCTTACTTACTTATGGAATGTTCTTACTTATAGCAATTGCTTGACTGTACTGTCTTTAATGCAACAGTTTTGGTGATGGCATTGCTTAACTGGAGAAACTAGTATAGCTAAGATAAAAAGGTGCTCAGAAGTTGCAAGAACTTTAACATAGTATTTTCCTGGTTTAGCAAACAAAACTAGATCAGAGCAATCTGAAGATGAATTCCATACAAGAAAGAGGTGATGGCAGCAGTGTTGGGAGGAGAAGATGGGGAACCTTAGCATTGCAACAGAAGGTTGCACTAGGGCAAGCTGCAAAATGGCTGGAAAAAACTAACTGAAGTTGCTGGTTGGACTCCTTATTATGCCTCTTCAGGGAAGACTCAACATCTGTAAAAGTCATTTGCTACCACAGCTCTCAGTTGCACGTGTTTTATAAAACACCATTTATAAATGATAACAGGTTATGCTGTGAAGTGGTTTCCTTTGTCTCTGGGTTATGTTTTTTCTTTTTGGAGTAGCTTAGAGTACTGACTGTAGTGAACATCAAAAAAAAAAAAAAAAGCTTGCATAATAGTGTTAGACTTTGTTGCCACACATTTAGGTGGAAATTGCATTACTGTTTCAAATATTAAACAGTTGTTGCTGTTCAGTTTCCTTTCTAAAATACAGAAATTAGTTAAAAATACTTCTGTGTCTTTGAATAGTGCTTAAAAAAAGTTTTTTGATTACTGAGACTGACTCTATTTTTCAAAATTGTACTTAATGTTTTTGAAAACTGGGCACTGAAATCCAACAGGCAGCATGCTTATGTACTGATAGAATGGACTCCAGGAGAGGATGTGTTTCTTGTTTCATTTCAAATTAAAATTCCTAGAGAATCTTTCACTTCCTCACAAATATACCTTTCATACTAGTGTATAAGGTCATATATTTCTATTCAAATACCTCTTTTCAATCACAGATAAGGTCAATTTATAGCTCTTTTATCAGTAACTATTCATAGTTTTTGGAAAGGCTGTTTAGTAGTAGGCAGTTTAGTAGTACCTTCATGAGAAAATCATGTAGAATCAGGCAGAAGACTGACCAGCACAAGTTTAAATTAATGGGAATTAACCAGTGACTTCAGTGTAAGTGATATCAGATCCTGAATAACTCTGCTTTGGGATTATGGGATATCCAGCTTAGATGTGATGAGAAGTCCTAGTTCTAGATTTTGTCTCTGCTTACAGCCAGCACCAGATGTTTCAACAGATGGATAAGGAATAATGTAATGTAACAGTAGTACAAAACACATAGATTCTGTATAGTTTTCAAAATTCTGAATAATATTTACAGCTTCCACTTGTTTTAGTAACTGCTTGATACTGGTATCCTGAAAACTTCCACAATCACGGTAATGTCCACAGGATATCTTCAGTTATGGTTTACTTTTTCCTGAAGCTAGTTGCTGATCTAGACCTTTGAGTTTTTGGTCTGATTGCATTGTAGTTATGGATTAATTCATAATTGATTTGTCATTTTAGTGTTTTAACTGTCTTCTTTTAACCTCCTTAACAGAATGGATTTTTGTCTGCCCTGCCTTATTTTGGCTGCTGGTTATGTATAATTCTGTCTGGCCAAATTGCTGATTATTTACGGGAAAAACAGAATTTCTCCACTGTTTGTGTTCGCAAATGTTTTACCCTAATAGGTAGGTGTAAGTACCATCTCTTGGAACATATAATAATACCAATCTGGGAAAATTTAAGGAATTGGGGGAGTTGTCTGATATTCTGCTGTGAGATGAGGCAGCATTGTGCATGGCTCAAGAGGAGCAACTTTATTTGTACATTAATGTGTCAAGAATAATCCTATCTTTTTTCCATGAGAAGTAGGCCTACTGGATAAGAGAACAATGAGAGATTGTCAAAAGCTTTTTTTAGGTCAAGATAATTGGACTACAAGCAAACCAATCAAATAAATGCTCATGAAAAGTCACCATAAAAGGGTGAATGAAACATTGTTATCAAAAAAGGTTTATCAAACTGACAGGATTGTTGTTCTGCATGAGCCTATTCTGTTCAGTGTTTTGTTTAACATAACTGAATAGGAATACACTTGCAAAATTTACAGTTGCTACCACAGAAGAAAGACCAAACAGAATCCAAAACTGTCTTGACTAATTGGGAGGAGAGATGATCTGAATAATCACCAAAAGATCAGCCAGATCGTGTTTTTAATGAACACAAGTAAAAAGCTGTATTTAGGAAAGAGAAGTTGATTGCTGAATAAAGAGGGAACATTGGTGAAAGAAATGGAAGGGAAAAAAAAAAAAGACAGATTAGGCACAGGATCCACTAAAGTTGCAGCCCAGTTGTTGTATGGTGATCCTTGCTGCCTTTTCAATTCAGCTGATTCAATTGCTTTCTTTAAAGCAGCTCTTGCAATAAATTCTCAGGCATTTTGTTTGTTTGTCCTAAGCCTGTGGTACTTTGGTGCTGCAGTTTACTGCAGGGCTGCACACCTCACACCCATGTATGTATAACTCAGGAGAAAAATGTTGTTGCCTTCGGAAAAGCAGGACGTAGGTTGGCTTCATCAACAAAAGCGTATACTTGGAGCTGTTTGCAGAGGTCACGATGGGGTCATGAAAATGGGCTCTGGTACTGGGAAATGGCTGCCAAAGTTAGCTGCAGATAGGAAGCAGTGTGCATGAGCTCATGATGGCTCACAAGCTGTTTCCAGTGCCTGAGCATCTCTACAGCTGTCTTGGATTCACCCAGGGTTCACAGTGTCAGTGGAGCTTCAATTTATTTATGCAATAAATAAAATGAATTTGTGAGGTAATTTTTAGAACTGTTAATTTTTTTATCTAGTTTGTTCTTTGCCCCTAGAGTGGGATATTTCTGATCTAGTTGCTGTTTCCTGAGACAGCAACAGTTTTGCAACCCATCTGCTCTTCCTTTTTACAAGGACATGTAGTGATAGGACAAGGGGGAATGGCTTCAAACTGAAAGAGGCTAGATTTGAATTAGGTAATAGGAAGAAATTCACTACTGAGAGGGTGATGGGGCACTGGAACAGGTTGCCCAGAGAAATTGTGGCAGCCCCATCCCCGGAAGTGCTGAAGGCCGGGTTGGACGCGGCTTTGGCCAATCTGACCCAGTGGAAGGTGGCCCTGCCAGTGGCAGGAGGGTTGGGACCGGGTGATCTTTCCGGTCCCTTCCGCCCCAAGCGGTTTGTGATCCCGCTGTGCGCGCGGTGCGGTGCCGGCTCTGTACGCCAGGGGGCGCGGGAGGTTGTATGGAAAACGCTGAGCTTGGCGCCTCCGCGTGTCTCGTGTTGAATGTCCATTGATTCTGGGGTTCTGTCTCTAAGGGATGATTGGACCTGCGCTGTTCTTAGTAGCAGCCGGATTCATAGGCTGCAACTACGCACTGGCTGTTGCATTCGTGACCATATCAACAACACTCGGAGGATTTTGTACATCAGGCTACAGCATCAACCATCTGGACATAGCACCTTCGTAAGTATTGCTGAAACTGTTAGTGCATGTGAAATGTTTGTGACCCCATTTTTTTCTTTAGGTGTTGCTGAAGTGCCTTGGAAATGTAGCTATGGAGCATGTGCTGTACAGACTTGGGGTCTTGGGGTATGAACACTGACAATTACTTGGGTTTACAGCATTAAGCGCTGTATTTCCAAAAAGTGCAAGTTTGGCAGAGGATATGACATAAACAATAGATTAGAATCATTCCAGTTTTAATCCTGTGGTAGTAAATTATATAATTTCTGTAGTTATAGATTGTAATTATAGACTTGATAGACTTTTGTCACATTTGATTCATGTTCTTACTAGGAGAGGGTTTTTTGAACTGTACAATACAGTTAAGTGTTTCACTGTTTTCAACTTTTCCATCGGAGCTATCAGCCTCTGGTATGAACATTACCATATTTAAGCAATGTGATACAGGCAAATTATTTACATTTGAAAAACATACTGTACACTGGAATCTAAATCTTTTTACAAGTAGTTGACTTATTTGTCAGTAGGTGACAAATCAGGTATATACAATTGCTCTGAAATGATTTTCAAGAATGGAAAGTTGGAGACGTCAGGCTGTAATTTCTCCAGTGTGTTACAAATTCATAATTGGGCAGATCTGTCAGTTTCCCAAAGAGTGTGGATGTACTTAAATTTTTCTAAAAGTGTACTGGTAGAAGTCAAGTACTTTGCTTTATCATTCATTTACCTATTTGTGGTAGGTGTGAACAGGGTCAAATAACTTTATATCCAAAGAAAAGTGTGTTTCTGTACTAATGTGTAAAATGAAAAGACTTTAAGTGTAAGTGTAGAGGAAAAAATATTTTGTAGAAATAATATCTATAAAAAAATTCTGATCATCTGGACAACTTATGGGAGACCTTGGGTCCCAGTTGAAAATGGGACCTAATTGAGGCTTTGGCAATTAAAATTATGGTGGTCACATCCACAGCCATGGACAATTTTTGACTGAACAAATGGATATGAAATAGTGGGAATCCAGTTAATCTTGGCAGGTGAGGTTAGGTAGAAAGCAAGAGGGGAGGTATCAGTGGCCAGCTATAAACAGCTTGTATACTGAATTGAATATGAAAGTAAGAAAAATAGCTTCTGTGGTGCACTTTGTTTTAAATCATGTATAACAACAAATTTAGAAAATGTACTTAAAGCAGTGCATCTGGGGTGTTACGGGACCATTATACAACTTCTGTTTCAAGCTTAGTTTTGCAGAACTCCAACAGTTAATTTACAAAAACTGTATTAAATGCTGCTTGTAATGTGAGTGCAATTTAACCTGTCCATGGAATGCAACAGAGCTGTGACAGGAAAAAGGAAATCATGCAACTGCAGTGTGACTTACACACACAAGGAAGTATGCAGGCAATGGCTGAGGTTTCCCAAATTAGGATGTTATATGTGTCTTCTAATTTTAGATAATTCATTTTGCATTTCATATGTGTTTATTTCAAGAGTCAGTTTGTTTTTAACAGTATTCAAGTATTTTAGCTGTTGAAAAAAAGCTTCAAGAAGAAAATTATATTACACAGTGCCAATGCCTGTTAGCAGGCATTAGTTTAGTTATCTCACATGAACTGCTGCTGATCCCTCTGACCAAATCCCACCTCTATTCTTCTTGCCCTCAATAAAATCCTGCTTTTTCATTTTTGTATTTGTACCAGACAAGTTCCTTTAGCTTTTCTTCCCTCTCGACGGGCAGACGGGAGCATACTGAGTGCAAGAGGCGCGTCTTGCTGACAGTTCAGGGACTTTGGCCCAGCGTTGCCTCTAGAGGCGAGTGGCTGCATGTGTGGGAAGACTTGCCTTGGTGGTGATGTGGTCAGGGTGACTGCTATTTCATTGAAATCAGTGATTTTCTCTTCAGCACATGTGTGCTTTACTTCAGGGTAGTTTAAATGGGAACAGAGAAGGGAAAAAGCATGTCCATGTAACAAAGATCATACTAAAAAATTTATTCAAAATGCAAATGAAATGCAAAAAACATCTGAGATGAGAAGAAAAAGAAGACTGTGTCTCCCCCTCCCTCATGCTTAATTTTTTGCAACTTGTCTGAACTTCGTTGGATAAAATGATAAAGGCAGATATGCACAATTGCAAGGAAATGCTTGACATAATTGTAGAAATCTAAAAACAGTGTCTGCACAAAATTGTGAAGGAGACCTCGGTAAAGAGTATATTCAGAGCTCAATATTTATTTTTCATAATTTACTGAAAGACATCAGAAAAAACATAAGTGATTCAAAGCAGTTTCAAAATGCACAAATGCCCATTTAGATTGGTTAAAAGTATGCTGCCAAGAATAGCAAATGATCCCTTTTTGCTACTAAAATTTGAATTATATCAAAGAAATAATTATATATTCACAGGAAAAAAATTAACAAAAGTACTGATTCTTAATTAAAAACTATATTTGCTATGTGGTTTTGGTTGCTAACATGTGTTTATTATGACTGATTCTTAATTAATTGGGGAAGGGTTGGGGACAGGAGGGAGACAAGATTGTTCTTTTTGGGAATATATATTATATTTTAGCTTGAAATCTACTTTAGTTCCTTTATATTATTACAAATTTTAATATTAGTGTTACCATGATGCCTTGTAATATTCAGATGGCTCTGTTGTACACTAAATACTTCACACAGCTGGTTTTTTTACTCTTGATTTTACTACTTGACTGCTTTGCAAGTTAATTTCTATTTGGTTATCCCCACTATGCCATAAGAACCTGGCCAACAGCCTGCTATTGGTTTTGCTCTACAGACATATCACTTTTTGCTTTCCCTTTTCATATGGGAGTTTCCACTGTGCTAAGGGAGTGTCATCACAGTTATCTGCATCAAACAGCAAGCACTATCAAGAATGCTACTTATGTCAGAAACACTGGGCATAAACAGAGACATTTAGCCAGCAATTGGTTGCCCAAGATCTTTGTTGGCCAGAGAAACTATTGAACTATGTTTAAAGTGTCTGTTAGCAGTATTGTAGTGCTTAAGCATGCTGAAGACATTTAAAGTGCATTTGGTTCTACTTAAAGGCTTTAAACAGGGTTTTGCTTTATGTGCTTATTTTCCTAAGGGAAACTTTTACACTTTGACATTCAGCTTCATAAAGGCCTGTTAATTCTAAGCCACTTTCCAAGATAGGAAGACTGCATGCTAGGTTTATAAGAAATAAAGAGGTTTTAACGAAAGCATTGCCATGCTTTAAACTGATATGTAGTGTAGAGTTTCAAGAAACAAATCAACTAGTAGGTTAGATGATTGTTTCCCTTTCTCAGGAAAAAAACACATATTTTTCTAATATCACTGGAATGAATATTGCAATCTTTTATAACAATGCTGTATGGTTGAGTTCTCCTGTTTTGGTAAATAAAATTTCAAAGCTATGCATTTCTCTTTAGAGATGAAATATGTTTCTGTTATGTTAATATTGATGAGGACATAATTTTACTCCAAACAGCCTAAAATGATCACTGGGATATGATTCCTTTCTCCTATGGTAAACTGCAACTACTAGTATTTAGTATGATTCTTCAGCCAACAAATCCACCTTGAAAATCTAAAACAAGGGGATCTATGCCCTGGTGGTTAGAAGATCAAACTTCTGTGGAACATCTGGCTCCTATTTCTCTTCAGTCTCTCTCACAAGTCTGCACTTGTGGTACAGTTTCAAACTTTCGGTATTGCAACATGCCTGTAAGAGAGATCTTGAATTGCTTAGAGATGAGGTGCTGAGACTCGGATATTAAGCAAGTCACCAGCTTTGCCCAGCAAGTTTTTATGGCTGCTGGTGCATACACCATTTGTGTGTGAGAGAGCAGCACGTTCATGGGACAGGAGACCTCAGAATGGAGCTGCAGGAACAGCAACCAGCAGAACTGGTTTAGTCAGACCCATTTCCCATTGGCCTTGACCCACAGAAAGCTGAAGGGAAGGACTGCCACAGCACTCTGAACTCCTCTCTTTGGAATATACACTTTGTAATGTAAGTGGGGATATCCAGGCACACTGCTGATACTGCCTTTTTGGCAGACAAATTTTTAGCAATGAAACCTGAACCAACTCTTAGTGTTGGCAAACAGCACTTTGTCATACTCCTTGTTGTCCTGCTTCAAGACATGCCATGTGTCTTTAAGTGCTCCAATGGATCTATTCCAGACTGTTTGGTTGTGGCTTAGCAAACAGGATTTGAGTTTGGATTATGGATCTTGAGCAAAGCCATAGGCAATTTAAGTTAAATTCCATAACTAGCCTCTGAAAAATAGAGACATACAGAATCATTTCAGTAGAAAAGGATCTTTAAGATCATTGCACTCAACCATTAATCTAACACTCAAGTCCACCACTAAACTGTGTCCCTTAAAATGTATGTGCCAAGCTGTCAGTGAGTTGTTATTAGAAAAAAAACAGTCATTCACACTGGAATATTTGTGTTTTAATTTCTCTTGTGTGATCAAGATGAGGCCTACATGATCAGGTTAGGCAAAATTGTTTCCATAACTGATAAGACTTACAAGTAAATAAGCAGTGTTAACAACTTCTCTTGCAGGTATGCTGGAATTCTCCTTGGGATCACAAATTCTTTTGCTACTATCCCAGGAATGGTGGGGCCAGTTATTGCCAAAAACCTCACTCATAATGTGAGTCTGTTATTATCTTTTTCAGTTGTTATATTTTTATTTCAGTTGCATAGAAATTCCTTCTTCTCAAGTCTGCAGTCCTTAAAGGAAACATGGGTTACCCCTGTGAGTCGTATTGTTCCATTATTGTGAATTACTTCATTCCTAGCTCTTATTGTCCTGATTCTGATCTATCAGGAAAATAAGGGTAAAATCAAAAATCTTTGTAAGACTTGAAAACTTTAGGGACTCACCCCTTATGTTCTCTAGGAATAAAATGAATATATTTTTATCACAGTAGAACTCTGATAAAATGCCTACTAGATGAGACATTTGTGATAATTGTTTTATTAAATTAGAACAAGTTCTTGCTTGTTGTTTTTTTTTAATTAAGCTCTCACGTGAGGTGTTGAATTCTAATGTCAGCATTTGTCAGATAAGTGAGAAACTAGATTCCAGTGTTAGATTTGACTAACAAGGTGGTGTAGTGATTTGGATAGAAAAAGGGAAGCACTGGGGCTTTTGAGGAATTTTTGATTACTGTTTTTTTTAATGAACATATGAATTATTCTAAAATCTTTCAGAAAAGGGAGATGGGAGGAGTAAGTTTAGTGATACACTTGAATTTTTTGGAGTTGGAGGTAATTTTAAGGATTTTCTTAAAAATCACAGAATATTCTGAGTTGGAAGAGACTCACAAGGATCTTCAAGTCCAGCTCTTAAGTGAATGGCCCATATGAGGACCAAATTGTGACCTTGGTGTTATTATCACTATGCTCTAACCAAAACCAATCAGAAAATATTCATTAATACATGATTCCAGTAAAATTGTTCTTCCAGATACCATAACAAGTGGGTTGTTTTAGGGTATTTTTGTTTGGTTTAGTTTTTTCCCCTCCACACTAATGCACTCCTCAGGTATTGTGTTTTTGTAGCAAGATCATTTACAGGTTTGTAACACCATCATCTGGAACTTAAAAAACCTCAGACCTTTAAGATGTCTATAGGTATTATTTCTTTATTTGAAAAGAAGCAAAAACAAAAAGCAAATAAACCACAGTTCTTTAGTACACATTTATTAAGGCCTTTCTTAAATACCAGAGTTTAGAGGATTACTCTTGAAATCTGAGTTAAGGTGGCTACGTTGTTTGGCCCAAAAGTCTTATGAATCTGGAATGTTCACATAGTAGTCATTAGGAATAGCTTACTGCACAGTGCAGGGCACTTCAGCTCTTGGATCGCCTCATCTGAAAGCCAAGGTCGTGTTTCCCTTACAGTAACATTCTCTGCATGGTATAAATGGTTCTGCATCTTGGGTGATAAACTGATCCAGAGAGGGTAATGCAGTTCTAAGATTGTGTAAGCTGTATTATAAAACTGAAGTTGACTATAGTAATGATTTCATCCTTTATGTTTATTATGCTTTTATGTTGCTGTGAAATCATGCTGAATGGCATTTACATTTAAGTAGGCAAATTTATTTTAAAATTACTTTTTCTTGAGTATGAAGCTGAAAATTGACTGCATCTTTTTCTTTTTTTTTCTTTTCCCCATTTGACAGAATACTGTGGGAGAATGGCAGATGGTTTTCTATATTGCTGCCTCTATTAATCTATTTGGAGCAATTTTCTTTGCATTATTTGCAAGTGGAGAAGTTCAGGACTGGGCAGTCAGTGGATATCACTTGCATAGAAACTGAAGGAGATGTTGAAATACCAAAGCTGTGCTGAGTCCTGTTGTGCTTAGAACTATGTGACCAGAAAAGTGCCTTCCCTGCTGATGCCTAGGAGTCTTCAGAGCTATTCAGTTAAACTATTTTATCTCTGTGTCGTTTGTACTGAAAATAATCTGACAGACTATGTGTGCTATTTCCTAACAAGGAGCTACTTGGATTAGCTATAGAAATTTCATGCTAGGACTTGATATCAAATATATGATCAGAGACATTTTAAATCAGTGTGCTAGGCTCTAATACTTTCCAGTTTTTAATTAATATTTTCTGAATTAGTATGTAGGCAGATGTTTGCTGATACTAGAATGAGTGCTGTAAGGAGGAATGACATGCAAAAAATTGTACCCAAAAATGTGTTTTGATTTCTATTATGAAACTGATAGTCTTTTGCCATTTAAAAAATTGTAGAAGAGCTCTAGTTTCAAACAATCTTTTATAGTGCTTTTATTTTGTCATTGTTTTAATGATGGCTAAAAAAATGCACATGATTTACTTCTATTTTACGCACAAGTTTTGAATATATAATCATTCCATTTCATGAATACAGCATCACAACTAATACACAACAAATAAGTAAATGTACCATTGGAACTGAGAGAATAAACCACATGTCCTCTGTGGTGCAGGTTTTTCAAATAGGTCTCATTTTTTTCTCTCTGTCTGCAAAGAAGAAGCACTGCAGCTCAGTGGTTTAAATCTAGGCAGTGTACAGGAGTGAACTAGAAATAGAATATCTGCATGATTACCTTAAAATAACTTTCAGTTAGGCCATTAATATTTTTTGTCCCTTTAAAGCAATGCAGTGGAATTCTTTCCTCTTGCTTGTAGATACGTTTGTCAGCTTGTCAGTGTCAGTGAAATAAAATACAGCCAGTATAGCAAATAATGAGGAAAATCAGTTGTCTAAAGCCTTGTTTGTTAGTCAGATAAAACTAGAGTATAAAAGAACTAGTGCAATAATCTGGTGCTGTTACTCTCCTATCAAGATAGAATTTGACACTCAAGAGCTTTCTTTGCACAACACGCACTTAAATGCCACAGAGTAGGATTAAAAGTTTTAAAAACAGTGGCCTTGTTAAGAACAAATGGCTGAATAATGTTAGAGCCACAAAGCAAAGGAAAATTCCTGTGCCAAAGATTCCTGGATTGGAGCAATTAGGTAAAAAAAAAAAAATCACTGAGCTCTGGGTTTTTCATTAACCACCAATCCAAAAGAAAAGCCCAGTACTAAAGCTGCTCCAGTGGAGCCTACCTTCCTTCATTTCTAGGAAATGGCATCTGCCTCTCCTTTTTAGCTTTAAGAGCCATTTTGTTTTGGCCTTCCTTGAAGTGTCGTGTTCTCTGATGGATTTAAACTGTGTTTAAATCTCTGTGTCTTCAGCATTTCCACAATAAACAGTGTGTTGTTCAGATTAAATTAGTACTTATTCAGTGGGAGTATGTTAAAACTAAATTGTGTCTTCAGTGTTTCTACAATAAATGGATTGAATATTTACATATGCATCTGTTGTTGAAAATTACTATCTCCCTGAAGTTAGAACACCATTTTGAAAGTACACTGAACAGCAAGGTTGGTGACTGGATTAAGGAATGGTTAATGTTTTCTTGGAAAATTACCTTCCTCAGAAGTTTTTTGTCTGGCTTTACAGGTAAGTGTTGTCTTCCATCTGACACTGTATTAAAAGTAATAATTTCACTTTATGTAAAAAGAAATTTGTACTCTTTCAGTATCTTTGGTTAAAAAGGAGAGGGGGAAAAGTTAAAAGATTGTATATTATTTAAATTAATTTATGCCTTTGCTTTTCTAGACATTGTTGTCAGGGTAATATATGGACAGGGTTGCAATTCCACCTGTTCTGAAGTTGGAAACCTCAGCTTCCTGTGCTTTTAGTCTTTTTCTTCCTGTGCTTTTAGTCTTTTTCCTTGAAAACAGTTCAGCTGAATATCAAAATTTAATGGAGTAGATGCAGTAGAAGTGTATGTAGACATTCTCTGTATCAATTAAATGAGTCTGAACTGGATTTAGTTAAAACTGAGTTTTAGGCATATTAGCAGTTGAGCAGTCCAGAAATTTTTGGACCAGCATACTAGATTTTTTTTTCCCCTTCGTCTAATGCACCATTATTATTCATTTTGCATACTCTGTAACTTCCAAGTCAGCTTGGAAAGTAGGACTGAAAAAATGCTATAAATCTTTACATTATTTGTGGATAACAGGCTACACCAAACTTAATATACAGCTATTTCTGATTTCATTTTTGAAAGTATCAAAATATAGGGTGGGATTCTTGATTCAGTGAGGCTTTTAACACATAACAAACAAGAATATCCCCAAAAACCCTTTAGGTGTTATCTTTCCGTATCATGCTTGCAAAAAAGGAAACTCTGTTAGAAAAAGCTGTCAAAATATTTTCTGCTAATCACAATATTACTTTTATTGCATTTCCATGCTACTGTTTGCATGGTTCTCTCAGCCAGGTTCATCTGTTCAAAGATATTTCTCATATTTTGTTTTTTCAGGGGTAACAGGGGGTTTGAGCACCTCTTGTCTCAGTTCACCTGTGTGACACAGGATATTGACAGAAATTGGCCAGTTTTTTGTGGTGACTGTTTTCCTGGAACAATCCCATAATTCTTTTTTCTTGCTGCATTTCCTTAACAGGTAAGAAGTACCAGAGTAAGAAGTTGTGCTCTCTGTTTCATGAAGAACCCTCTAATTAGGATGTCCACCTGGAATG
Source organism: Polioptila caerulea (assembly GCA_013397295.1). NCBI lineage: Eukaryota > Metazoa > Chordata > Aves > Passeriformes > Certhiidae > Polioptila > Polioptila caerulea. The sequence continues at coordinate 274,547 of VYXF01013021.1, read as the reverse complement.
AGGGAAGTCAGTTCAAAAACAGATTTGACCCATTTCAGAGCAGGAGTTGAACCACTGCTTTAGGAACATGTCTTAGTGTTGTCAGGTATTTTTAAGTGCTTTCTCTTCAATGCCTGCTTCTGAAACAGTTATGCCTAATTTTTTTTTCTTTACCATGTAGTGCAAATTTCTACCAACATTAGAAACAGAGATGGAATAAGTAGAATAACAGAATATCCTACAGCATGACATGGGTATTGCCTGAGAACTGAATCATTGTCTCTTACAGCCTGAAAAAGTGCCTTCCTCATGCTTTGCAAAAGATGAAATGCCACAAAGTAAAGGGTATGGTTTTCAATTCACTATTTCTTTGTTCTAAGGGTGCAAAGCATCAGTCAAGTACCTTACAGAAGTCCAAAATCCATTTGACAGCCAAAAATACTTGTTAAGTTATATAGGTCTTTTGAATGCTAACCTAGTGAAGGTTTATACTCAGCATAATACATAGGCACCTGTGCACGGTCCTTCCCCATCTACATGTTCCTCTGTAACTGGTAACAGCTGCATTTGCTGTGTGAAAGGGCCGTCCTAGTTGATTTCCCAGAAGTTGAACTGTTCTTGTGATGATTCTTATGTCTGGCTTCTCCTCTCACTTATTTATTTGCCAATTTCTCCTCTTCTGCTCTGTGGGAATGGTTGGTTCCATGACAAATGAACTACACTTTGAGTTTGATGGGTCTTCCAATAATTTTAGCATTTGTCAGGAGGGAAAACTGTGCGTGAGGAAGCCTATACATTCCACAGATAAATGAGACACAATTTGTATGGAAAGGTAGCATCTTCTGTTAGATCACCTAGAGCTTCAGAGAAAAAAGACACGTTTTTAAACTTTAGGCTTCCTCCTTCACATTTTGAGCTCAACCATCGCAACTGAAACACTGCCACTGTGTTTTGTAAATGGATGCATTTTAAGAGGGTCTCCCATTTCTCCTCTGCACCTGTATCTCAAAAAGCTGAATGTCTACCCTTAGTTTACATGATTTAAGATCAATTAAATCACGTAAAATCAATCAGCAATTGTCACTCAAACAGTTGTAAGCTGGCCAAATCCTTTTCTGAGACCTGTCAGTAAAACTGCTGTCTCCATTAATACAAGGGCACCGGCCTGAATTGTTATCCTGAGGAAGATACGTCTGCCTTGAAGCTAGGAAATGATATAATGTGACATGAATGATTTAGTATTAACACATTTTGCTGTTTCTGTGCCCATGGGGAGGAAATCACCACACTAGCACTAGCATATTCACCAACAGCAAAGTAGATAATCCTGAAGGTATGAAGAGGACCTCCTNCAGAGCTAGCCTGAAGGCCCGAAATCCCCTATACTTGTATATGAAGAAATATAAGCCTTTTTTTCTAAAATGCATTTGTTTAACTAATCAGAACATGGTAGAGCCAGCTTAAAGCTTTGCTGATTTGCCTGCTTCATGCTTTACTTCTACTACTATTAATATTTCTACAATGCTGTATCTAATTGACTATATGTTTATAGTGCTCAAATATAACTTAATAAAGGGTTAATTTATTTACACTTTATGTGAGGTATAGAGTCTGTTGCAGAAGTAATTCTTGCCATGTTAAATGTTAGAGTAAAACAATGAGTTCTTTTTATTTTAATTTCTTGTCTTCCACCCAGCAGAGTTGCCTGTCACCCCCAAGACCTGTTTTATGTCAAGGTGTTAGTTATTAACATTTTGTGTGTTTCAAATAGCCAGAAAAAGAACTGCAAGAAGATACCAGCAGTTATTTAAATCCCAGTTGTGTAGCAAGTGGCAGAGGTGGGGCACACAAAGGCATGCACAAAGAGGATAAAATAACACTCTATTGAGTAAGACACTGGAGACCAAATTAAATCCCACTGCAGGCTTTCTACTTCTCCTTCATAAAGCTGCCATAATAGGGTTTGGTTGTACATTTTTAACTAAAACTGCATCTGTGTGATCCACATCCCTGACACAGAAACCAGGTTTTTATTGTGTGTAAAACCATTGATCTGACTTAACATAACACTTGGTAATTGCTAAGAAGCTCCAAGGCACATCTGGCCAGTGTAGTTCTCAAAGGTGTCATAACTCAATCCAGTGAAAATTGCATTTCTTTGAGAAAAGTTACTTCTATGTGAGATTTTAACTGTTTGGCCTTATCAGTTAATAAGTGGTAGCCTAAAAGAGTTGCATGTGTTATTTTTCCTTATCCTGTGTAAGCTCCAAAATTTTGAATTGACTTTCACTTCTCAACAGTACGCTAATAAGATTGCATGTTGGTAGAGTTCAGGCCTGGATCAGACACAAAACATGAGAACTCAGCTAGTGGAGTAATTAAAGAAGGTTCAGGAATTGGTGTACGTTTTTAAGTGAATGCAGATTAACTTCAGAGCAAGGGTAACTTTGCTCTTATTGCAACATAACCTGTACCAGGTTGCAACATACTGCAAGTGAAGGTGCCTTGGAGTTGCTCGAGGCATAACAATGGAAAGAAAGTGTGGCTTATCATGCCAAAATTCTGTTTGCCTTCCCCTTCCTTCAAAGGATGTATTTGCTGTAGAGTAGAGCTGAGTGAAAAGTGGTAATAGCCTTTGCTAATGTGGTCCTGGAAGGAAATTTCATTAAAGGAATTTCTTACAATCTTTTTTTGTAGTATACAGAAATTTCCATATGGCTGCTTCAGAGTAGGAAATGAATGTATCTTTTTTTCTAGTCTTTTCCTAAATTAAATTCCATTGTATTTATTTAATAAGCTTATAGTTATTTAGGAAGTACTTATTTAACATTGTATTTAGTTAATAAACTCAGTCAGACATATTGTCATGTTTTCTGATGGAAAACATGGTTCCGTTGATATTTCTTTACCTACCTCTTCTTCTGAAGTATTCTAGCAGTAAATTACTAATGTTCTATTCCCAAATCATCTTACTAGATGAGAAGTCAGTAGATGAGCAGACAGCAGGTTGGTTTGATTTTGATTGGGGGATAGGGGGAAATGTGAAGAAAAAAAACCCAACTATTTTTCTCCCACTCCTTTTTCCCTGACCATCTGGGCTTCATGGAGAACAAGAATGCCTTCTGTATTTACAAATTTTAAACAATCTCTGCTGATGGGGGGTAAAGAAAAGAGTTTTTCATATATTTGTTTGATGGAGATTAAGCAAGAGTCCTGCTTGAAGAACTTTTTAAAATATCCATAACTAGATAACTGGTTCAACTGTTAAGCTGAACTATAATTTCAGTTGGATTTGCTATGGAAAGGCTTCATTTCTTGTCTGGAATGTTGTTTAGTTAGTGCAGTCTGTCTTTTTTTTTCTTTTGTATTTAGAGATGAGCATATTTTGGAATTTGCTTCCAATGCAGTTACTTACATTGATATTTTCTACTATGAAAATAGCTTCTGCTTAAGCTTAAAAGCCCTTTTGTGGAGAGAATGGAAATCAGGATATTTGAATTGTTAATACATAGTAGAATTGCTAAGCACCTCTGCGTGGTTTTGAAAGTAAACTGCCAATACAAGATACACGTAGCAGTAGAGAAGGGTCACATTGTGGAAGCATATTCACATGGGGATGGTGGTGTTAATTTAACACCTCTCTGTACAGTCATGTTCATGCCAATGTACTTAAAGTAGCTATTGAGAGCTAAGCATCTGCTAAATTATTTTGCTGTAGTATGACCTAAAGCCTGATTTGCAAAGGAGATGGCAAGTGGCAAAGCTATTCTGTCGTACATAAACTGGTAAAAGTACATGTTGCCAGCAAGAAAACCCACAAATCTCTGTCTCAGGCATAACCTCTCCCTCTCATAGGAGACATGGGCTTAAATTCATGCAGGTAGAAGGTGGAAATTAGCCTTGTTCCCTTTTCCATCACAGATGGGGGAGGAGGTGGAATCAAATAATCAACGCTTACTCCCTGTTTTGAAAAAAGAGGGGCAGCCCACATTTGTGAGCAGCCCCTCTTGTGAGGGGCTCCTGATCCTCAAGCCCTGAGAGCAAGGACTGCATGATGTTTGTGGAGTTGTGAAAGATTTAGAAAGGTAACAGGGACACCAGGGAGCTATATATTAAAGGCCTGTGTAGCTGCCTGTGTGCAGCTGGCACCTTTAATGTTAAAAATGGGCATCTGTGGGCAGAACTGTTGCTAGGCCTGGGCAGCAGCTGTGGTTTTCACTACCCTCAAGTGTGTGTGAAGTGTGTTCACTCAAGCTTAGATGTCATAGATATCTGTAACTTTGCATGCATTGCAACATTCTTAGGATTCAAATTATCCCTTCTTGCTTAAAGCAGGCTGTGAAAATCATTCCACAGCAGTCTTCTGCATCAGTCTAAGAACATACAGAATCACAAGCCACAGAAACTGATTCCTCCCCCAGGTCTCCTCTTAACAGAGTGCTAACTTCAAAGGTTACTCTTGACCGTTGAAATACCAACTGTATTAAACAAGCAGTCAGAATGCAAGCAACCAGTTTGAATTGCTGGAATTCAATTATAAGCAGCTGGCTTCACTTCTAACTGTCGATCTAATAGTAAAAAAAAAAAAGCAACAGACCAAAACAAAATTCCAAAGTAAATCCATCTGTCTGCTTCTACTCAATGAAAGTTAAATAGTAAGTGTGCCACTTTGAAGCCCAGATGAAAGTTTCACTGTTCAGAGCATGTGCAACCTTTACAAACACACATTTACAAAGGCAGATGTCTTCCTACAGGAGGTAAAAATAAATCTCTCTACGGGTTTCCTCTTCCTCTGTGTCTGTTTTAATTCTTCTGAATCACAAAATATGACGCAAATTCACAGCAGCACGCACAGATGGATGGTTAATATGCAGCTCCAGTTGTTCTGAGGAGGTTTGCTGTTTGACTTGTGTCTTTTCAGCTGAGTCATGAAGCATAACTATGCAGTTGTACATTTCTTTGTCTCAGTGCTCCAGGCAAGGAGGCTGCTGAGAGCAGCTATCTCTGGCCGGGAGGAAACACAAAAGCAGGGATTTAGAGGGGCAGTGCTGAGCTGGTGCATGTTTCTGCAACAATGGGGAGCCATGGCAGGCCCCTGCCCCAGCACGGCTTCTCCTGCCAGCCAGCCCGGGAGCCGCTCACGTGGATGAGAAGGCATAGAGGATGACACAGATAAACCATGAAAAGAATTCAAAGTAATGGGATCAAAATAATTTCTCCTAGAATGCTGATCCCTGAAAAATCTCAAGATCAGCAAGTCAGCATAGTCAATAAAATATTTTGACTCTTTGCATAGTGCCTTTACATTTTATTTTGATCCGATTTTTACTTCATGTAAATAAAGTACCAAGACTTCCCAAATGGGCTTCAGTCATGCCCCAAAGAATCCTCTGAGGCCCCTCCATTCCCACACACAGTTTGTTTGAAGTCACTTCCTCTAGCTGTAATTGTGTCCTGGAGCTTTTGCTTTAAATGAAAATGGCTTCACATTGAACCCTAACCCTTATTATCATCCTCAAAAGGGAAGAGGCCCAGTGGTAGTTGTGCCCTTATATGAGTTTGAGTAGACCTACCTGACTCTTTAGAGATAAAAGTTACCTTAAATATGAAATAGTCGAAAATATATTGGCTAGTAATATATTAATGATGCAATAATGAAATATTAATAACTAGTCTTTATACCCAGTGTTTTCCTCCTGACTTCAAACACCTCTTTGTTACAGTGCTTTTGTTCATGAGATGGAATAGTGTAACAGAGAGCTGCTTGGAAGAGATGATGGGGGGAGCCAGTTCTGTGGGCACCTTGGTGCTCTTCAAAGCCTCTGTACCTTGTGAATGAGGGTCTGCAGCCCCCGAGCCTCCGAAAAGTCAGCAATTGGCTTGTTACTGTTTGCTTAGCACATTTTTCTGCTTTCAGCCCTGCATAGCTGAGATGGACAGATTTCTCAAATTTCTCTAAATATACAGTTGGTTCCATTGTATTCGCATGTCTAGAAAGAGATAACACAGGAGAGGAACCAAAAGCCAACCTGGCCAGTTTTTATGAATGCACAAACTAGGGGTCTGAAAAAATAGGAGGCTCTGGCACAGTAATAAGCAGCATCACTTGGAAGATATTCCAGCCAGAGGTAACACTTCCTACAGGAAAAGCCTCTGGTCAGTGCAGTCTCCATTTCCTGCATAAGATCAGCCTCATGTTTTATTCATCAGCTAAGTTAAAAATGACAGATTTTTAAGGATATCAGTATGATGCAAGTCGAGCCCATTTCAGATAAATATCGAACTGGCAACTATAATTCTATTCAAATCAGTGTAATTCTGCTTTGAATTTCAGAAAAAAATAGTATCCAAACTTCTTTTTAATAGAATGTGAATCAATTGTGTCATTCTTCTTTATGACTGCTTACATAGTTAACACCCACACATTGCAGCTATTCAGGTTTAAAAAAACATTCAACAATGTATAAAACAGGAGAAAAGGCATGTATAAGTCAGTACACTGGATTAAACTGTCTTGCTTAACAAGGAGGAGGAAATTGAAAGACAGAAGTTTACATATTGTGTACTGCAAGTGGTATTACTCATTGTAATTTCCAGTGCAGGTGATTTGTCTATGGAGTTTTGTTAAGTTTATCACTTCTAGAGCCAAATAATGAATTTATTTTAGGGTTTTTCTGTCTTTATTTCTGATGACCAAACCTTCTGTAATTTCATTCCACCAGGCTATGGAGGTGAAAACATCAAAATCACTGCACTTGTGGCTAGTTTTATGTTTATATCTACATTTCACCACACTTTCACTGCAAACAATTACTTCCTGCTAGGCGGGGCTATGCTCCCTGCTCTTGCTTTTCTTGCTTTCTCTTGTCTGATTGATGAAGGCTCAGGATAGTGACTTCGTTGTGTGCTTTTTTTTTTTTTTGCTTTTTTTTTAAACTCTGCTGTTTATGTTGTATTTGAAGCAAATGTATCATTACAGTAGAAACTGTATATGCCTCAAATTAACCAGAAAAAACGTGATTATACTGATACATGTTTTACTTGTAGCTCCAGCTGCAGTAATATGAGACCTGCTTTATAATTCATCCACCGGGAATTTTGTGTCTATTTTGAAACCTTTGACGTGCCTATTAGAAGGTAACTGAGAACTGTATACCAACACTCTCAAGTATGGTGATGACAGATCATTTTTTTTTAAACCTTGTGGATATTTCTGTACTGAGACTTTCCTAGCACGGTGTTAGAACGACAGGATTATAAATCATGCTTAATTACCATGGCTTACCTTAATAACCATTGAAAACCTGTTTCACTGCTGCCTGGATGGCAGCAGGAGCAATTTCTGTTCTGTGAAGAGCAGCTGGCTAGAGCCACCTCAAAACATCCTATACTTACTCTAATGTAAGGCGAGGGTGGTATTGTGCCGGGTATCTCTGGTAATCTGCACAGATTTGGGAATTTTTGCACAGGTTGTGGTTTCTCTTTCACTTTGAATTAGTCTGCGCTTTCTGTATTTAAAATGAGTGCTCTGGCCATGTTCACAAATGGGTAACTTGATATGCCCCTATATCATAGGAGAGGCCCTCTGGTACATGTGATATAGGTGTTGCCTGTGTTCCAGGCATGGCCTGCGTTCCTTTTCTTTAAGCCTCATCAGAGAGAAAGTACGTGAGACACTCCACTGCTGCCATTCTGGGACACGCTGAAGATGCACTGGCAACAGTTTGGAAACTGCTGGTTTGGCTGAAATGATATGTCAAAGCCGTGGCACAGATTATTGTCATAGTTTGTTTTCATACTTCTTTTTAAGGAAGCTGTGAGGCAGCTGGTGTTGTAATCCAAAAAAGTCTCTGTTCTATCTCTTTTTCTCACCACTCCTACCTCCACCACCACCTAGCCTGTGGTTTAAGCAGTCACTGGATTAATAAAATTTTGATAATTTTTGGGAAGAGAGAAAATATGGAAGAAGGGAGTTTTTAATATTGAAATGGAAAGTATACTTGGTTGATACCTTTTTTTAAAAGCTGCCTAAGAATATAGATGACAGAGTATTGACAACTACTGCCTAAAGGATGTGTACATTAGCTTTGCCAGTGCTGAGGAATCTATTCAGTGCGGGTATCTCTGTGAGCAGCTGCAGTGGGAGCCGCAGGTTGAGCTCTGGGTGGGGAGAGCCCGAGGCAAGAGCCCGGGAACTGCCGACCCTTTGTACAACCAAGGGCCCGAGGACCTGCAGCCGGGCCAGGGGCCTGGACACTGACAGATACGGCAGAAGCTGACAACACCCAGGCTTTTTCTGTGGAGGAACTGTGAGGGTATGAAAGTCCAGGGATTGCTTTGTTCAGGGTCCTTCCTCGGAGGCACCAGCTCGAGCTGTTATTTTGTTATTTTGTTATTTTTTTATTTAGTTATTGCACCACGATTAAATTATTTTAAGGAGCTGGACATCTGAGACTGCTATGGGAGACCTGGGGTCAGTCAGGTGAGGAAGCCTGGTGTGACTGTGTGAGTGTAGGGGTGTATTACCACTGACTTCTCTGTTGAATAATGAATACTTCAGAATTAGTAGTGGAAAAATCAAAATTGCCTTGGAAAAATACTCAAATTTTTTTGAAAGAGGTAAGTGTATTTTCACAAGGTTTAGGCATGAATTGCAGGTCTGGGCTTCTGAGAAATGCGTATAGTATGTGACACAGCCTAGATCTGCCTCGATGGTTATAATGGCTTAGTCAAGAGAATAAATGAGAGTGCAATTTCACTTTGTAGCTAAGCTGATGTAACTGAGCCTTGACACCTAAATGATATGTCCTGCTTCCTGTGGGTTGAATGAGGGAATCTCATGGCCATGAAGTCAAGTTGGTTAACTGGATGGTTGAGTAGGAAACAAAAACAAAACAAGTTTTCCTATGAATAGCTTCACTACTCCCACTCCCCTTTCAGCTATACAATATGCTAGATCCAATGCAATAAATCTTTGGATTGAGAGAGGAGAAAAACAATTCTTCTGACAGGTATTCCCAGCTGCATAGATTTAGCTTTGACATGGAATAACACCTTTCAAATTCCTGAATTCAGATATATGCTAAAGAGAACAAATCAAAAGCTTAGTTTGGAATAGACTTCTTTCTTTCATATCATCTATGTAGCCATTTGTTTTACCCACATTAGTCACTATCTGATTCATGTCATTATTCTGAACTGTTGTTACTGGATGCTGTTTCTCAAGAATATCCCAGAAGGAAAGGAAAAGCAAGTGAGCCAGAGTTTCTGCTTCCGTGGTGCATATGGGTGTGTGAATGTTGCCGGGTCTCATGACTCACTGCACAGCTTTGTGAGGTGAATTGGACTGTGTTAGCTTGCAGAGCAAGTATAAACTATTTCCCATAAATAGTGATACCTTACTTTGATGACTCCACAGAGCTAAATTTAGACAAGAAGCTAAGATTTACTTTCTGAAAAGCAGCATTTCTTTACAACTGCCATGTCACACATGCAGCCCTACCTTAGATGGTCGGGGGCCCCATTCAGATAGGGGGGAGTTGGGGGAGCCGCTACTTGTGTGTGCCTCTATATATAGTTTTATTATTGCAGTACTCCTACCTGTACATAGTGTGTACACACAATTAGGTTTTCCATGGTGAATGAAAATATATGTACATAAAACAGCTGGGCAGTGATTTAATATCCTCTGTGCTAAATCAGAAACAGCGTGCCACATCTAAAACAGAGTGTGCTTTTCACTTCAGGTTGCCTTAGGAATTGCACAGAGTGTGCCATGGAGACTGCCCGGTAACTGAGATAGACCTCCTAGCTCTTCCTGCTTCGCACAAAGGGGATCCCTGAGTGCTATTCACAGCTTCAGCTGTCTCCTGCTGAGAGTGGGAGTGTTCCTGTTTCAGGCAGCAGAGGACAGTAACACATGACTCGCTACTGTGAACAAGTTTGCAATCTTCTTCTAACCCGTACTGTATTTTGAAGTATCTTACTTTTATTCTGGGCTTTGGGATAGCCACAGGCTTTTACAGTTCATATTCCCTTCGTCTGCCCTCGCTATCCCCTGGCATGGTAGCCGGTTGGACAGGATGTCCTGTCAGCCCTGGCTCCCTGGCCTTGTGAGATTTGGCCTCGGTGCAAAGAGCTGACTCAACACCTGCTCTGGGTTTAAAGGGGCCGAAGTCTACTTTATACAGCATGTGGTACAAGCTTTTAACCTCTGAAACGCCGTTCCTGCGAGCACTGCCTTGCAAAGCCACAGCTGCTGTTTCCCCCGGGACTGCGAGGAGCAGCAGCGTGTGTGCAGTGACCTCCCCCGTAACGCAGCTTAGCTGATAGATCCTGCCAGGGTATCGCTGCCCGTGGGAAGGTCATGTGCACTGGTTTTTAGCATTCTTCTGGAAGTTGTTTAGAAACTGCTGGAGAAACCAAACATGTTTTTCAGCATTTCATTTTGATAAGAAATTAGTACAGAATGAATGCTTTATGACATCCAGGGCCGGGAATGTACTCAGTTCCCAACAGCTCTAACATAACCTGCCATATGCAATGGCAGGATGAGTCTGTGGTATAAAATTTCTCCTCCCATCTTTAATTTTTAGCCTCACTCTTGATTGGTTAGAGTTTAGGACTGACAATTCCATTTCCTTCTACACCTCTCTAAGTTATATTATGCCAGCTTTTTGGTTTTCTGTAAAATGTACTTAATCATCTAGTGTGAAAGATGTTATGCAGCAAGATGCATCATTATTGGTTGAAATATTTGTGAATTTCCATTCAGATTGACTCTTGTAACTAAAGAGACTGACCTTTAGCTGATATGAGTACATGGAAGTCAAGGAGAGACTTCCTTACTGAGATACTATACCAAGAATTATGATATTTGATTACACAGATCTTCTAAGTAATATAAACCTATGGAAATTAAGCCTTGAGAAAGCTTTTGGGTATGTATAGATCAGTATTATTGATACTTGAACCATTCCTGCTAGGTATTTTGGGTAATGATGGAGGTTCCACCAGTTGCCCATAGAATCTGTTCCAGTGTTTTTACCTCTAGATATCATCTTGGAGCATCATTCACAAGATGGACAAAGCATCCCAGCAGAGGCTTTAATGAGTATTAAGTAAAGTGAAAGGTTTATTCTACATATCTTACAGCACTTCTGTTTACACGCCTCGGTATGTTTGCATTTTTCACAAGAGTATGGCAGTGTTGACTCATGTTCTAGTAGTGATCCACTCTAACCCCAGGTCTTTTTATACAGGACTGCTGGGTAACTGCTGCTTCTCCTGTGTTTTTGCAGTGAACTGTTCGTTACAAAGGATAAATATTAACCTTAATTTATTTCCTAATTAATTTAGCCCTTTTTTCTTTACTTGCCCACATTACTCTGAGTAATGTTCTTGACTTCTGTTCTCGACTTCTGAAGTGATCAGAGGTGTTCCCTGTCATTTTTTCTCACAAGTGTGCAATTTAAAATTATACTGTTATGTATTTATAACTGTATATTTGTATGGCGGATTAATATCTGTGCCCACAGAAACTGACTTGATACCAGTCAGCTTTACAGTCATAATAGCAATCACTTTGGACATGTCATCTTCAGCTGTTCTCTTGCACATGCATTATTTTGTCCAAAGTTTGCTGAGCTTACTTATGCAAGTTGCCTGTAAAAAGCATCAAATCTTCCCTTAAGTTAAATGGTATCCATATGTTCCCATCCATGAGCCTGTTAAACCTGTCACAGTAAACAAGATCAGTTTGATGCAATCAGCTCCTAACAAGTCTGGGGTTGTTACTTATCAACCTAGTATCTTCTAAAAATAGTTCAATTGTTCCAATATATTTTTCCAGGAATTGAAATTAGACCAACTGTTCCATAACTGCCCAGCTCGTGTGTGGTTTTTCTCTCTTTTTCCTCTTTATGTATTACTTTCCTGATGTTTTTTTTCTATTTATTTAGTGTTCTGGAACCTTCATATGCCATAGCTTTCCACAATAATCAGTAGTGGTTCTGAGATAATTGGCCAAGTACTTCAGAAAAACTGTATTAAGAGAAGGCTAATTAAAAATATAGATATAATTTTAAGTAAATGGCCCCTCCTCCCCTCTCCCTCCTCCCAAATCAAGTTCTTGGATCCTACATTGTGTTTGGGGTTTTTTAACTAACATAATTAAATATCGAGCATTTCTTCATATTTTGGCTTCCTGCTTTAACCAAGCTGCTACCACTGCTCATTGACAATTACAAATAAATGGTTTCTATTTCTACCTTAATTTAACTACCAACAGCCTTTAACCTTCTTGTGTCTGTGCCCAGACTTGTGATTATTCCTTTACAGAATTTTCTGTCTTGCAGAATCCTGGAAACTAACCCAAACTGTCTTTTAGTAAACTCAGTATAGATTGAGCAGGTCAAGTGGAAGTACTTTCCCAGATCTAGATTTATTCCCATAGTTCTTCTCTGAAACTTTTCCAAAGTTTAATAGTCTCAAATCTAAATTCACTGAATAAATGTCAGGCATATGCTATATTCACTAAATCTGAGCAAGGCTTCTAAGTGACTTGACTTGCACCATATCTGGTTACTGTGGTTACCACAGAGTAAGAATGATGTACATGTGGTTGCAGTGAGAGGTGAGCCTATGGCCAGAGTGATGCCAGAACCAGAGCAGTGTCAAGATGGGAGAATGAACAGTGAACAGCTGGATATATCTGCACCAGCCTTACTAGCCCAGTCTCAGGTACAGCCTTCTTCCTCCTTTGACCCATCCACCCACTGGCTCCAATCTGGAGCATACTTTTGTGGTCTGCACCAAAGTCACCTTCTAAAGTTCTCTCCCTTGCAACTCTAAGCTGCACCTCAGCTTAAATTTAGGTTTAGACTTAGCTTTTTTATTCATATAAACCCCTTCTGGGGGGAGGGAGGTATATGAACAAATAGAATGTCTCCTTCCTTGACAAGTACTCACCTTTACTTGGGTCAGTAGGAGATGCAGAAGATCTGCAAGATGGCAATGGAAATTCACAGGGTTTTTTTAAAAAAGCTCACATTTCAGCTCCAAACCTACTATAGTGAGAGGGGCAGCAAAATTACCCTGGTGAGTGGACACTAAGCAAAGTTATTCAAGCATAGCTCAATTGCTGTGAGGGCTCAGAGAAGAATTCTAAGATGCACAGGTGAGGATTTGAGGTCCCACTTAAAGGTTTTGTCACAGGCTTATCAGCACAAGAGGATGAATATGTTGCTTTAGGCAAAATGATTTTTAGCAGAGATCAGAGCTTTAAAATGGAATTTTGGAGGTTGATGATAAATTCAGAACAAAAGTCACACCATCCTCACTCAGTGGATTTGGTTCGGTAACTGACGTTCTCTTCACAGAGAATGCATATAGATATATATATATATTTGTGTGTGTAATGCTCCCATTTATGGCATTCTTTGAATTGAACTCCGAGAAGAGCATATTATTCATTTAGGGTGTCCAAAAGGTGGTGAGATATAGTAAAAATCAGCCAGTTTGCTGTTGGAAAATACTAATGCAAAACCACAGAACACTTTCACAAATGATGTTCCTCCATAATGGTGGTTACTTTGTCAGCCCTTCACTTTTATTCTGCATTAGCGTCTAGTAATTCTGCTTTTTGCCTGGAGCCAGGTCGCCAGCTGGTGTAAATTAGCCTAGCATTAATGAACTTAACATTATATGAAGTTTTATCAGATGTCTGCAAGTAAAGGGTCACTTTTTGTTTAAGCTACCATCTGCATGTATCAACCCATTTGCTGTTTAGTTCCAGAACACTCTTACCAAAGCAGCCACCTGTGAGGTTGTTTTTCTCCTGCTTAGGACACTTCTGCTCTAAATCAAATACTTTCATTTTCTAGCTCACAGATGCAGACCTCCACAGAACAGAACATGGGGTTTAAATACAACTGCTACTTCTGGTCACATTGCAGTATGATCTGACCACTCTGTGTGATCCTAAACCTTCAGTATCTCAGTTCAGCTGGTATTAAACCTTCAACATAAACGAGCTTTCTCATGCTGTGGATAAATGTGGTTTGAAAAGACTGTCCAAAGGATTTTTAAAATTTTTTTTTAAAGCAGGCTATCCTCTAAGCCATTAGACCATCACCTATTACAAATGCTGAAACTACAACGGCAGTGCTTCCTATAGGAAACTTCTTTCAGGAGCAACAATGACTTTTAAAGAGGCTCTTGTTAAGCTATTCAGAAGACTCTGAAATTGTGACTGCATGTTCATCCCAGTGCTACTCTCAGCAGTTTTGAAGTCCACTATCTTATACCTCCTACTGTAAGACCTTCTTTTGTGAATCTATAAGCAAGGTCAGCTATGAAATCAGATAAGGAGACTTTATTTAGTTCAAGTCCTAAACTTCCAAGGATGGAGGAGTTTAATTTGTACTGTCACAGTACCTTAAAGTATATTTACTGTTGTCTCCTTGTTTTACCAAGCAATTTTGTTTATATAACAATGCCAGCTACTTGTACAGAGCGAAGTAACTTTCAAAAATAGCATTTTTTAAATTAGTTTAAATTACCTCACCCTGTTCAGTTAAACTTTTTTTTTTTTTAGGCAGGTTTTCTGTCTATTCTCTTCATATATGAATAACACTATTATTCTGTTATTTCATTAACAGATGACTGTAAAAACTGGAAGTATTAAGATCATGTATGAAAAAGGTTTTTGTAACAGACGTAGATGCTTTTTATTGCTATTAAGAACCAATGCATTGGAGAACACCTATAGATGGAAGTAAGGCTGTATGCTCATGCTGTAGTTTATGTTGAACTTTGTACAAAGGTACATACCATAGTAATTGTAATATCGGGATTAAAAAGCCTTTCACAGTAAGTATGAGTTTAATTGTATGACAGAATAGTGCTGCATACCAGAATCCAGTTTTGCTGATCACCAATTACTGGTAATTATTGGTAATTTTGGACTGCATTTCCAGCACTTTCTGAAAGTGCCCTCAAGAAATCTGAGTGCCTTTTTCATATACAGTGAGCTTGATATACTCTATTTATCAGATCTGTGTTTCAAGTCTTGTGCTTATGAAGTCTGTTTGCTCACACTCCTGAATGACCTTGGTTGTTGCAGTTAAAATGGTTGTATAAGCAGTACTTACCTTCATCTTTGCACAGGAGTCTGACCAAAAAAATACCCATGTGTATGTGGCAGAGAGTTATAATTATTTAGAGGTGTTCAGTGAGCACATCTTTTATCTCCTAGCATAACTTCACTGGCTGTGACTGTGTTCTAAGCTCATAGCCCATTCTGTATGTGCTGGAGCCACATGCTAAAATGGAAGTAATGCTGCAGTAGCTACTGTGAACTCAAAGTCCTGTAAACATATACTTTTTAAAGCTAAAAAATTGGCTTAGATACTGACAGCTTTGCTTTTATTTTAACATAATTTGATCTGAGATCCAAAACCCTTTTAAAATGGGGGTTTCTGTACATGTTCCTACAATACAAATGCTTTAGAGCATTCTGTGTTCTTACACTGGAGACATATGTGGGCATAGTATATTCCAGTTAAGCATATGCTCACCAGTGATCAAAGGCAAACAAACAATTTTTGCCCATGAAGTCCTCCTATTTCTGAAGTCAGTCTAGATTGAATAAGCCCTATTTCACTGCCTAAATGTCCTTGACTTCTTGAAATCTCTTATGTCTTCCTAAACATTATATATTAAAGTGATTAGTTTTACCAAGTTAATAAAAAATATAATTTTTACAGGCTGGCTGCACACAGGATTTAGTCCATTGTAGGCCTGTTTGTGTTAGCTGAGAGGATTCTTCAGAATGCATTTCCACTGTGTTTTCTGAGGCTACTCATATATCAGAAGCTCCCTAGCTGTATAAATATTTGTGAGATTGATAATAGGAATGTTCTTCTAATAGAGTGGGCAAGAAGAGACACACTAATTGTTGAGAGAATAAAAACATGTATTGGTCAAACTAAAGAGGAAATAATAAAATTATTTTGAAAACTCATTTAAAGAAGTGGAGGGGGGAAAAAAACTGCTGTAGACTTAAACTAGGACCATGTCTAAAAATTTGTACCATGAATCCAGCTTTCATAGCTTTCAGCTATGTAGGTACCACAAAAAATTAATTCCTTAAGAAATGCCTGGTCATAAGAGCCTTTATTTATGAAATAGTATTCTTAGAAAAGTATATTTCTAAAAATTTAGAAATATGCAGTTTAGTATGGACCATGTAAGAAATTAATAATATATTTTCTTCCTCCTCTTCCTGTTCAGGCACAAATAATTTACTACATTTGGGAAGTGTTAAAACTACCTTTTAATGAAAATGGATTCCTTGACAGATCAGTCCATTAAAAATCCCTCCCCACTGAAATACACATTTTAGAAGGTAACTTCAATCACCTTGAAGAATAAAGCTTTTTAACTGTGTTTACAGTCTTTGCTTTATAGAAGACCCTAAAGAAGAGCTTCCTAGCTTTCTTGCCAAATAGTACACTTTGGTCTTCAATCCGTGCCACTTCACAATAATGCATGTGCATTTCCAGAAAGCAGACTACCTTCCTTTTCCTGCCCTTTTATTGCTGTGTCTTCTTATGCAGTTTCTTCACTAGTAGCTGCCCCTGAATGTTAGCTTTGAGGAAAGCTGAACCATCTCTATCTTCTCTCCACCCCCACCACTAATCTCTGCTGAAAAACATAGGAAGGGGTGAGAGAAAATTTGTTTTTTCCTAACTTAAAAGAAAGTGTTTGTTTAATATCCGAACCTTTTTTCAGGTTTTTCCCCCGAAACTGGCTATTTTTGTAAAAGGCATATTCTAAACTCAGCATCTTCTCTAAAGACATTTTAAATTTTTTCTATTTTTTTTTCTTTTACAAAATGCATCTTTTTAATCTTTTATGTGGAACAAATACCATATCTCAGAGAAACACTTCTGTATCAAACCATGAAATACTAAGTTTACTGCTCTCTAATGAATTTGATGCCAGGTTTATCCCAGCTAGAGAAACTTGAAGTGGAAGGGTACATTTGTAGATGCATGAGGTAGTTTTTTTTTAATTATTAGTTTGCTGATGTTGTTCTTGTTTTTGAACAAAAGGTTGTTTCCATGCTTTACAACTGCAACCTTTAAAGCATACCAAGAAATGAATGGATTATAGTTGTCTATAGATAAATAACTATTTCTGACAGGCATATAATGGAGTCGAATAAGAACATGGACTACATAGCTTTGCAGGTAATTTAAAAATAACAGAGATCGTTCAGCTTCTCAGATTAATTTCTCTTGGACGGTTATAGGAGATATTGAATATGTAATGGATTTTTTTACATCAGTTACAAGCGACTGAACCAGAGAAAATCCACTGGAATCACGAGGGCCTTTATTTCTGATGTTGTGA
This sequence comes from Polioptila caerulea, assembly GCA_013397295.1. Classification (NCBI taxonomy): domain Eukaryota; kingdom Metazoa; phylum Chordata; class Aves; order Passeriformes; family Certhiidae; genus Polioptila; species Polioptila caerulea. The sequence goes on along the minus strand of VYXF01013021.1, from coordinate 257,150 downwards.
GCTGTTTTTTGACTCCTCGTTGCCATCATTCTAAAAGTAATTTGCCTGTGCTGCAGGTTTTCCCATGTAAAAATACAGTGTGGGGGCACTTCTCGCAGTCAGGGTTTCTTGCACAGAGACCCCAAGTCCTGGATGCTTCCATGACTGATCCATTTGCACTTCAGACGCATCTTTGCTGGAGGTGCGTCCGCCTTGATTTGTGTTGTTGTGCCGAAGTTTTCTAAGACGAGTCAACTTTTGTCCTCTAACGGTACAACAAAGACAGAAGATTGTTCTCTTTTTTAAAGCCGAACCACGGCTTCTTATTCTCGTATAACAAGCTTCCAGAAACTCCTGCTCTCCCCCTCCTTCTCCACCTTTGATTCTGAGAGACTTGCAATGTACCGGGGTAGGGGGAGTCTTTTATTCCCTGATGTTCAGCCGACATTTGTTACTTGCCGGTCAGGGTAACTCACTGAACGTTTCTAATCTCGCTTATTGCGTTCCTTTGTGTCCCTAATACGAAATACAATTAATTCGCCGGGGGCTGTTCCCCGGGGACTTCCGTCAGCTGCCGCATCCCTCCGGCCTGGCCATGACGCCAGGCCTGACGCTCCCCGCTGCCCAGGCCCGACCCGCTGGGCCCTGCAGGGGGGCCGGGGCTCGTCGGTGCTGCCCCGCTTCCTCCCAGACAAGGCGGCCACTCCCGCCCGCCAGCTCTGCATCCCAGCGCGGGAGGGGCACCGCTCCCTTCCCGGCGGAGCCCCTCAGCACATCGGGGCCGGGGC
>VYXF01013021.1:234981-255602 GCA_013397295.1 Polioptila caerulea | reverse complement strand
GGGGCGGGGCCGCCACCCCGGCCGGGCCGCCCCGCATGTGGAGCCGCCATCGCTGCCCCTTGGCCCGGCCCGAGGCGTAACCACCTTTTTTCTGGGGAACTTACAGGTGTCGGTTCTCTCTTGCCGGAAGAAGGAACTCAACTAACATCCAAAATGGGAAAGGAGAAGACCCACATCAACATCGTTGTCATCGGCCACGTCGATTCTGGCAAGTCCACCACCACCGGCCACCTCATCTACAAATGTGGGGGCATCGACAAGAGGACCATCGAAAAGTTCGAGAAGGAAGCAGCTGAGGTGTGTGGGCCCGTAGCAGCCAGCAAAATTCTGGACTGCAGGAGTGAATAGACCCTTAATTAAACGGCAAACCTGCAAAGCGTTCAGTGGCCACGGGGAGGCAGTTTGGCTACTTCTGCCCCCGGAGCTGAACAAGTGGCTCAGTGTTGCGTGGCCACAGGGCGGCAGCTGCGTTGCAGTTGTCCCCAAGATAGAACAAGTGTTTTAAGTGTTCAGTCTGCTGTTGTGTTAGTTGCACAAACTGAGATTTTGAAATGTACAGCAAGAAAAAAGAAACAAGTAGTTTGCAGCTGCTTTTGAATAGTAACATCTGGAATCAAGTTAAATGGCCAGATTCAAGGTCTGCCTAGAAAGAAGTTCATCTGTTAAAGTCTAATTTAAAAATCAGGGAGTTTTACTGATACTTCTTTTTTGTGTGTAGTAAAGCACATGTCATAAAAACATTATAAAATCTGGCGAATGTTGAGCAGAGTGAAAGTTCAAGTCTTGATTGTTGCAAGGATTGAAGTAGTAAGAGGACCTAAAGCTGTAGAGGATACTTAATAGTAGGACTTAGGCTCAAGAGATCTATCATGAAGATGCATCAGTAAAATTAACAAGCTGTCAAGGAGCCTGAACTGTCAACAGGTTCAGTAAGGTTCAACAGCTGGCATCTCTCACCAGTAGTGCCAAGTGTATCTTGTTACCTTATGAGCAGCAATGTTTTTCAATGTTAAGCCAGTTACTAATACTAGATTTTTCTCTTGCCAGTGTGTGATGTTTCTGAACTAGTTGCAGATATGAAATTCTTATATTTTTTTCTTTTTTTAATGGGAGTAAAAAATTGGTTTTTTTGCAATTGTAGATGGGCAAAGGTTCCTTCAAATATGCCTGGGTCTTGGACAAGCTGAAGGCTGAACGTGAGCGTGGTATTACTATTGACATTTCCCTGTGGAAATTTGAAACGAGCAAATACTATGTCACCATCATTGATGCTCCTGGACACAGAGACTTCATTAAAAACATGATTACTGGAACTTCTCAGGTATGTAAAAAAAATAGGATTTGGAGAGTTCAGGAAGGTTGTTCTCATTTGGTTAGAGAGGTTCCTGTAGTACTTTGACATATATGCTGCAAGCGTTTATAGTGAGGGGTGTTTTTTTCTCTTCAAAGGCTGATTGTGCTGTCCTGATCGTTGCTGCTGGTGTTGGTGAGTTTGAGGCTGGTATTTCTAAGAATGGGCAGACCCGTGAGCACGCCCTTCTGGCCTACACCCTGGGTGTAAAGCAGCTGATTGTTGGTGTCAACAAGATGGATTCCACTGAGCCACCCTACAGCCAGAAGAGATACGAAGAGATTGTCAAAGAAGTCAGCACATACATCAAGAAGATTGGCTACAACCCAGACACTGTGGCTTTCGTGCCAATTTCTGGTTGGAATGGTGACAACATGCTGGAGCCTAGCTCTAACGTAGGTTTGGCATTTATTTCTGTTAAGGCGTGAAGCTGGGAGGGCTGTTAAGACAGATTATGCAATGATAAAATGCACATATTTTGTAATAGTTATGTTGGGGAAATGTTAAAGTCCAAGATAAATCCTAGTGCTTAAAAAAATATACTTACTCTGCAACAGTAAATTGAGATTATGCTGAGAGACACCACTTGGGCTTTTCCAGCCTTGTGCCATTTAATTTGGCAGTCAGATTAACCTTGGCTTGTTTCCATTGCAGATGCCCTGGTTCAAGGGATGGAAGATCACCCGTAAGGATGGCAGTGCCAGCGGAACTACCCTCCTTGAAGCCCTGGACTGCATCCTGCCACCAACTCGTCCAACTGACAAACCTCTGCGTCTGCCTCTTCAGGATGTCTACAAAATCGGCGGTATGTGTTCGCTGGAATGCTGCTCACGGGCCAGCAACAGCCAACGTATGCGCCAGAAAGGCAGGCGTTTGCACAAGAGCTGCTTTTCCAAGTCAGAAATTCTTGTCTCAAGTGGAGTTTTTTTCCCCATAAGGGCATATATTCACTGAGCTGAATAATGAACATTACTGTTTTTTGTTGCTTGCAGGCATTGGTACTGTACCAGTTGGCCGTGTGGAAACAGGCGTTCTGAAGCCAGGCATGGTGGTTACATTTGCCCCTGTCAATGTAACAACTGAAGTTAAATCTGTTGAGATGCACCACGAGGCCCTGAGTGAAGCTCTGCCTGGTGACAACGTTGGCTTCAATGTTAAGAACGTGTCTGTGAAAGATGTCCGCCGTGGTAATGTTGCTGGTGACAGCAAGAATGACCCTCCCATGGAAGCTGCTGGCTTCACTGCACAGGTATGTTTGGCAGCTGTTCAGGGATGTTGGGAATGTAGCTCTGTTCCGAAATAGGGGTCCTGTTCGGCCTTGCTATAGAGCAGCCTAGGGTTGTATTCTGAGTTACATTTGATCTAACCAAATGTCATTAAGTCCTTGGCTTTGTAAGAAGAGGTTAGTGTTCAAAATTACCTCCCTTCTAACTTGGCTTTTCTTTTGTTTCTCAGGTCATTATCCTGAACCACCCTGGCCAAATCAGTGCTGGCTATGCCCCTGTGCTGGATTGCCATACTGCTCACATTGCTTGCAAATTTGCTGAGCTCAAGGAGAAGATCGATCGTCGTTCTGGCAAGAAGCTGGAGGATGGCCCCAAATTCCTGAAATCTGGAGATGCTGCCATCGTTGATATGATCCCTGGCAAGCCCATGTGTGTTGAGAGCTTCTCTGATTATCCTCCTCTCGGTAAGGCATCCCCCATTTATATTGGTGTTTGGAAAAGACACTCTCCTCGATTTCTGGTATCAGGATGCAGTGTGTTCTGTGGAACACTGTGACTTGAAACTGAAGTGGAACCAAGAATTTACTGGTATAGGGAGAGAAACTCCGGAAAAGGGTAATGCCTCTGTCCCTGTCTGGTTCCAGGGCAGTGCTGGCCCATTTACACCAACCTGTGTGTGTTGGCACCGTGCAGATTGGGCTGTGAGTTAGGCAGCATAGACAAAAGTCATAAACCATGTTTTTGCTTTCAGGTCGTTTTGCCGTGCGTGACATGAGGCAGACGGTCGCTGTTGGTGTCATCAAGGCAGTCGACAAGAAGGCTGGGGGAGCTGGCAAGGTCACAAAGTCTGCCCAGAAGGCCCAGAAGGCTAAATGAAAATTCTGTACACCAGCTGCCACCTCAGTCTTAATCAGTGGTGGAAGAACGGTCTCAGAACTGTTTGTCTCAATTGGCCATTTAAGTTTAATAGCAAAAGACTGGTTAATGATTACAATGCATCGTAAAAGCTTCAGAAGGAAAGGAATGTTTGTGGACCATTTGTTTCATGGCAGTTTAAGTTATTAGTCTTTAAAATCGATAAATTTTTTAAAATGGAAACTTGACCAAAAGTCTGTCACAGAATTTGAGACCATTAAAACAGAAGTTCAATGCTATGTCTCTGTGTTCTTTGGGTTAATGTTAAGCTTATGGCAAAACCTGTGTTTAGTCATGGTGGGATAAGAAAGGATCGTTGTTACTTAAATGTGATAAGAAGTTACAAAGAAAATATTCAAAATTACTTGTTTCTGAAGAGTAGAACAAAATTCAGCTACAGGTTTACTTTTTAACTGATGTAAGCCTTAAATAACTTTTCTGGTGCTTTCTTCAAAAACTGTTTTTAGATTGGAGTGCACAAATACCAGGTAGCAGTTAAGAGTATTTTGGTGCATTCTGTGATGCATTGAGTAAACCAAGAAAAGTCTACATGGAGAAGAAAAAAGTAGGAACACATTTAACCTTAAAAAATGTTGCAAAGAATCTAATGTTGGGTTTCCAACATTTTGTACACTGATTTTTCTAGTCAAAAGATTCTTTTTTTTTCTGGAGAACTGTTCTGTAGCTCTTTATAAAGATTAAACACGTTTACATAAATGTTTTCTAATATATAGTAAGACATTAAATAGCCAAATCTGAAACTTCTGCATAGAATTACACTTTGATGCAATCAGAGTGACCCACCATTGTACCCTGCACCAAATGTCACAGTGTTAAAAACAGGTTAAAAATTTAGATCAAACAGTCAGTTGAAAGGGACTTTGATATCTAGTCCAAACTATTATTAATCACTAGACAAATAATCCAAGAAAAAAGTTGTGGGCTATAAGGATACCAGCTGTAACAATTCTGAATTCTGGCATAGAAGCCTTGCTTCAAATTGGTAAATGAAGGCAAGCAGTTAATGGATAATCAGAGCTGACTTGCGTAATATGGTGCAGCTGTTTTACTAACCTTTCACATGATTTCCCCACAGCATCCCCATGAAAGGTTAAACAATTCGGTATCTTTGAGGGACTTGTTCCATGACACCAGTATGTTTGTTCTGCCTGTAATGGCTGCAATCTCTCATTGGTTTTCCTTTCCTTCTCCAGCTGTGTGCTTGCTCTGCAGGAACTCATATCTGTACTGCTTGGATAGGTCTGAACTGCTGTTACTTATTTTCATGCTCTTTGTTTATTTGGATCTTTTCTCCTTTTCTGCTCACCTTCTATGTCTTAACTGCAGTGAAACCTTGGAGCATTACACACTGTTTTTGAGGGTACAGCGGAAACAAAGGCTAGAGAGCTTCATAGCAGCCGATGGACTTCAGTAAAGAAATCTGCTGCTTAAGTTTTGCTTCTGGAAGTTTGTTCATGTCCCCAAGGCAAGAGGAAATACATAACTTCAAAATGGAGGCAGACCTACTGTTGCCATAATAAAGCATCTTGCCAAATGTTAACATGCTTTTGAGCTGAACCGCTAAATATTTTCCGAGAGGCTTCGGTCAAACTGGTTCAGCAAAGTTCTGGTTGGGATGAAAAGCAAAGCAGCTCTCGCACAGGCTGCCTTCAGCACAGCTCTGCCTTCGTTAGATTTCCCTCACATTCCTTTGTTAGGTGCAGGATGTTTGGTTTGGCCGGCCACGGCTGGATATGCAACACCCAGTCTGGAGTGCCTCTGTGCACGTTGCACAGGGCTGTTTGGAAATGGGCTTGTAGTAAGCAACACGTTCAGATCCTTAGGGAAAATAAGGTGTGACCCAGCAGTGCAGTGCGGTGCTGCTACTGCAAGGGGCCCTCAGGTCAGCTGTGCATGGATCAGATCAGCTGCCAGAGCTGCTGGGAGGCTGGGTCACGTTAAAATGGCCTGGCTGGAGAGCAGAGACAGTCAGCTGCACAGTGTGGGGCAGAGGGACTGCTCCTGCTTCTTGCAGGAACACCCTAAAGGACAGTATTGCATCTAACAACTTCACATGCACAGCAAAACACTTGGGAATGCTCTACCTGCAATACTAGCAATTGCTTTCGTGTATTTAAACCTAAATTTTACACACATTTGGTTTTCTTTCTTTTTTACTTTAGCTTTTATAGACCAGATTTGCTTTCTATGCATTAATGTAATGCCATCTCAGTTCTTTTATTAATCTGACTACCTGGGGAAATTGTTAGAGTTTTGTAAACAATTTGAGAATAAAACTACTTCAGTCAAACTTAATAAATGTTCTTAGTTGAGAACTGCATTTGTCTTCTGTCTGCTTATTTCTTTAAACAACTTTTACAGCTGTCCTTAACTCTTTCCTCACTGTCCTGCAATGCTGGTGATGGTCATACAGAAGTGTGATAGCATGCTGCCATGGTGATGGAGCCAGCTCTGAAGGCAGAAAACTGGATGGAGTCTTGCATTTGTGAATGTTTCCTTTCTAACTGATGAATGCTTTGGTAGTCCAGAGGAATTTAAATACACAGAAATGTTCCAGAAATGTGTGTGGTGAGGTATTGGGGTACAGAGAGGACAAAGGCTGGTTGTTCTTGGTAGGGAAACGGAGCAGTGCAGTCATAGCTGATAACACTGAGTAATTTCTTGCTCAGTGTTGGTTCCCTAGGTGGATAGTTCAGGCTGGAATAAAATGGACTCTGCTCAGACTGCTGCCCAGAGGCATTTTAATATGTCTCAGATCAGCTTGTACAAGGCTAATAACTGGAATAACTTTACTGAAATGGCAAATGAAAGATTAATTCACATTCTGAATTTAGCCATCTCAGGATATTTTGAAAGGTATTGACAAATTCTGAAAAACTATTTTCTGTAAATGCATATTTTAGATTTTAGATTTGGTCAAGATAAACCATGTAGAGACAAACTTTGTACTGTACAGGGATATTCTTTTCCTCATTGCTGCTAAATGTTGATCTGTTTAAAAACCATGTCAGTTCTGATGATTACAGAATACAGTCTGATGAATACAACATACCTGGTTTTAATTCCCATTAGTTCTGTGTTTCTGTAATGCTCAGAGGGAGGCTGGAGGATGCAGTGGGAGGGCTGGTGCAGGACCCTGAGCACCTCTGAGGTCCTGCTCAGAGCATCTGCTTCACCCAAAGCTCCTTTTCTACAAGAACTCTCTCACACATTTCACTGCAAGTTGTAAATTCCTGGCAGCATTAACACCTTTGAATTTATTAGTTTCAATAACTCCAGAATTTTTCATGTCATCTGACTGCACCAAATAGTACTTCCTGTCTAGGAATTTAGTTTTCTGAAATGGCAAATCTTAAATAATAGTCAAACCACAAGCTGAACGGAGGAATAGATTGTGACCATGGAAGATAACACTGGGCAAAATTACCCTTCTCTTGCAATACTGCTCCTGCTTACCAAGGAGAGGCCTGAAACCCCTTCAGGAGAAAGAATAGGGCACCTGGGGTGCAAAAGAGCTGAAGAAAAACCTTCTAGATACCAAAACTGTATTGGTTTCCAAGGTACAGAAGCTGTGGTTTTTTAGCCTTTTCTGAGTCTTCTTTAGTTCCTTCAGGTTATTTCTGCATTATAAGCCAATTACAGTTACCTGCTTTTTTAGAAGTCAGGTTACTTTCCCTGGCTGCCTATCAGTAATTCTTTAATCCTTTCCTGTTTCAAATACTTACACAACATAATTCAAATCTGACCATTTCTCTGTACTGATACAGTGGCAGCTGAACCCATATTTTCCCTGGAAGATGCTGAGTGACGTACTGAGGAAAGGCGGAGATAAATCAGAGCAGGATACCCTGATGAAGGGTCTCTGGCCTGTGGGTGGGGGGACGGTGGGGCAGCAGTAGGGTGCACACAGGCTGTCAGCCAAGGAGCTGCAAGTAGTGCAGGTTTTGCTTATTTCTTCCTTTAAAAAAGCTGGAAAGTACCTAAGCTTCCATTAGTGAATCATCCCCATGGGCCAAGTGCATGATTTAAGGATGCAGCAGCAACAGGTTTGCCCTCAGTGAGCTGAGGTACTTGCTAAGGCTTTCCCCTGGCTCTTCTCAGCAAAGCACTCCAGAACCCTGGGCATCCTCCTGCAAGGGCATCTGCTAGCTCAGGCCCAGCACAAGCACTAGTCCATGGGTTAATACGCTAATTCTTTTGCATTTCATAGTCACTGGAAATAAGCAGAGCCAGCTCACCCCTAACTCAGGGCCCTTCCTACCCTGCCAGTGGCAGTCACATTTTCCCTTTCAGCCCAGTAAAATCTGGATTATTTAATACAAAGGGAAGAGCCACAGCGTTTCCCCACCCAGGTGCCTGTTCTGGGCAGCTCAGCACAGCTGGCAAAGCTGCTGACTCCGAACCTGCACAGAGATGGAAAGGCAAGACAAATGTCCCCTCCTGGAGAGGGGTGATTGCAGGTAGGGCTGAAATTTAAAAGGAAGTTTCAGGTTCCTCTTATCTGCAACCACCTGGGCATCTTAAGCAAAATGCCCAATTTTTTGTTTGATATATGTGTGTATATATATACACATACACGCACACCAATATATATATAACATGTACATACATCTATATAAATTAATAAGGTGCCTACTTACATTTTTTTTAATTGCAGTTGCCAGGCTCCTTAAAATCTGCCATTCCTATTTTGAAGCTGGATTCTAAGCTAGTTCCTTAGTAAACAAAGTGAAATGCCCCCAAATGAATTAATATTTAGTTATTGATAGTTATTATTTATACATATTATTTCTTTTATATTATTTGTTATATATAGTTCTTATTAAATATTTCATTAATATTTCATAAAGATTTCGTTTATAAGCTAGACTGTGGTTCTGCTAATAGGACATGAGTGTTTTGGAGAAAGAAATGTTTCTGATGGTTCTGTTCTCCTGTTTGGAGAAAGGATTGTTGGTGTCGAGTTGTGTCTATGTTACACAAGTCCTTTAACAGCCTTTTCCAGAGAGGAAAAAAGGAAAGAATAGATGAATTTAAATGTAATTATAAGTTTGTTTGACTGACATTACTAGTAACTAATACCACCTAGCCTGCTGCTAAAGTATTTTCATGGATTACAGTCCCCCAATTCTTTGGAGAAGGAGAGGGTGTATATATGTGGTCCGGGAGCTGGAAAAGGAAAACCACCCTGAACGGGGGCTCTGCTCTACTGCGGTCACTTCCTTGTGAGGGAAATTCCTGCGACTCATTCCCGGCGCGCATTCCGCAGGCTGCTACACGCGTGGCACAGCCGAGGAGAGCTGGGATCACTGCCTGGGCTGGGACCACTCTGCTCCCGAGCAGCCGCTTCCAGCTCCTGCCTGACACTCGCCCCTGACCACCAGCCAGCCCTGGGGCACTGCCACCAAGCCAGCCCTGTCACCTGTCACCTGCCACCTGGCCAAAGTCTCCCGAGATTCAGTGGGACAAGGACAAAACCTCGCTGAAGTGCCAGCTCAGCACTGCCAGGCACGGCAGCCGTTCCTCTTGTGACTCCAAAAATCCTGTACGCGTGTGACACAGGCCACCACCTGGTCACACATGGCAATTTACAAGTTAAGCCACAGCAGATTGCAAGGGAAGAAAGTGGTCATGTGCCTGTTGTCACCTCCCCTCTCTTCTTGCTGCCCTCTAAGGCAGAGTGAGCTCATTTCCCACCTGGCTCCGTGCCTGCTCTTCAGTTAACCACATCCAGCACTGAATCACTGGGAACAAGAACTCTGGGTGCTTACCAGTCCCCAGCGGTGCCTGAAATGTCCCTCCTGGGGCTTGTGCTGGGAGCTGCAGCTGATGCTAGACAGGAACACCTTCACCCTTCACTCATTCCACCTGCGGCTTTTCCGAGCCCTGCTCCTCCCTTGGAGGGAGCCCCTTGCAGCCCACACTGGGGCTGACCCACTCCTGCAGCAGCAGGCAGGCACCCACTCTGTGGGGGCACAAATGGGGAAGCTGAGGCCATGGATGTGCCTGTTCAGAGATGAGCACCCCAAGGAGACATCACACGCTGTCAAAACGTCCGTTCTTAGGTCTGCAAAGAGGTGAAGAAGGTGCAGCCTCCAGCTTTCAGGATAGAAGGTTTGCCAATCCTGCATTCCTTGGCACAGAGGACAGGCACCAGGCATGGCCACCACACAATGCTGAGTATGGAGTCAGAGATCCTCTGGTGGGGATCCACATCACTCTCCTCCCTCAGAGCTACTCTTGAGGGGTTATACCTGCGGTTTAGACAGGAGACAAAAGCACTATTTGTTTCCCCAAAGCATCACTGTCAGTAGAGCAGCTCAAGAATCAATCCTTTTTTCTCTGCCCTTTATGTAATAGCAATTGCTGAGCAAGTCTCCCATCTCCCATGTGAATGCCTGGACACCACTACTTTTAATCAAAGGAGGGGAAAGACACCTTTTATTTCTCAGTAGTGACATGAAGTCAAGGTAGAAGATGGAAACAACCCCTGGAAGGACTCTGAGCAGCATCGGCCATGGTTTGATGGGAAGAACTGAGAGCACCTCCTTGGTGGAAACAGCATCTCCAAGGGGACAGTCAATTCCTCCGTGCATCCACTAAAAGACATCCTGAGATACCTGTGACTGCATGAGGAACACAACCTGGGAAGTATGGTCATCAAAGCTGGTAACCCCTGAGCACCAAAGACCACTGCATGTGAAGACTGTTACTTAACAAAGTGCAAGGGCAATGCACAGCTAGGAGGCACATTGTGCGTGCCAAGTGGGGGACTAAGAAAATCAGCCACTGCTGCACCATTGCAAACATCCCAGCAGCACTGAGACCATCAAGGGTTGCAGCTTTTAGTGTCTCCTAGCTTAAAATGTCTTTCCATTTTTCTCTTGCTTTCATCTCCCAGGCAGAAATAAAATCAAGACAAAGAAACTGTTTAGTTCAAGTACCATATGAAATGAAAACTAGAGTAGGGAAGGAAAAGAAGTTGTCTTAAAAATCTGCTACAAGATAGGGTGGCAGATATCTGAGGAAAAAGTGCTGATTACCAGGCCTGTGTTCTGCAGGAGGGAAAGAGAGACATAGCAAACTGAAGCACAGAACACAAGGACAACTGGTATGTGCAACAAGTTAGGCCAACCTCACCACACATCCTCCCTCCCTGCTTGCCTGGTGACAGCAAGGATTACAGGACAACAAAGTGCTATTCATTGCTGCACAGACAAGGAAAGGCAAGCAGACATCCATGTTAAGAGCAGACTCCTCCAGTTCTGCCCTTCCCATCCTGTCAGTCTTAGCGAGGCCACAGGATCTGGGAAGGTCGAAGCTCACTTTGTCTTCATGCAAAAAACCAAACCTTGGGCCTTGTAACAAACACCCAGTGGTTAGAAACCAGATAGCACAAGGTGTCCCTCCTATCTGCCCATGCTATTTAAGCAGATTATTTAGCCTTTCTGTGCTTGGTTTTCTTATCAAAATGAATAGAACTACTTGCACCAATTTCTTTTCATGTTAAAAGTTTTCTCAAACAAGAACTGTTCAATAGGCACAAAATATTGTGGCAAGCTCTGTACACATGAAACCAATACCTGAGGGACAGCCAGTCCTCAAACTTGTGTATGTGCCAGGTTTTCCATTTCAGCAAATATGGACATCATTAACCTACATATGTGAACAGAGGACACCCTGTACTAATAAGGGAACTCACCAGTGGCCAAAGCCCTACTTCACACTGAAACAGAAAGAGCAGTTGTTACAGAAGGTCTGCTGAGAAGCAATGAGCTTATGACTTCAATTTCCCCTGAACTTTACTCCTTTTCCCTCCTTATGCACACAGCTGTGCATTAGGAAATTGTTAAAGGTAAGAAAACTCTCCTCCTTCTGCTCTTCCTCTGACACTGGTGCAGCCCAGCTCAGTGGAATCACTCTTTCATTTATGCTGCATGTGTGAGAACAGAAGCAGAGAAAAAATTAGCACACAAAGCTGAGGAAAGTGTTTCCCGCGTTTCCTTCTGTAGCAAGGTGCAAGGCACTGGCCTTTGAAGACACACATTATTGAAAGGTAAATAATAGTCCTGTCAAATGACCACTGACAAGAACTAGGAAATGCAGTTTTGAGACTGCATAATCGTATTAAAAATGAAGATACAGGGTTTCTTTGGATTCACATAGCTGGAATTCCATGAGCACCATACCTGGAGCCCGAGTTACACCACAGAAAGCATAACTGCCTTTCTTATGCTGAACTTGAGGCTTGCAAGGTTGAAGCAAATCTTTGAGCCAACAGGGATGGAAGGAAAACAGCCATAGATATAAAGGAGCAGATAGATGTTCCCTTTTCTGAGCCATTCTGACGTTCTGACTGACAGATCACGTGTCTAAAGCTGTTCCGTGCAAGCCAGCAGATAGCGACAGAAGTGCTTTCAGGCAGGCTGGATAATGCCCCCAACAAACTGCAAACTCTGCTCATCCTCCTGCTGCATGACAGGGGGGCTCTGACAACAAAAGGGATTTGCTCTGACTCTTCTCTTTGGACAGGAGAGCAACCCTCACCCACAGCAAATATACCAAAGAAATTTCCGGAATCATAATTTCAAAATTCTGTTCAAAAAACCAGATATATATATTTGGGTCATGGTTGGACTCTATGACCTTAAGGGTCTTCTCCAACCTGTAAGATTCTCTGATTTTACTGCATCAAAATGTGTTCTAAAGCCAGAGGACATTCAGGAATGAAACCAGCCCCAGAAAATGCTGCGTGAGTGAAGCAAGGACTTGGTAGGTGCACAGCAACAGCTTCAATTCCATGTGTCTCACTGGTGACTGACCAACTGCCCAGTTGATCCAATTGACTTGGATCTCACTCAAATTCAAGTTCTATTCCTGTCAGTTGCAGGACCAGTGCTGATGAGAATTCCACTCCCCCAGCCCACAGCATATCAGATAGATCTTCACAGTGCTGAGGATGAGGTCCATGGGACAGGTTCCCATATGTCCCCCACCCTCCTCAGCACCCAGCCTTGTCCAGCTGTTTCCCCATGCTCTGTAGTGAATCCCAGCCCACCTTACGTGTGGGAACTGTGATCCAGTGAACTGGCGAGGCCCTGCTGAAAGTTAAGTGATAACTGAGTTCTTCAGCAAGTTTCAAGATAAGCTTTATTTATTTTAAAAGAGAAAAACACCTGCAGGATGTGGTGTTCACGTTCAGCCTCCTACGTAAATTTGAATATTTGTGTTGCACGTGTTTCCATAGCCCAGTGTCTCCTACTGGCTGACACCACACCGAGACACCAGGCTGTGCATAGTCACTGCACAGCTATGAACACAAGCCTCGAACCCAAAGGAACACACTTTTCAGCTCCAATCCTCTTGTGCTGCCATGGGCTTTGCATTGTAACATTTCTTACTCATTTCAGAACTGAACACTGTCCTTTACAAGATGCAGATTTTGACTATCCGAAGCCTTCCAAATGAGTGGAATTTTAAAAGCAGTTCTCCTGTCTCTTCATTTGCATCAGCAAAATCACAGGTTGTATTTAGGTTTCTGAGCATTTACTTTGTGCATTCCTCATCTTTGTTCTATGTAATGACACTGGCACAGAACCTGACTACAACAGCTTTGGATCCAGCTAGCGTGGGTGTTATCTGGGAAGAGGCTCAGGAGCACAGGGGACCTTGCCACGAAGTCTGGCAGGATCAGTGCCAATATCTACAGAGGTATTTTAACAAACTTTGTCTCCTCTTCAGAAAACTCTGCTGAAATCTATCTTTGTGAAGTTGCTTCGCCTGAGTACGCTTTCCCTGGGAAGTATTCCCCAGACTGAGGCACAGCTTTTAGCTTCTCTGTCTTCCGGTGATTGGTTTTCACAAATCGCAGCAGGTTAACAATAGCAGCCGGTGTGATTCCAGGGATACGGCTGACTGCACCAATCTGCACACGGAGACAGGAACAAGTTCACCACCACCAAATCTACACACTGGAGCTAGTGAGACATGAGATTAAAACCTACGGGTGTTCTTTTCCCTGATTCTTTCACCCCCACGCCCCTTGAGAAGACAGAAGGGATTTCACTGCTGCTCAGCCCTGCTGTGGCTGAATTTCTCACCGTCTGGGGGCGGTTGGAGTCCAGCTTCTCCCGCACCTCTGCGGAGAGAGAGGCATCAATGGCAAAGTAATCCAGGTCGTCTGGCAGCTGGAGCGCCTCATCCCGACGCACTTCCTCCATTTCCTGCTGCTGACTGACTACACACCACTCGTAAGCAGCTGTGGTAACCAGAGGAACAAGAGAGGCAGATATAGAAAGGCACCCATGTGAAACAAGTCACTTGCAAGAAGTCTTGGAAGCACAACAAGAATTCCACTGAGGTGGTCAAAAGTTCCTAAGGAAATTTCCAGCCTCATAGTTTACAGAGCCTAATTCACATCACTGCTTAGGAAAAATTCATACTCTTTGATTTGTTACAGAAATTTAGATACATGGGTTGTTTTTATCTTCTCATCACAACAAAGGATGGTCTATTTGATGGGGCAGTAAGGAGGAAAAAGATCCAAAGAGTGATCTTACCCACAGAGTGCATAAAAAGGGCTGTAGCTTATGGTAAAAAGTTCACACTCTGATCAGAGTGTTTCATTCCTCTAAGCAGCAACATGAAACACACTAGGACATTTGCTCTCCCTTTACTGAACAAATGTATACAGACCACCATGAGAGAGCCTAATCCTTGCACTCTACCTTCTATTTTCAATCTCTCTGCCAGCTCTCTCCATTGAGCAAGCTTGCCCAGGGGCTCTGGGATAGCCTTTGCCAGAATCTCCATGTTGGCATCTTGATATTGAAGGATGTCAAAGGCACTGTGGAGAACAAAAGTAAACATTTATGGTAAAAAGGAGTCACACTTGTAAGGCAGATTTATGGCTGTTCCAAACACAAACATACAAAGTTCTTAGCTTAAGCCAGAACAACTGCAAAGCCAAGCTCAATTCCCTACCACCTCCTCTCAGCAAACAGAGGAGCAGCTAAACTCTTGAAGAGAGACTCTTCACATAAATTTACAGCAAGATGGAAGGGAGGGACAAGGCAAGGGCACCAAGGGAAAACTTTCACACAGACTGTCAGCCAGGTCTTAGTCACTGATTTAAAACAACAGAAAAGATGAAGTAAAGTATGAGTAAGGGAAGTAAGGGCTTTTGTGTACAAGAAAAGCTACCACCTGACACCAGCTTGAAATCAACTGCTGCTTTTACCAAGCTTTTAGCAAAGCTGCAATCCACTGCAAAACCATCCCCAGCTGGTGACTCTGTGTAGGGACGGCAAGAACTGTCTGGGCCAGTGGAACACTCCCTTGCTTTGAGTGCACAAGTCAGCATCAGAAAACGCGGAATAGTAAAAACACCAATGTCATTCTATAGCAAAACATAAGATGTGTGTCCTCTGATGGTGGTAAAGTTGAAATCTTGGAGTACTGACAGCTTCAGAAAGAAGGGATAAATGCTGTGAAACCACTAGCCAGATGTGCTAAAGCAAGCATAGGACAAACCAGAAAGCTCCAGATGTAACCCTTACCTGACAGGTGACCTGCGACTGCTACTTATGGGAACTCCTGGTAGTAACTGGGACCATTTGGATATGCTGAACTGAAGAGATTTTAGTGTTGCAATCCCATCCTCTAACGCAGCTCTCATCTTCACTGCTTGTTCATATCGCTGCTGTGACACACATCCAGCTTCTTCAAACCCTGCGGACACGGACGGTGCATGAGACAGAGGTCTCCAGGCAGGCAGGGCTGGTCAGCGCCAGCGCTACCACGGCAGAGCACCTCTGAGGGTGAGCCTGGCGTCCGCGTTGTCCGGCCGCAGGGACATGCGGAACTCCACGCGGCTGGTGAACATCCGGTAGGGCTCGCTGGTGCCCAGCGTGGTGAGGTCGTCGATGAGCACCCCCACGTAGCCCTCGGTGCGACTGACGGTGAAGGGCGGCCGGCCGTGAGCCCGCCGACAGGCATTGATCCCAGCGATCACACCCTGCACGGGCCAAACAAACCCAACACCCGTCGGTCTCTCCTCACCAAAACATCAGCACATCCGCCCCCAGAGGCTCACACCTCAAACCACACCCAGGAAAATACAACAGCCTGTGCCAGTAATCCAGGCTGTTTCCTTCTTGTGACATTATGAGTGTCTGAAGGGCTTCTTAGCCCCTGCTGATGTGTCTGGAGACAATTCCCACATTTTCAATTATACCCACTGCAAATCTCCATGCCAAAACACTTGATGGGACTTTCAATTGCTGTTCTTACTGTTGTTATAACCTTAGTGATAGCAACTGCAGATACTTGTACAGGTACAAGTAAAAGTATCTTAGGCAAGTCTGGAATCAGGGTGAGCAACAAAAGTAAGAACATCTCTCAAGACAAAATGGGTCTAGCAAGACTATCACAAAAGCCAAGGTAATATCCCTTTCTGAGTGCTGAATATACAAGAGTCAGATCTGCCCACCTGAGCTGCAGCTTCTTCATAGCCTGTTGTGCCATTTATCTGGCCTGCAAAGAAGAGGTGCTGCACAAGACGTGACTCGAGAGAAGCCATCAGTTGTCGGGGGTCTAAAAAGTCATATTGCACCCCATAGCCTGTGACACACAACAAGACAGATGTTACAGGAAGGACTGTCAAGGCAATCAGTGGAGCAGGATGGCTTATCAATTCTATTGACTATTTCTGAACAAGCAAAGGAAAAATCACCGCATTCAAGAATTGGTTTTGCTTCATATTTCCTTTGCTTTGCTATGGTCTAAACAAAATCTGCTTTTCATTAACTAGTGAGTAAACATGACCAATAGATTCAAAACTATTCAGCACCCTCACCTGGCTGTAACATCTTGGCTTTTTCCAAGCCTGGGACAGATTTGATCACCTGCTCCTGGAGTTCAGGCGGCAGTGTCATGGACATGCCTTGAGGGTAAATGACGTTGGACTCCAAGCCTTCGGGCTCCAGCCACACCTGATGTTCTCGGTCAGGGAAGCGCAGAACCTTTGATTCAAGAGAGGGACAGTACCTGCAACAGTGAACAGCCATGAGCAGCACCTGACATGGACAAAAAGCTACTTTCCAGGAAGCGAAGCAGGGGAGACCCACAGCTCCAAACAGACTGTCAGCTTGTCCCCTTGACAGCCTTGCATGATGCCACACACTCACCGTGGGCCCCTGGTGGTCTCCCTGACGTGGTTGTTGAGGTGGAGGTTATCGCGGATAATTTGCTGCGCCTTCAGGTTCGTGCGAGTCAGGTAACAGGACAGCTGATCTTCCGGCTACAAGAGGCCAAAGCTCGGCCTAAGTTAATCTAACCACAACACCATATCTGTACTAAGTAACTCTGAGCTCTCCAAGACCTTTCCCACGATGGCTAGCTCTCAATTCTGGGAGCAGTCAGCAGCGCTGTCATGCCCACTACACACACCAAACACGAGCGACCCGAGAGCTTGAGCAACACACCCAAAACCAGACCGAGAACAGGAACTTGGGAGTCTGGAATTCAAGTTCTATACCCTGTTCTTAATTACAGGATGGATATTCCCATTAAATTAACTTGTTACATCACAGCAGTCAAACTGATCACAGGGAAAAAAAAAAAGCTCTGGAGTTAGAAGAATCAGTGCTGACCCTACAGCTAACAGTCAATTAATGGGTTTGGTGAAGAAAACAAAAAAATCTCTTGGAGAGGAAAAAAAAAAACACCAAACCTCAAAATTCTGCAATTAACATGAACAATTCAAAGTTTGGAAAAAACCTCACCATGTGAAGTAAAGCATTCCACTGATTTTTCTGAAAGAGTCAATAGACTCACATTCAAAATAGTGATAATGTAGCACCATAACTCTTTAAAACTGCCAGTGAGGTATATATTAGTCAGCTAAGAGTCTTGTGATTTTACGTGGTTTTGATTTAGATCTGTGTTGGCTGAATGTCAGCACAAAACCCTGAGAAATCACCTCAATGCACCTGCAGAAAGGAACTCGGTGGACCCATACCCCTTAGGGAACTTAAACGTTGAAGATCAAAATTTAATAAAGAACTGTTAATGGCTGTCTTATAACTCGAGATGAATTAGATGCCATAGAGCAAGAAAGCTGTCCTGAGAAATTTAAGGAGACAAAAGCCTAGGCACCCCAGAAAACTTGATTAATACATTGCAGGTGCAGTAAGGGACCCACGTCATAGGCCTGTACACCCCAGAAAACTTAATTAATAGTAACTGTCTAACCAGGACAGCAAATTTAATAAAGCACTGTTTAGCTTGATAAAACCTGGGGTATCCATTGAATAAAGACAGATGAGATGTTCTGGTAGTAATAAAAGACCAGAACACCCATACCATGATGCAATAAATTGGGCAGACTTTTGGGAGCATCTATAAAATTCCTGGATATTAAGGGATACATTAATGTCTAAAAATTGTTGTTTCTTTGAACATGTTTATGGTGAATAAATACCTGATATGTTCTCAATTTTGACTCAAAATTGTTATTAGGAATGTTTGTCTAACAGCTTTTTACTGTTAGATTTAAAACTCTTTATTTCAAAACCTCTCCCACACATACCAAGGACTTCAATTGATACTACTTTTGCCCCATCCTGATTATAAAAGGTTATTGCAATTCCTATGTCCTCTGGGGCAAATTAAATCCTGAAAATTAACTCAGTGCTGTTTAATTACGTTATGTAAAAACAGCCAATTTTCCAATGTTTTCTTCAGAAAATTGAACCTCTTCTGCTTTTAAGTTACCATTTACCTGCCATCTCTCAGCTCTGTGGATAAATTAATCCTTTATCTTTCCTAGTCAACACTACAAACTATTAGTAATTTCAACATTTTAACCATATTCCAGAACTAATATAAGAAGCCAGACACTGTAAATCTTCACAATACAGGTGTAATAGTGGAAGATTTTGTAAAACCAGCCATGTAACCAGCACATGAAGAATAATACTAGCACCAGTATCACATTCCACACAACTCTGACTCCAGAAGAAAGTTCAGTTCTCAAGTTGAGAAGTGAGAGTAAAAAGGTATTCGCTTTCAAAAGAACACAAGTTTAACTTCTCCCTCGCATTGAGAGTCCTCAAAAACTTAACACCTCCAGTACAAACACATCCCAGCTGCCTTTCCCAGCACCAACTCCCAGGCCAATTATGAGCACAATGTTCCCAGAATCACTCCCCACCCGACTCTACATGCATTGGATGGGTGCTACCCCACCTTGATCCACACGGCCTCGCTGAGGAAGCTGAACGGCACTGGAGGGTTGTCAGCAGCACGTTCCTCCAGACCACTGAAGTCAATTGTATCCTTGGCAAGTCGGGGCGGTGTCCCAGTCTTCAGCCTGCCCACAGCAAATCCCAGTTTCTCCAGAGTGTGAGCCAGGCCGATGGCTGGCTGGTCCCCCAGGCGCCCCGCCGGGTGCATCTCCAGTCCGATGTGGATCATGCCCCTCAGAAACGTACCCGTGGTCAGGATAACACTCCTGGCACGTACTGTGCTCCCATCCCCTGAAACAGCAAGTTGTCAGAGATGCACATGTTTTAGTATCAACAAAGCCCCGGAATTCTGGTGCTTCTATCTAAAACTAGACTAACAGTGTTCACTGGGGGTTTATCTGTCTCCTATTATAAAATAATACCAGCATTTCCATAATAAGACTACCAACAGTAATAACTGCAATAAGCAGCACGTAGTTATTTCTGTATATTTACTACTCCTAAGCAAGTTACCCCTAACAAAGAAAACCACTCCTGGGAAGAATCCATATCCAGGCCTTTACTCCGGAAAGCTTGTTTATTAGAACAGCAAGGGGTAATGAAGTACAAGCCTGTATTAACAGGACCCCATGGTCCTGTAACATTGAGGGCAGCATACACCATTTACCAAATAAAATCTCAAAACAACGCATGGAACTCAGTATCATTAGCCTGAAGAAAATTAACTTAATGTCCCAGTGTACTACCAATCCAGGAATATTACTTTGTATTACACGTATTAAACTAGTTTAGTTCACACTTTCCCTAAACCAGCTCTATTGGCTAATTCATCTTTCACGCTAATGAATTAGAATTGTATAATTCATCTTTCTCATCGGTGAGTCAGAAATATTTACCCCAAAGGCTGCTCTTAGTGGGAAGTAACTGAAGGCACTCAGTGAATTACTAGCACATACCCAGAACAACTCCTGTGACTTGGCATTTCCCGGGACGACCCGGTTCTGGCTCTGTCAAGAGAAGATCCTCCACAGATGCCTCACGAACTGTCAACAGTGGTGTGTTAAGGATCTCTTTCTGTCATGAAAGGAGTTACTGCAAAAATCTAGGAAGTTATGAGACACATGGGCAACCCCAAACCCTGGTGATTTCTGAAACATCTATTACCCACTTCCATTCCTACCAGGTAATTTGGCAGACACTCAGTTATGGTACTATCCTGATCTATCAGGTGGAAGTTTTCACTCACATAAAGTTTTAGCTCAAATAAACTATTTGGTCATGAAGCCTGATATGTATCTAACACACGAGAGAACGTTTTTAACTATGCTGAGCCCCAACAACTTACACTGCATCAAAGCACCAAACGGAAAGGTATCTAGGTTTGATAGGTAAATAATGAAAAGCAAAACAGAGCCCCTTGCTCAGTGGTGTATCCCGATTCCCAGCGCCCCCGAGGCGGCCGGCGCGGCCCCTCACCTGCATGTTCTCCTTGTAGAGGCCGCGGTCGATCTGTGCGCGGAGGCCCCACACGGCCGGGCCCTTGCAGCGGTTCAGCACCTTGTAGTGAACGCCGGAGCGGTCGCACACGCGGCCGCACAGCCCGTCCAGGGCGTCCACCTCCCGCATGAGGTGCCCCTTCCCGATGCCGCCGAAGGACGGGTTGCAGGACATTTCCCCTGGGTAATGACACAAGGACGCCCTCAGCACCGCCCAAAGGCTTCCCGCGCCCTCCCCGGCTCAGCGCCGCTCCCCACGCCACGGAGACCCGAGGCGCCCGCGGCAGCTTCCCCCGCCCACCCCCGGCACCCGCGGCGGTACCGATGGTGCCGATCCTGTGCGTGAGCAGCAGCGTGCAGGCCC
>VYXF01013021.1:196661-234293 GCA_013397295.1 Polioptila caerulea | reverse complement strand
AGAAGCGCCGCGGCCCCGCGGAGCGTCGCGGCCGGGCCCGACGGGGCCGTGGCTGCCCCCGCCCGTCGCCCCCCGCCGGCCGCGGACGCCTTGCGGCTCCGGGAGGTGCTGGCGCGGCTCAGCCTGGCGCGCGAAGACGTGTCCGAGGCGGCGACGCTGGTGAACAGGGCGGTCTCGCACCTGCTCCAGGCCATCCGCGGCAAGGACAGCTGCTTCAGCTCCATCGAGCGGCAGAGCGCCGGCAGCTACTACGAGCACGTCAAGGTGGGTGCGGGACGGCGGCAGGTGATGGGCGGCTCGCACGGGCCGCCCGCGCCAGAGCGGCTCTTAGCACAGCTGCTCTTAGCTGGCCCGTCCCGACGAGTTAAAGTTGAGGATGGCTTTGTGAAGTGACCACAATGCATTGTAAAATGATCGGTAACCTGCTGAATGGTGTTATGCACATTCAGTCAGAGACGCTACCTGAACGGGACTCGCGTTCAAGCTGCAGCAAGCCCTGCACCTGCCCTGCAGGTGAGCCCGGTCTAACAACACAATCAGTCAGGTGTAGCAGTGCACGAGAAGCCCTGGGCCAGGTTTTAGTTCATAGGTTTTCCAAAAAGCAGGAGTTACGGATATCAGTTGAAAGAAGGAAAATTTAGATTGGACATTAGAAAGAATTTTTTTACTGTGAGGGTGGTGGAACATGCTACAGGGTGCCTGAGGAGATTGTGGATGCTTCAAACCTGGCAGTGTTCAAGGCCAGGTTGTATAAGGCCTTGAGCAACCTGGTCTAGTGGGAGGTATCGCTGCCTGTGGCAGGGTGGGTCAGGACTAGCTAGATCTCTAAGGTGCATTCCAACCCCTCCACCTTATTTCCTGGTTCCAGCAGACTGAAAGAAAGTCAAACATGGAGACACTTATTTTTTTCCTGCCTAAAACCAGCTTCAGATGTAGCAATGCATTTTTTTTCCTCACAGTTGAGTCCAATGCGCAAAAGGATGACTGAGTACAACATTTATGCATTAATTATTCAGAACAGGTCAAGAATCTTAAAACTCTTAAAAAATTAATAAGTTAGAGAGCTGGGAAGTGAGCTGTAAATTGCTGTTTTCCACCCCAATGCACAGTAATCTTGTGATACCACAGAACTAAGCTCATATTTCACATCAGACACCAAGGCAGATAAAACCACAAGTGGTATAAAAATCTCAGGAGAATGAAACCCGAGTTGCACATTGACTACTGTATTCTCATATTTGCAGATATCTGAACCAAATGAGTTTGACATCATGCTTGTAATGCCTGTTGCAAGGATTCAGCTGGATGAGTCTGATGATACTGGAGCATATTATTATGTATCATTCAAAAGAAATCCGAAAGAAAAGGGTTGGTCGAAGTTTTTAGAGGAAGACGGAAAATTATCAGCCTTTAAAATGCTTCAAGCACTAAGAGAAATTATTAAACAGGAAGTAAAAAACATTAAAGGTTAGTACTGAGAGAATAAGTTTCAACAGGAAGTGGAAGTGGTGAAAATCCACTTACATTGTGCATATGTGTTGCCCCAGTGTTGAGAAGATACATTTTCCTGCCAGTCCTCTGTCTCTGTGCCAATGGAGCTGTAACCCCTCCTGTCCACAGTATCTCAAGCTACCCCTTGTGTTAAGAAGTACAAATAATAACATAACAAGTTATCTATGATGTAACTCTACTATGCATATTTTCTGTATAAAAATAATAAGCATTAAGCCTTCTGTTGCGTGCTTGGTATTCCCTACATGACCTACACATCTTGTATGTATCTGGAGTACACAAAAAGCCATTTGCTGAACTGGTAGCAAACCAAAGAGCTTTCTTCTATACAGTACCTAATATTTTAACTGATCGTTACAGAAACTGTATCCCAGTTATTTTTATAATTGTATCAAATGTATATAACATATATACTATATTATATTAAAATAACTCCAGTTAGGGTTATTTTTTTCTCCAAACCTTCAGAAACATTGTGGCCAGATCTCTTCACTGTGTATTTTCAACAGGGAAGAATTAAATGAAAGGGAGCAACAATGAAAAACATTACTATATTTTTAATTCTTAGACAGTAAATCAAGCAAACACAGTAGTGTTCCCTATTTCATAGAACTCATCAACAGCCCTTCTCACTATTTCAATATCCTGTAGGATAAAGAACCAGTGACTGAACCCAGGTATTTCTTTTCATTGCTTATGAGCTCTTTAGTAAAAACTGTAACATTCTTAAAAAAAAAATCTAACTAATCTATCTATCTAACATGAAATATCATTTTCTTTGTTACTAGATGTTGAAGTCACTGTGGCAAGGAAAAAGGCTGGAAGCCCTGCAATAACTCTTCAGATCAAAAATCCTCCATCAGAAATATCAGTGGACATCATTTTGACTTTGGAGGCTCAGCAGAGCTGGCCCCTCAGCACCCAGGATGGCCTCAAAATTGAACAGTGGCTTGGTACAAAAGCCAGGAGGGATTACAGATTTAGATCACTTTATTTAGTAGCCAAGCAAAACAAAAGAGAAAAAGTTCTAAGAGGTACCTCAAACATGGACAATAATAAGTTATGAAATATCTTCTCTACACCTCGATCACTTACAAGTGCTATAGAAAGGGTGTCCAGATCATGTTCAGTATTCCGCCTTCGAGACACCTCATCCTGGATATATCCAGCTCAGACAACTGAAATCCCTCTTTAAAGCATCAGATTTGTGGTACTGCTTGTCCTGTACTGAAATGTAAATACAAACCCACTCTGCCAGGCTGTGCACTAAGCATTACTGAGAGCATTATATTAAATCCACTCCAGCCTTCCCTTGTGCTAGCACTGTACTTAACAGCAGCTTGCACTCTCTAAGGAAATTAGAAGTTGCTAAAAATGCAGAGAACATCCCCGTACATGGGACTGCATCCACAAATCAGATACTTCTGCAGGAAGCAAACTGTTTTCTACCAAGACACATTACTTCTCACTGAACTCTGGTATGGCTACATTTTTTCCTCCAGACCACTGTCACATCTAGCCTCCATTAGTTTGCAGAAACATTCTGACTTGCCAATGCATTATGGTAACTGATGATTTTAGCAAAAAGATTTCAAGCCTTCTGGTACCTTTTTAATTAGCATGCCCATGTTATCAAAGCCCAGTACAGCAGTACTGATTTATTTGGCAATTTCTTCCTGTGCAAATTAAATGCAAAGAGTAACTGAGCCGAACAGGCAAGGGAAACAATGTAATTCATGAAAAAAAGACAAAAGCGATTGCTGGTTTCAGGAACAGGGCACTGAACTACATTAGCAATTATTTTCAGGAGCATGAGCAGAAGAACAAAAAGAAGTGCTTTAGAACGGTCATCTTGTCTGAGACAAGCTCACAAACCTATTACTTGCACAAAGAAAACACAATAAGAGTACAGAAATTAAAAGGTTGCAGATTTCTGTGAATAATGCAGCTCTCTAAATCATGTTAAGCAAATCCAAGGATGTTTAGAATTAAGCCTAATTTTAAAGTCAATACAAACATCCTTAGGGATTGAAAACATCCAAACAATTAATTATGTCCTACATTAATTACATCCTAATTGTCTTTGTGAAGCAGCTGGGGAGTTAAGGAAGAACTAACTAAATTCACTGAATTATGATTTTTTTTTAGTGGGTGAAAAAAAATTCCTGGTATTTAAGTCAATTACAAAATTGGGATTTTCTTCAAGCTACACAAGCTGGTGCTTAGTGCTGTGTAGCCATTTAACAGTCTTGTGCTTGACTTCAGGGAACACGTGGCGACTCTCCTTCTCGCACATCGAAAAGGACATGATGAACAACCACGGCAACTCAAAGACATGCTGTGAATCCAATGGACCAAAGTGCTGTAGGTTGGTATTTCACAGCAATATTTTACTTCAAGCCTGTGTGAGCTGGGCTAGCACTAACACTGTTTCAGGTCAGCACTTAAGAATTTGATCCAACAGCAATTACTCATAATAGGAAGCAAGAGTAAGTCTTTTAGGCATAATTGTTCTACAGTAATACAACACTGCATGTGCTTGCTGAATGCCTGTCTTGCATTTATCTAATGAAAGGTGGAAACAATTACATTGCTGTTTTACACTCCAGACTTGCCTTAGAACGCAAAAACATGTGACTTAGTAAATTATCTTTCCCAAATTCAGTCCCGTTTAGAAAAGAACAGTCTAAAAAGGGCCAACTCCACTTTGTGAGCAAAATTACACTTCATATCAAGGCCATTTCTGAAACGATGATGAGAAAACTGCTGAATGAGATCAAGATGAATAAATGATTTCTCACTTCTATGAGAACTGTTTGCCAGATTTCTTCAACAAGGAAGAACAAAATCCATGAGTTACAAAACCTCCTTAACAAGTAAACTACAAAGTTGGTTTGTCAATTACATCTTGTACTGAATCAAGAAAGCCACAAGAGAATTAATGCATAATTGTGTTTAAATATCTGAACTACATCTTCAGAACTATGAAGAAGGTACCTAATATACTTTCTTTTTTTTTTTTTTTAACAGGAAAGGTTGTCTTAAGCTGCTGAAGTATCTTCTGGAGCAACTTAAAATGAAATATCCAAAAGAATTGGAAAAATTCTGTTCTTATCATGTCAAAACTGCTTTTCTCCACTCCTGTGTGACGTGGCCGAATGACTCAGACTGGCACTTGGGAAATCTGGATCATTGCTTTCAGCAGTGTCTGGAATTTTTTGTGGATTGTCTGCAAAAGTCTCAGCTGACTCATTTTTTTATTCCCCAATACAACTTGCTCAGCCCAGAAGATAAGGCAAGAAATCACTTCCTTTCAAGAAAAATAAGCCATGAATTGAACAATGGATTCCCAGTATTTCATGAGAATTATTAAGAACATTTTTCACAATAGATATCTAATTTCTTTGACTTGCATATTTAAAACAAAAAATTCTGCACCATAAACTATTCTTCTGTAGTCTGGTACTACAAAACCCCAAAAAACCAAACCAAAGTAAAATCAAGAACACTAAGAGAAAAATGCATACTTCAGCCACACTGCTTAGCCATAACCCTTAAAAGAAATGTTTTATGTAATATTTACCTTGCCTATCCAAATATAGATGTCACCTACAAAATACCTTCAAGGTGTACTAAGAACATATAGAAGAATTTGCAATAGTTAATTTCCCACATGTAATTCCTATGTTTCCAAATACAAAGGCATCAATGACTGCATAGAGGCAAAAATGGGAATTTTATTTAAAATTAAGATCCACTGCAAAATATCCATAATACACTCCTGCTTTCAAAAGAAAAAAAAAAAGTCACTGGAGTTACTTCGTCATTAGCCAGAACAACTTCTCCAGATCACCTGTGTGGATGAAGATCTTTTGCAGAGGACAATAACCAGCAACAGCTAGCAGAGAGAACATTTTATCTGAGGAATATGAAGTTCCTGAAGTAACTTATCCTTTCTGAGTCTTCAGAATTACTTTAGAAATCAGTCTTTTCATTGGGCTTTGGATGGGGAACAATCATTACCCAATATGCTGCAACAGAGTAGATGGTTTTGTGCCAATGAGCATTTATTTGTACGATGAATCATGCAGAAACAAATGCATCTTTCAACCTGTATCAAAGAAGACTCTTGATATAAGAGGTTATGTAAACCAAAATGCAGCATGAACTGGACACTCCTCAAATTGAAATTCATATCCCTTTTTCTCATATTGAAGAAATGTGTGTTAGGAAAAAAACGTAATTATAATATTTCCTATTACTAATATTGCGCAGGTGAGAAGTACACAGCATTTGAGAACTGCTGTGCTGCAAATAAATACATCTTTTGCTTCTACTTATAGAAGCCATGGGAAGCCCATATTTTTAGCCTACTTTTTGAAGGCAAAATAACTTACTGGTTTGAATAATGCCCAGATTTACCTCAATTATGAGCAAATTAAGAGGGAAGAATATTTAAAGAGTAATTTTACTAAAATATTTTCATTTTACTGTATTTTGTTTATTAGTTTTTATTTAATCATATGACACATAAATAAACACAAGCTCAGACCAAGCATCAAATGAAGGAGTAACTCCTTCCCATATAAATTTCATAGAGTAGAAAACATGCCCCATTATCACTAGGAGTTGGTGTGACAGAACCTGACATCCAAATGTAAAGTGTGAATCAACTTTATCTGGAAGAAATAAAAGCTGGCCTTCAAATGTATTCTTTTCTCCATGACTTTGTTAACAGTGCTCTAGTAAATTCTGGCTTTATTCCTTAAGCTAGAATATTACATCCATAAAAGCCAGAGTAGAAGCTGGTTTTCTTCCACAGTTAACCACAAACAAGTGCTTCTTGTCATGCTCTCCTCCATTACAAGAAAATGCAGACCTCTCTCGAAAAAACTTGAGACACAAGTCTTAACAAAAATGACCTCCAATGTTAAGTTTTAAAATAAGAACAAAGAAAAAACTTGCTTCAGCAAACATAAGTAATGGCAAACAGAGCAGTTTAGCAGTTTTTGTTGCCCTAAGAAACACTTCTGCATGCCAGCAGCATATAAAGGCAAAGGTAGAGTATTTTGAAACTACATTGACAAACATTGCTTACAATGAATAATCCAGATCTCTGAATATAAAAGGAAAGATTATCTTTTACATTCTTATATATTAATACTGCATTTAACTTAAACCAACCAACAAAGCCACAATATTTGTTTTTAACCAGTAGATAATGGCTTTAGAAATTTGACACATCACACAAGAAAAGAAATTAATATTAATGTGCAAATAGTGTCCAAGTGCAAAACCAGATTTATTCCTACATTAAGTTAATCCAGGTTTCTTTTCTAAGACACTTTTGCAAAGTTTGTTTAAATTGGACAGGTACAGAAAACAAAAAAAAAAAAAAAAAAGAAACTTATAAACTCAAGTCCAAGGATGCTAACATTAACTAAAATCACTTTCTCTGTTCCAGCAGCTTCAAGGGATTACACTTATTTTGAGGGCTTTTTCCAAGGTCTTTGTATATCCTTTTCAATTTCTTTTCTCAGTTGTGATTGTTTGTATCTTTCTGCCATTGCAATAAGCTTGTCAGGAACTACCTAATAAGAAAGCAGGCAAAAAACCAAGGTGAATTTTAGATAAATCTAAACATTTAGACCCTGTTTTACAAAAATGCTACTGACTTGTGAGTTCCCAAACTTGATTTCATTATTTGTTTGGCTCCTAACACTTTGCAGATTCTTTTCTATAGAAATGTAGAGAGAAATCTTATTTATAAGATTGTACTGAACTATACTGAAAAATAGTCATCATATATGTGTCTCTGGATTTTCAATAATATAATTATGCTTGTATCACCACATCTGATGGCAACATACAACCAGCTAATTACAACATTATGGTTCAAACAGAAATGTATCTTTTAGTTATAAGGAACAGCTGGTAAAAACATCCAGTGCCACTTGAAGGTGATATCAAACTATATACATATATTTGAATGTTGATTTGTATTAAATTCCTTATAGAATTTTTAAGAGCTTCTGAAGAGAAACTTCGTGATTTAAAGCAAGTGTTGTCACATGAATGGTTCTCGTGCTTAGAACAAAGCTAAAAGAAAGGGAAAGGGCAGGAAAAAATGGTCAGATCTCCCACCACTGGACAGTTTCAAGAGCATCTGACCAAGATCCATAGGGGGTTTTGGCATGTTGGTAATTATGTGGAAAAGGTGAATAGTAGCATCAAAACACTCTCACCTCAGAGTTCTTAACAGCTGAGGCCAGATGTGAAGAATTACAGACACATTTATTAGGTTGAGTGACAGTAATGGAAAAAAAAAATAATTCTTTTGCTCACAGAAAAAAGGCAGTATCCAAAAAGACTTCTTAAACCAGGTCAGGCATAATGCTGACGTTAATGCCATGTTTACTGCAAAAAGCACTGTCAAGGGGTCTTGGATCACTGATCTGTCAAAGCCAACCCATTCCAACAATCTGCAATGGCATGTGGCCATGGGTGGAAGTCACCCCACCCAGAATCAGTCCCTGATCAGAGCAAAGGGCAGTGTGTCAACATGCTATTAACATGATTGCTCTGTCTGTGTGATTTGTGTCTGCCAGTGGCACAAACACAGTGCAAACAGCAGAGTACAAACAAACAAAAGTACCCTAAAGTCTCTCTAAAAGTGCCTGGGCTTGGCAATACTTGAACATGTGGAGAATGGAGCCAGGACAAAAGGTCTGGTGGAGCAGGAAGTCATATTCCTCTACTTTCCATTTCTTTTGTCAGGCTTTATAATTGAGCAATGCTTGCTATTTGCCATCAGCAACTTTTTCTTGAGCTGGCATGAGGGACAGCTCGCTAGTATATGTTCTATGTGCTCTTACTGGTAAGCAACTATCCAGACAAAATACGACAACTCTGGAAGGGTCTATTCTGCCTAAGTTTCAATTATTTAAAAATTATGTATCTCTATCTGAAAGTCACAACAATGGAGATAGAAGTAATGAGACGAAGTTATTTTTCATTTGAAACATTGGATGATTTGTCTTCCCCAGTATCAGATCCTCTCCTAGAGCTTGAAACTGTAACTTAATCCAAACTAAAATCGCAACAATTTCTTGCAAGGGTGGTTTTTGAGCAAGCACAAAGCAAGAGTGGGAAGAAGTAAGGATACAGAAACATAAAAATCTCAGTGAGTTAATATTCAGCATCTAGTGGCTTGTTGAGATTTTTCATGAACAATCTGTCTATTTGCTAAACATATAAGCTAGGGTAGTCCAAGTGGGAAAAGAGAAAAGGATAAAGATGCCATAATTTATATGGAATGCTTTTCTTGGTATTACAGAGATTATTGTTTTTCCAATAAATCTACACATGCTTCTTAATAAGCTTTTGTATATAAAAGATTCCTTCATCATGAAACAGACCTTTTTGCTGTACCTTTCTTCATATAATCTGTAGATTCAAAATCACAGAGAACATTTGGCTAAAAGCAGCTAACTTGTTCTGAAATCAAAGTACTCTGAACCTTCAGTTCTCTTCTTACTTTTACATGATGCTTTAAGACTGAAACAATGGTATTTTCATTGTCATGAGAAAAAACCCCAATGCTTTGTCTGTAGGGATGCTTTTTTTCTATCAGACATAACTAAGTTTGAGAATAATGTTATGACTAATAATAACTTGTGAAAGGAAGAATTCAGAGTTCCTCTTCTCTGAACTCAGAGACTCGTTCCCAGTTAAACTATCACACATTACAAAAAACCAAAACCAGTTTGGGAACTTTGCAGTCTGCAGCTGGAGACAAGGCTTGAAAGCTAATTGCTGACTCAGAATAAAAAACACAGGGCACCTCTAAAGTAGCTTCACAGTATCATTACTGGTTTCACCTCTTGCATTTTCTGAATAAAAACAAAGCCCCCCAACCCCCCCCCAATCTGCAACTTTAAGGAATTACTAGGTGACTACTCTTCTACGCTTCTTATTCCTCCTTTTCCTCCCTCAAAAGCATCTTACTAGGTTTGCAATAAAGCAACATAACATATTTCAGAGTTAAAAACCAGAAGACTGAGGTGAAGTTTTAACCAAGGGTTTAAAGTCTGAGTAAGTATCCATAGTAAAAACCATAGATTCTAGATAAAATCCATTTAGTATGTACTTAAACTCCCTTCCAAAAAACCAACCAAACAAAATTTCAGCTCAAGTTAAGACTTGAACTGGGAGTTAACTATAAATCAGGCAAAATATTGTTCCTTGTTATGGCAAAAAACAGTAACACAATTGTCTCTTTTCTCAGATATGGTACCAAGAAAAAATATGCTTCTTTAAAGAAAGAGATCACATTGCAGTTCCAAGTTTTATACAATTTAAAAGCAACAGTAAGAAAGATAGCTTGGAAAAGTACATGCAGGTGTCACAACAATAAACAAATAAGATAGTTGAGCTTCTGTAAGTATTTTTAATATTTTACACTGTTAAACAAGGACATTGGTACATGCATCCAGAAGTGAAATACAAATGGAATAAAATATTATGACATAAAATACATCCTATTATTCTTTTGCAGACCTCAATGTGTATGTTAGCTACTTTTTCTTTGGACATGGAAGGCTTTGATTAAAGTTCACAGTTCCTTTCTGGGACTTATCTGTAAGGTAAAATAGAGCTAAGGCTATCTAGGACAAGACAGACTGAAATACTCATTTTCTTTCCCTGAGACACCACAAACACTCACCAAGAAGGGTCTAAATAGCCTCAGACCTTCATGACCTGCTTCAGGTGCTAACCCAGAACCAATATAAATCTCACCCAGTGAAGTATTCTTACTTGGTTTGCTCTTTCCAGAATGTCAATCAGCTCGGACGCAAACCGCCAATCATTGCTCGTGACGAGTGTTACTGCCTCCCCTGTGCGCCTAAACAAGGAAGGAAACCACTGCAGATCTTGCAAACAATTCTTGCCAGGCTTTTACTACTGACCTAGGCAGTAATGAACTGTACTACAGGCAATATTACTGAGCTGAGAGAATAAAAGCAGCTTGAGCTTTAACTTTGCACAGGACAGAGAGCAACTTTTCATAAAAATCAAAATACAGCAATTCACCTAAAATGGAGCAAATGCACAACTAATTTAGGCTTTTAGAAAACAAACACAGCATAACGGCAACATATTTAAGTATGAAGAGATTCACATTCACATCATGATTAAATGAGAAAAATCACACTTGTATCAGCCTGGGAAAGCAGCATCCAAAAGAACTACCACTAAACTACACTGTCACTGCAGGACACGCAAGGACACACACAGACACACTTCCTCGTTACAAAGTTAAAAACTATTTATTAAACATTTGACTCCAAATTTATAATATTTCTACACAGACCAGGGATTGGAGGAGAAGGTTGACACCTCTCCCATCCCATTGGTCAAGGTAACTGCCCATCAGTTTTTTCACACCAAGAGGAAGTATGTAAATAACCTCATCTTAACATAAACATGTTCTAATTGTATCACCCATGTGTGAAAAAAACCTAAGAACTATGAAAACATTAAGTTAGACAGTGCATAAAAAAGCTTAAAAAAATCAAAGCCACACTACACCATCATGATCATCTGCTTCTTTTCAATGTGCTGTCTAGAAAACTAAATAAATCAGCTGCTCATGAAGAGATAAACAAGGAGGTAATATTCCAGAATGCAATTGTTTTTCTAATTCTTCCTCATATTTAAACCAGCTCTCAAACACCCTGCATTCAATAACAGAAAAGTGTGAAACTTGTTTGCCTTCAATTTAACAGTGAATTCACTTAAAGACAAAGCAGTGTGTTTCTAGAAGTCTTCACTCCCCCACTCCACATCACCTGTACCCTCTAGAATTCGACAAGAAAAACGCCTATGCAGTGCATAAAACATAACAAAACATTGATAATCCATTACTATTTTCTGGCAAACGCTTACCCTGCTCTTCCAGTACGACCTACTCTGTGAACATATTCTTCAATGTTGCGAGGGAAATCGAAGTTAAAAACATGAGTGATATCGTGCACATCAAGGCCACGGGATGCCAAGTCAGTAGATACCAATATTCGAACTCTGCCTACAATGAGAACAACAGGAAGAGAAAGGGAGCTTATGGAACAAACCAACAACACACTCCAGGTCTATTGGTTTTCTAGCTTATAATGCACTTATTATTCTTACCACAAAGTAAAGATACGGTTATTGCAGGTCATAGTGAGTTAGCCTCAAATACAAGCTGGTAAGTAAGCACCCAAAATGCCATTTTAGAATTATTTACATGTCACAAGTAGGACAGCAGAATGCAGGAAAAGTAAGAAATATGCCTGGCTGATATAAGGAGTCTGCCCAAAGAACAAAAACTTCAACAACTATATTCTCAGCTAACACTCTTGTCACAGCACCCATCTTTTATAAACATGGGTTCACATAACCCTGAATTGTGTTCACATACATGTGTTCACATAACCCTACTAGCCTAATATGGAGCAGGACTGTTTCACTGAAAGCAGCATCATCTGACATTTAAATTTACCATTCTGTAGACAAACACAATACCAACTTTTCCACAAGTGTCAAAAGTAAAGTAAGCATAACTTCAAATAATTAAACTCATAGACATTCAAAATTTTATTGAAGAGCAATCTCTTTGTTTGCTGGGTCTTTCTTCAGTCAAATTAATACAGAAAATGTATAATTCATTTTTTAATTTATTTATTTTTAATATTTTCAAAGAGACATGACACTTAGAAACAGGTAAGTTTTGAACAGAACTAAACTTTAAAAGTCTGGCCTACACAAACCAGTGCTTCAGTACAAATTCACCTTTCTTGAAGTCATCCAAAGCCTGTTCGCGATCACATTGTTCCCTGTTGCCATGAAGTGACTGTACTGGAATTCCTTGGATACCAAAGTCACTTGCTAAGTCATCAGCTCTAGGGTGAAATAAAGCAATGGCTCTTAAAACAAAAGAAAAAAAGAAGCAAAATGGTGCAGTATCTAGATTTAGATCAAAAAGACAGTAACGTGACAACAAAAGCAAAATGTGTACTTAAGGACAAAATGTTACTGGGATCTGCTTAGGTCAGACATTTATTATAAAATAGGAAAGCAAGTCTAATCCACATAGAAGGGTTTACCTTTATTTATACATTAGAGGAATACTAGTTATTTTCTGTAGCTCACTCAAAAAGTTCAAGGATGATACAATGACCACCTCCCACATTAATGAGGTGTATGAAAGAAAGCAATACATCACAATCATGTATTCCCAAGAATCCAAACATCCCACTTGAACTATGTGAAACTGAGACTTACCACCACCATTAACAATATTAAAAAAGACACAAACTGCCAGTCAGTCTGAAGGAAGGAATAAATAAAAGTAATACTACTAGCAGCACATTGTTGAGAAGAGCTATTACACTTGATAGTTATTATGTGAACTAAGAAGCTGTTCAGTATTTCTGTTAGGAAAAAAACCCAAACAGAGGTGATATTGGGAAGTGATTACATACGTAAGCTTTTTTCCCACAAAAATGATGACCTTATCTTTTGGCTTCATAGACTTAATGAAGCTATGCATGAAAGCTCTCTTTTCCTCCTCGGGGATAACAATAACTTTTTGTTGTACTGTGTTTACTGCCTGTCAAACAGCAAAAAGGGATGTTAGGTAGAAATAGATTAGAATAATATTTATTTATGTTAATAGCCATATTAGCATGTTATAAAACTAGTAATATATGATACCATAAAAAACTTTGGAGTTCAAACAATGCAGATTTCTTACTTCATCGTTGTTTTAGGAGAATAATAAAATTTACCTTTAAGCAGTTTGCCAAACCATTTACTTGCAGAGGTTTAAAGGGTACAGATTATTGAGGTGAAAAAAATATATTATTAGTGAAAAACACATGGAAGTTCTTTAATTTGCAAATATTTTATGTTAATCCAGAGCAAGTTGGAACAATGGCAGTCTTACTTAAAATTACAGGCTTTTAAAGATACTGTAAATCTCTTTGAAATTATCAGTTCTAACTATTCCAATAACAGTTCATTAAAAACTTTACTCCATTGCCTCTGAAGTTTACCACAGAGCTATGTCCAAGGTATAACTAATAAGTAGAAAAAAATGTCGAGACATCCTCATGGCATGGTATCATGATCTTGTGGCAAGAGTTGAAGACTCAATCAAGTAGACAAAGATTCTCTCTCCACATGGGAACCTTTCCCCCCCCACCATCACCTCTTCTATTATGAGAAGCTCATGTAAAAAGAGATGAATGCCCTGGAGAAGAGAGCTACAACAGCAGTTGATGTCTTTCAAATTCCAATCCTGACAAGAAATGCCCTTTGATAAAAGTGTAGTTCTGAACAGAACAGACAAAAAGTATATTTTGTCTCTATTTCTACTGAAAAGTATACTGGATACTAGGTTTCCTCATTCCCTATCATTAAAAAAAAAAATGGAACCGAAAAGGAAAATTTCCTAAGATCTTGGGCGAACTACTGATTCTGTAAATTCTGCTGGTACTGAAGCAACAATACCTGAACAACAACGACAAATAAGCAACTACATCCACATGTTAGAAGTTTTGGACTTTAAAGACAGTTCTTACTCTAACACATACTCCTGCTCTAGACAAGTGTCCTCCAAGAGTTTAGTACAAAGCTCCCACTCCATTTGAGAAAAATGCAGTTAGGAAACTCAGATTTAGATAAGAATCTGTATGCACTAGAAGGAAGACCTTCAGAAGGAAAACAAAGTAAAGAACAAGAACTTGCTGAACCAAAATTAAGGTTGCAAAACCAAGGGATCACACAAAAGCACTTAGCACTGTGAAGCAGAACATTCAATATGATTGGTACTTGTCATCTGTGATGTCTTCTACTGTAAAGCTAAGACTTCCAGATGTTGTTACAGAAAAAATGTTTGCTCATACTTTTTAAATTTTTCTGAATCTTTAAGGAAACTTTAAAATAAATAGCATGGAGCTGTTTCTTGAAACCTCAGATTGATTACAAAAGACAGATGCATTTATACACATACAGTTAGTTACAAGCAAAAAATTTCCTGGCTTAATTACAAGTTCTTCTACAAAAGGAAGGGGAAAAAACCAAAAAGAACAGGACAACTTACAGTTAAGTCCAGAGTGCCGACATACACAATCATGGGATTTTTCAAGTAGGATTTTGCGAGGCGACGGACACCGTCAGGCCAAGTAGCACTGAAGTGGAAGTGAAAAGGAAAACACACACACATGAGAATAGAGTGCCAAATCTTATCCAATTCATTAATTTCATCATATTCTTCTTTTCTTTCCTTTCTTATACACCAGTGAAGCACACTGGTGTAACAGTATTGAGTTTAACTAATCTTAAGTTAATAGGAAATAGCACTGAAGCTTAAAATGTAATTTTGTTGGTTAAAAGTATAGGCAACAATTATGGTTTCTACTGAAGCCTCAGCTGAGTTTAGTAGTTGAATAAGACCGAATAAGTTTCTAGTCTGTTTTCTCAAACAGCT
This sequence comes from Polioptila caerulea, assembly GCA_013397295.1. Lineage (NCBI taxonomy): Eukaryota > Metazoa > Chordata > Aves > Passeriformes > Certhiidae > Polioptila > Polioptila caerulea. The sequence continues at coordinate 219,247 of VYXF01013021.1, read as the reverse complement.
TAAATGCAAAATATGGGAACAAAAATTATTGTTGGGATATTTGATTGTTAAGTTCCCAAAAGTTGTATAATTTCAAAATTAATCCAGCTACAGGCTAGCACAGATACTGATCAGAAAGTATCTTCCTTTTTCGGGGACAACTCAATTGTCTTTATATTTGATGTAAAACATCAGAAAAGACAGTATAAAATGAAAAAAAAAATTGCCAAATGACTCATCAGGATAGACTAGACCGAATTAGAAAGAAAATGAGTAAAAAATTTTAATAACTGACACATTTGTTTTGAAATTAACTTGTTCAATAACCTTATGTTCAAGTCCTGAGCACTATCATGTTTAGATACCTCGTCATAACAGTTTGTCTGTCAGGACGCACATCTATTAGGATCTTCATGATCTGAGGTTCAAATCCCATATCCAGCATTCTGTCAGCCTCATCTAAAACCTGTTCAGAAACAAGGTTATTTATTCTGCCTAGTCCCTCAGATAAGGGTTTGTTTCAGCAGGATATTACATAGAAAAAGATTTTAATGGTAACTGTTTTAATTGCAGAATCTTCTCCATAACTTACTGCAAAACCTATTCAACTTCTATTTTACCTCTTTAATTTCCTTGACACTTTTTCCTTCAGTATTATACTTGTAGGCAAAACAAGAAAATTCACAGTTCCTTTAAGAGCATTTAAAGACAATAAAGAAAAAACAACTGTTTGTTTTAACAATAATTAGGTTGAGGGCTAAAACTAAGAACAAATTAAAAAAAACCAAAAACCCACAACCAACCAAACCCAGAGGGGAGCAACCTGCTCAACACACACTAAGAAATTGTTTGCAATTTAAAGGGGAAATCTCATTTCCACCTCCTTAGATATCTCATAAAGGATCAAAGTATCACTTGTCAATTTAGTTCCTCATTAGAAGTAGGAAAAAAGCCAGAGCATACATTCTGGCTCACACTAGGACACTGCACAACTCCCAGAGTACAATCTTGTTTTATCTGGTAAAAAAAGCCAGAAGCGAACAAGTGAGCCGGAAGTCACTCTTTGGAACTGATAAGTTTTTTAATATACAAGCATACTTGTGAATGTTTTCAGTCTCATATAAAGAAAGAAGACTGACACAGAGACTCATTTATCTCCTTTGATTTTATATATATCCTATATGAAAATTAAAGCTACACGGATCGCGCTTTTAAGTATTGACAATTTCTAGTCACTTATGTGGAAATATAAGACATTAATGATAATCTCTTTCTACTGTCCTAATTTTGCTGCGCCATTATTCTCTGATATTTTATTATATTAAAGGGGTTTAGTACATTATCTATGTAAATCTCTGAAATAACAACAAATTATCAACTGAGAGACAAGACAAGAATTCTATTTCTTGATTTAATTCTCTGTTTTTAGAGGGCTCATGGAGACTTCATTAACTACATAAATTCTAATAGAATAGCAAGGCTGAAACATCATTAATTTTACATACAGAGTTAGCTGCAATGCCTTTTTCAGCAGTAGAAGCTTTCTATTCTATTAAGCTAACTGGCACGTTGCTGCAGAGGGAAAAGAAAGCATCTGTGCCTAGTGCCTAGTAGGTGGATAGATGGATCAGGGGAGCTGAAGTTCACTTTTCTTATTTCTGATAGCTGCTTCATTAAGATTAAAGGCTGTAACAGATGTCAGATATTAGCACTGAGTTTTTCAAATGTGTCATAGCCCCATCCTGGTTTATAATCTAAATGTCCTTCAACAGACATAAACCTAGGTTTCTTGTTATCTTTAAATATATACATATTTATTTGTTTAATATTGTTAATTTCAGTACCATTTCTTGGCAAGAAATTCTTACAAGCCAGGTTTTCCTTTGAACATTATTTACTTTCCTCTTTCTTTTGTTTTAAATCAGTTATTGGTAAGTCTTACACTATTTTTTTTTTTTAAGAATAAAGGCACTACTCCAATCTACCTTTTACATCCTTCTTCACGATTTATATATATATATTTTTAATTACACTTTCTTCTAAATGTTCCCCAATTATTCATGCACAATTCCAATTTCCTTCCTTCTGCATTATCAGCATGAAGTACAAAGAATTAAGATTACTTCATCAGCAATCTGATGAATGAACACTGATTTCCACTGAAGACAGGGAAACAAAAAGCATATTTTCATATGACATGTATTTTGAACAATCAAAAGGCCATTTATGACAGAATTTACAATCTTACTTCTGAAATAGTGAAAAATAGCAGCCTGTCTTGAATAAATAGCTTCCTAAGAATCTGAATCAGGACTTGATGGTTCTGTCAGTCAAGAAGAGAAATTCTACCCTCAAATTCACCTTGGGTACAGTATCTATTTAGACATAATTAACAGAGCTTGGTTTTGTGTTGGTTTGTTTTTCGGTTTTTTTTCTTTGTTTTTTTTTTCTGGGGGGTAGCACATTTGGTTGGTTGGGATTTTTAACAATTGTATCCCAATATTTGATCTTGGAAGTCCTTTGGGAGACAACTGCATCACGTTAGTAAGTAATACTCAGTTTACTCTGGGAACCTTCCTAAGACTCAGTGATATCTTTAAACCAAAACTGTAAATGAAGTTCTTCAATGAAGTGTTTGTCATCCAAGGTGGTAAATGTGAAATCTATTACCACTCTCTTTTTCCTAAAGCAAGGCTGCAATATTAAATTTTTTGTTGGCTGAAAACTGACAATGAAGCTCTGGAAACAGAAAGCATCTTATATATTGAAAAGCACAAAAAACTACAAGGATAGATGTATATATATAGGAAGATCACAAAAAGATAGAATTTTCAATGTCCAGTTTTTCACATGGGGCTTTTGTAGTACAGAATTTCCTTAAAGTCTGAGGTGTAAGACCATAACCACATCACAATACATGATCCTTGCACTGGTTCTTCTGAAAACATTTAAGCGCTAGTGGTGCAACAAATGTCTCTCCTCCTGCTTCACATTGTCATATTTTTCAATTTGATAGTTAATTCCTTTTAGCAATGTCATACTATAGCACATGCTGCACATATTGAAACATGCTTTTGGTTCAATATCCACAGCTTTACAAAGCGGTGTGTGCCTGTGGTATTGACTACACTTCACCTTGGCAGAAAGATGACCTATGTTCCTATAGTTCTGAGAATGCAGGTTTTCAGGTTTATTTTCCTCCTGCTCAGCAATTACACGTTAGTCTTCTACAGAACACTACTCTCCTGTCTTCCAGTAATAAACTTTTTTCCCAAATGGCCAAATTTATAATGATGCTATACCACTGTTGGTCTTGCTAGCAAGCTCACAACTATCACCTAGAATTGGAGCTAACTGATTACAACATGGAGAGAATTTAACTCTCACAGGGTAGTGGGGTGGGCAGAGAGGCAAACTGTCAAACTAGGGAACAATTCACAGCTAAGTTAGAAACAAATTGAATACGCGGAAGCATTTTACAAACAGGTCTTGCATGTTCAGCATAGCAAAAGGCAAAAATGAAATAACGACATAAGGATTTTAATAATGTTTATAAGGCCATTTTCCCACTGAGATCAAAAGAAAGTGAGCTCCTCAACGTTTAAATATCTGTGACTCCGCTACTGCACAAGTTCTAATAAAAAACTGAGACACTGGTAATCTTTAAAAAGAAAAGATAACTTCAGAAAGGCATTTCATCCATTAGTAACTAATCCTGACAAAATGAATTTTAGAATGCCAAACATTCACTGAAAAAACAATTTAGCATCTTTAAAATGCTTGCTGGGCTAGAAGCCTATTTCATTCTTCCTAGGGAATATTTCACATCTGCAATGCAATTAGAGTAAGTATGAATCATCCCTCCAACACCAATTTCAGTGTTAAGCTGTATTGTAATTAAGACTTTGGAAGTTTAAAGAAAACTCCATTAAAGCTTAAATTCAAACTGAGTCAACCGTTTCCCAGCTGGTGCATTACTCATCGCATATCAGTTACTTGCCAAATATGTTATGCTCTTCAAATTTATGAAGTTGTTCATTTGGAGATCATTCAGTCTGCCTGGAGTAGCAATAACAATATCCACACCTTTGGTTACAACGTCTATCTGTCCTTTTCGGTCCCCACCACCATAGACGCAAATACTGTAAAATAAAACGGTTTTACAGAAGCAGTGTATTCAGTTTCAGCTAAAGTCAATCCTTTTCAAATAAATGCCACCATGTCGCTTTCAAAGTGTCACCTGCTATTAACAAGAGGAAAGGCTATGGTATGACTGACAGTATTGCAGTAATTAATAACATTAACACTGATTGACACTCCCTCAACAGTTCAGCAATCGTTTTCTGCTGAAACTGCAGTGAAAGTCATCGTGAAAGGAAGACAACTCATTATGTTTTGGGTTGTTCTGAAAATATTTACACAGAAATAGATAAAAGTATGAAATGATGCATGATTTTCCAAACAGTACCATCAAAGGTGAGACACTTAGCAGGTTTGTGGATGAAACCTAACTGAGGAAGCAGTTGATGCACACAAGAAAATTAGGCTTTAACCAGAAGAACCACAAAAAAGGCTAGAGAAATGGGCTGATGAAAACATCATAAAGTTTAACAAAAATATAGGGATGGAATTACCCCATGACTCAGGGCCAGTGTGCTAGAAAATGACATTACAAAATGACTTGGGTGGGCAAGAACCTGAACATTATTCAGCAGTGTAATCTCATAGAAAAGAAAGCCTGTTGTGTTCTACAGAGAAGGTAGCAATAGGAAGCGTAAAAATAACATTGGCCCATTACAGGATGAGTACGGTCATCTCACAAACAGGGACAAAGACAAGGCAGAGCTGTTTAATGCATTCTTTGCCACTGTCTTCAACACAGATGATGCACCAAGGGGATTTCAGTGCCCTGAGCTGGAGAACCATGACTGCAAGCATGATCCATTCCCAGTTAAGCCACAAATAATGCAGGATCTGCTCCTCTAGCTGGATTTCTACAGATGTATGGGGCATGATGGGATTTGTACAAAAATCCTCAAAGAGCTGGCTGATGTCATTGTGAAGTCTCTCTGAATGACTTTTGAGTGGTCTTTGGAATCCAGAAAGGTCCCAGCTGACTGGAAGCTGGTGAACGTTGCTCTGATTTTCAAGGAGGACCCCAGCCTGTTAGTTTCATTTCAGTGCCTGATGAAGTTATGGAGAAGATTATTCTGGAAGGTATTGAAAACACCTGTAAGGCAATGTAGTCATTGGCCATAGCCAGCACAGCTCCATGAGGGTGAAGTCCTGCTTATCAAGCATGACTTCCTTTCATGACAATGTAACCCACCAGGCTGATCAAGGGAAGCCAGTTGATGTGACATGTTTGGATTTTGCTTTCGATACTGTCTCTCCCAGTATTCCTCTGGACAAAATGTCCAGCACACAGCTCGATAAACACACCAGGGGATGGGTGAGCAACTGGCTCACAGGTCAGGCATAAAGGGTTACAGTGAATGGGGTAATATCAGACTGGTGACCTGTCACTAGAAGGGCCCCACAGGGCTCCAACCTTGGCCCTCATAACATCTTCATAAATGACTTGAGGCAGCACTGGAAGAGGCACTAAGCAAGTTCACAGATGATACAAAACCGTGAGGAGCTGCTGACTCCCTCCAGGGCAGGGCAGCCCTGCAGAGAGACCTCCACAAATTAGAGGGCCAGGCAATCACCAACAACATGAAGTTCAACAGGGAAAGTGCTGGATTCTGAACCTGGAACAGGCCAGCCCTGGGTGTATGGACAGACTGGGAATGAGATGCTGGAAGGCAGCACCTGGGGGTCCTGGCTGATGGCAAGTTGGACATGAGCCAGCAGTGCCCTGGCAGCCAGGAGAGCCAACCCTGTCCTGGGGGCACCAGGCACAGCATCACCAGCCAGGCAAGGGAGGGGATTGTCCTGCTCTGCTCTGAGCTGGGGCAGCCTCACCTTGAGTGCTGGGGGCAGTTTTGGGCACCACAATGTAAGAAAGACATTAAACTATTGGAGAGTGTCCAAAGGAGGGCACAAAGATGGTGAAGGGCCTTGAGGGAAGCTGTGTGAGGAGCAGCTGAGGGCACTGGGTCTGTTCAGCCTGGAGGACACAGAGGGGAGACCTCACTGCAGTAACAACTTCCTCATGAGGGGAAAAGGAGGGGCAGGCACTGAACTCTTCTCTGTGGTGCCAGGATCTGAGGGAATGGCCTGAAGTGGTGTTAGGGGAGTTTTAGGTTGGATATTAGAAAAAGGTTCTTCACCCAGAGGGTGGCTGGGCACTGGAACAGGCTCCCCAGGGAAGTGATCACAGTACCAGCCTGAAAGTTCAAGTGTTTGGACAACACTCTCAGGGCACATGGTGTGACTCTTGGGGATGTCCTGTGCACAGCTGAGAGCTGGACTTAATGATACTTGTCCCTTTCTCAGCATATTCTGGGTGATTCTTCTTAGCTGTCAACTCAGAAGGAAAAGAAGCAAAAAGCTACATAGACTTTGATCTTGAGATTAGTCAAAACAGACAGTCTGAAAACTGGGAAAATATAAAAAATCTATAGTATAATGAAATTTAAATATCTGCATTTACTACCTCCCCTCTTAAGTGCACTTATTGTAGTAAGTGAATTTAGTCACAATTGGTAGAAGAAAAAAAAATAGCTTAACAAGTCAGTAAAAAGCAAGACTACCTTTTAATTCCTTTGTATGCATACTTTGAACACTCTGCCTCTACTTGAAGTGCCAGTTCTCTAGTGGGAGCAAGGACTAACATTCCAGGCCCTCCACGCTGATCTTTGGATCTGCAACAAAGCATATTTAGAATGTTGGTATATAAGGATGGGCAAAGTCCATCACGCTTAACACTGAACATTTTTATACTGTTCTAAACATCCTCTGTACATTGCTGCTAATGCTAATGGAATCTATGGTGACAAATGTGGTGATCAGATTTATAATTTTTTTTTCCAATACATGATTTTTATCTTCATTACTAGTAAATCAGGAGTTGGGTGCAGGAGGAAGTAAGTGCAGGGGGAAGTATNTAATTTTTTTTTCCAATACATGATTTTTATCTTCATTACTATAAATCATCTCAGGAGTCGGGTGCAGGAGGAAGTAAGCACAGGGGGAAGTACGTACAGCTAAACAAATCAGACCTGTGAGCAGTCCTTACATTGGTTGTGAAGTCAAGTGAATGAATCCAGGCATTAAGTATGCTAATGTCTTCCCAGTACCAGTCTGTGCTATACCAATAAGATCAATTCCTTGGAGTATAATTGGCCACGCCTGGGACTAACATAAAACAACAAATACTTAAATGTAGTTTTCATTTTTCTCTTAAGCTTCAGTTAAAGAGTCATTGAAATGGAAGGCATACCTGAATTGGTGTAGGCTTTTGAAAACCAACTTTTCTTATATTGGCCATAATATCAGGATAATGCTCAAAAACATCTTCAAATTTACAAACAGGGTTGGGAATGCAGCGCTTTTCACCTTCTTTTAAGTCATCACAAGTTATATCATTATTTTCTTTCCTGTATAAAGTAGTGCAATTGTTTTGAAGTCTCATTATCTGAAAAAGTAGAGCTAACATGAAAGACTATGTTTCTTAATTTTTTTTAAACTCCTTGAACAAGAAAAAAACAAGTTCAGGCTCTTGAATGGGACTGAATTATTCTTCTATCTTTCTTAAAAGTCTTTCTATAGGAACACTTCTCCTAGCAGTATCAATTACCATTCTTTCTTAAGAACGACTAATTTGAAGTCATATAAGGTTATTAACATGAACTGCACTCCTATCAGGCTATAATTATACCCTATTACAAATTAAGTAGGTATGACAAGTTTTTAAACCCAAAGACAACCCAGAATTCAGACGAATGGCTTGAACTTATCAGTCAGAATGCTATATTCTGACAAAGATCTTCCCCAACTGTTTTCAGAGTAGCTCCCTGGATACTCTAGAGAATACAAACAGAATAATTTTGGAAAAAGAACATGACCAGTAAGACAAGCTCCAAAAAAACCCTTGGAACAACCAACCACTAAAAGCAGGCAAAACCCAAATCACAACACAAATAAAAGACTACATTAGAAAACTGCTGTTCCAAGGCTTCCTCCAATTAAGAGCTATTAATATGCTTTCCTCCTTTCAGCCAAGGGCAGAATTATTTTTTTTGCACTGGCAGTGAAGGGATCTGGAAGCCACGTGGGCATGCATACACTGTTACTCAGTATCACTCAAATCATAGCTGGGGGGTAGATGGGATTTTCACTTTCCAGGAGAAAGGAGGTGTGGTTTCCTGCGGAAGGCAATGACCCTCCATGGTCATTTTGGTCCTTTTCCCAGGAGAGCAAATGGAGCAGTGAGGAGGTGTGGATGGTCTGACCAGAGGGCTTGGTATCACTGTTTTTTGTTATCTCAGCTTTGGGGAAAAAAAACATGTGTACAGACAGTTTCATCCACCATTTCCTCCTTTGTCTCAGGAGCCATGCAGTGCCAGTGCCGGCTGTGGTGGTGTCCTGTTGGCCGGACTTCCACGAGCATTTTTGCATGTAATCACCTTTTACACAATGTTGTTATTAGTGTTGTTGCTGTTTTTCTTATCTCATTGATGTTTTCCAGTAAATTTTTATCTCAACCTGAGATCTCTGCCTTTTGTCCCTCTCTCACCAGAGGGGGTGAGGGAAGGAGAGTGGCTGCTTGGAGCCTAAATTCCATCTGGTTTTAAACCATGACATCTGCATAAGCATATTGATTTCAGTCCTGTACTCCTCTGAAGATTCCATTCACTAAAAAGCTTTTCTTCAAGTGAAGTGTAAGTTAGAAAAAGAGTGGGCAATTCAACTTCCCCTCATGTTTACAGAATGATTTCTTTCAATTGCTGCCTTTTTTTTTCCTTAAAGCAAAATGATTAGATGAAGCAGAAAAAAAAAATCCTTCATCACACAAGTTCTACTCCTCAGTACATTATTTTTAACCTACAAGAACAACGTTCTGTAATTTTCACTAGCTCTAACAATAACACATCCATATACTTTAAGGAAAAAGGTGAAAACAGCTGAAAACAATTCCATGCTTTGCTCACTGCGGCAAAGTTTCTCTGGCATGCAAAGAAAAAAAGAGATCTTGGAAAAGGAAAAGTAATGAAAAGCTAACACTTCAATAATGCTCTGTAACTCCATTAGAGCTACTGAAGAGGGCTGTAACTATTACCAAGGCCTGAACCAAATCACTTGAAACAAGTGACTTGTTTTCCTTGCAAGGTACTGATATAGGTTTTTGGATCAAAATAAATAGATGCAGTTACCTGAAGCATGTACTCATCAGGATGTGCTTATAAGACATGATAGATAAAATGGAAGACAACAGTAATAAAAGTTGGAATTTGGCTTGAAGATGGTTTTGACTAAAAACTGCAGCCAAAAGGTATTCAACATGTGAACAATCCTATTTGGAAGGACCTAGAAAATGTGAATGTACTGTCTCATGAAAGCCAAAAAAACAGCCAAAAGTCAGTGAACCGTCATGAATTTTTTTCTGTTCTGAAACTCAACTAGATCAAACACTTTTAGAGAAGCCAAAAATCCCTAAAGGTAATTTTCCAGACAACTAATAATATCTCATCTGCTAGTTGTTTCATTCCCAAGAAAGAGTTCTTAAAAATATTAAGTTGCTACAAGACCCCAGCATTAGTGCCTCTGTCTCAGTATTTCATCTCCCACTTTCTAGGCTTTATAGTTTAATAGTAATTTTTGCTAAACAGATGATTCCCTAAAGAAATGATCTTACCGCCACATTTCCACTTCTTCTTGTGACATAGATGCAGTTCTGGATGATTCTTTGTAGAAGTTTTTCTCAATTGGAGGCAAGCCTTAAACAATCAGCAAAATTCAACTTGAATCAGCAAGAAATAAGTCAGTGTAACCCTGCTAAAGCCTGAGATGGAAAGCCCAGGACCCAGAAAGTGACTTGAGCTATGAGACTAGCTGGAAGTGATGGAATTGCTCACATAAAAAGATGAAGGCAGAGACAAACACTTCAATATCTGCAAAAAAATCCCACTCTCCCACATTTCAAGTCCTGAGGTAATTTCTACCAACATACATAGTTTAACATACATTTAACAACTCCTAGGGTTTTATTCCGGTGGCCACATACAAAACGACACCATTTTCAAAGGGTGATGCTCAAAATACCACCTGAGTAGCAGCCTTAAGTCTTGGCACAGTAATCAGTGTCCTCCATGATCATGTTGAGAAATGCTAACAGAGCCAGCTCACTGCAAACAGGTCACTAACTTGTGCTCTGAAAGGTTCAGTCATCTCAAAGCAAGGATTAGAAATGTTTAAGCATTCCAACAGATTTACCACATAAAGACAAGTATAACACAATCAAAACTGTAAAACTAACCTGCCCACTTCATAGATTCATATTTGGCCCTGTTTTCTCGAAGAGAGGCCCAGTTAATCACTGGTTTCTTTGGGTTATTTTCAGGCTTGATAATGTCCAAGGTTTTTCCTGCAAAGTTAGTAACAAAATGCTGCTGTTTTGATAGAACCATGGGGAGAAATCTCCCCTCAAAACAAACACATTTTTTCTATTGCAAGGCCTCAAGTATTTTAAATAGACATGAAACAAATAAGTGGAAAATTCTTTCCTAGATCTCTGCCCTGAAACATTGCTAAAATGTGTACAAATTCAGTTTTGATAAAAAAGGGAAACATTTCAACATCTTTAGCTACTTAAAGGAAGTAATGACGGGTTATGAAACGCTTCTCCTCCAGCTATAAATTAGGCTTGTTGTGCAGCAAGCTTTTGAAAGAGTTGTGAAACCAGTAGATGATACGTAGACAGAAAACTTTAACAGCTGCAAGAGCGAAGATTGGGTCTAAAGCACCCAACAACAACACAATAAATTCTCAGTCTAGTTACATTCTATACTTGTTTTTTGATGAGGTTAACACTTCCTAAGTACGTGCAGTTTTACACTGAAGATATAAACAGCAACACAACTGTGGAAAATTAGTGAAAAGGCAGGAAACGTAGGGGTAACACTGCTGCAAATCCTAAGGTACTTTCAAATATTTCTAGTCTCTTGAAACATACTCATCCACCTACTGGGACACTTCTAAAAATGGAACACACAATCCTTATTCTCCAATCTCCAATCCTTATTCTAATGGCTGGAACAAAACTCCTGGATCCCTTCTTCCTCATCAGTGCATCAGATCAACAACTGTGGATGGTGTCTGCCTGCGCAAAAAATTGTTGGAAGCACATACAAGACGTACCGATAATATAAGCAGCATCCAAACATACAAAAATTATTTCTATATCCATGTAACAAAGCTACCACAGGAAAGCCTAGTAAAGCCAGGCATGAAGTGCAACATCAAGTCTTAAAACATTAACTTCCCTTGAAAGGAGTAGTAAGTCAGCATTGCCCATGCTATGATCAGCACTTTATAGATTATTTTTACAAAAGCTTACCGAATTGCAATATTCCACAGATAGCAGGTTAAAACTTGCACTAGAGCCAACACTATTTTGGAGATATTTTGGAGGAATCAGACTGATAATGCAAGAAACCAAAGGGGTATAACATTCTGCATCCGTAAAATTGTTGAAAACACACAGGAACTGGTTCTCCATTTCCAAGCCTGGCAGTCTGGGGGGAGGGGGAAACTGTCCATAGTTGAAAAAAGGAGGATATCTTGGTACTTCTGTTTTAAGGAGAGGCTATTGCCCAAGAACAAGGTTTAAGTTAACTTACTTCGTAAAATACTAATATAAAAACATTCCAGCAAACTACCAAATGAATGGAAGATAATCCATAATTTTTCCCCAACTCCACATTTCTTACCTTTCTCCGTACCACCTCTAACATAGTTTTGTCCAGAACTTGTAACAAGATTGTCAATCAGCATCTTGGCTTTGTTTTGCACATCAGTGCTGCCAAAAATCTTTACTTCAGATTCATAGGTTCCTCTTGTAACCTATGTTCAAAAACATCACTGAGTTTTTTTTCCATACTGCAAAGACAAACATTATACAAGACCACATACTGAAAACAATTTTTGATCCTTTTTTTCCTGAAGTTTAACTTGTTCTATGAAAAGGCCCTTTAGTCCCTTTTCTGAAAGAAAATGGAAAAAAAGAAAACTTAAGGAAAAAAAATAATAATCTTTTCCTATTTTCACATAACATCCAAGCTGCACCCTCAATTCCACTTCCTTTTTACCAATTGTAAAACAGTGGCATTATTGCAGCTATTATAACACCCTTCAACTTCCTCCAATTGGCTTACACAGAAACAAAATCAAATATGTTCCCAAAAGAGCCCATTTCTTGACAACATACAGCACATGGTACCTTTATCCTGGAACCTGAAGAATTCTCAAGTTCTTTAATTTTAGTTCCACCTCGACCTGTTATAAAGATACACAGGAGGTATTACCGAGATTTAGGAGAAACTGCCCAAACCTACACATTAATTGTATGTATTTTGTTCGTGACCAAACGCTAAAACCTTCATATGAGTGCATGTACATACAAACAAAAGAACTTGTGACACCAAACTCTTTCGTCAACTAACCAAATGCATGGTTTGTGTGTAGTGTAGTGTCCTTCAGTAGAAGAGATGAAGGAGTAAAACTAGATCAAGAGATTGTCACCTCTCCTCCTCTCCTCCGTTTGACTAGAGGGGCTTCAGACCACTTGCGCACTGCTGGCCTCGAGAAATAGACGTCAACTCAATCACTTTAGGGAGGGAAAGTTTTCCAGACAAGTGGCAGAAACCCTGCAAAAGCAGTCTGCCAGGCCCAGGAGGAGAGAGACGCACGGGAACTGCAGGGGGCCCTGCCACGGCCGCACGGACGGAAGGCAGGGACGCGCCCCCTCAGGACGCTGGGGGGGAGGCGCCTCCTCCTCTCCAGCCCACCCTCTTACCTGAGCGGGCCAAGCACCCGGCCCGGACTGCACCCGTCATTACCTATGAGAGCACCGACCAGAGCGCTATCGAGGTGGAAGCAGAGCGGCGCCGCAGAGTCCCGAGCCTGGCCTGCCGCAGCTCGGGGCGGCCGCTGCCGCGCCGCCCGCCGCGGGCCGCCGGAGCCTTCAGCGCCGCGCTGCTCCCACTCTTCTCCTCCGGGACTCCTCGTGCCCTTTCCCCGTCGCCCGCCGCCCTCCACGGAGGCGCGGCCCCATGAAGGAGTGCTGGGCGACCAGCACAGCGGCCCAGCAGCAGCGGCCCGCGGCCAGTCCGGCGCGCCGGCCTCCTCGTCGCTGCTCGCGTCCCAGTCCGACATGGCGGCCTCTCCCCGCCCGGCCGCCCATGCGGAGGAACTTGGCGCGTCTCAAGCCCGGGGCGCGCTGATTGGCCAGGGCGGATCGCTCTCTGATCTGTGATTGGCTGGCTCGGCGCCGGGGCGGGGCTCTGTGGCTGCCCCTGCTGTCGTTTCACGGAACCGCGGGGCCGCTGCGGTTGGAAACGGCCGCTGGGGTCCTGGAGTCCAACCTGTGACCGAACCCCGCCTGGTCCAATAGACCGTGGCACTGAGTGCCACATCCAGTCTCTCCTTAAGCACTTCGAGCACGGTGACTCCCCCACTCCCTAGGCAGCCTGTTCCAAGGCCTGATCACTCTTTCTGCGAAGAACTCCTTACTAATGCGCAACCTAAACTGGCCCTGGCACGCTTTAGGACTGTGTCCTTTTGTCCTGTCACTGGTTGTCTGGGGGAAGAGGCTGACCCCATCTGGCTGCAGCCTCCTTTCAGGGGGTTGTAGAGAAGGATAAGGGCCACCCTGGGCTGCCTTTGCTTCAGGATAAACAGCCCCAGCTCCCTCAGCTGCTCCTCACAGGACTGGTGCTCCAGATCCTTGTTGCTCTTCTCTGGACTCACTCCAGCATCTCGATGTCTTTCCTGCAGCGAGGGTCCCAGAACTGCAGAGATGACTTGAGGTGTGGCCTCACCAGTGCTGAGTACTAGAGGGACAATCACCACTGGCCACATTACCACTGATATTTTCTGATTTTCCTCTCTCCCTGCTCCTCTGTCCGCACAGGGTGGTCTGGGATTGGGCTTACCTGAGGAGGAGGCAGCAGAGGCAGGAACATAGTCAAGAATATGTGGGAAGCCCCAAAAGTCTGTAGGGTGGAAGGGGAAGGCAAGCAGCCTCAGGGGAGGCAAGGGAATTAGGGTGGCACTGTGTAATTTTGCCAGCTGCCCAGGCTGGTGTCATGCTGATACATTGCAGTCTGATTTCTAAAGCAAAGTCATAATATTTAATCTCAAATGAAGCCTTAATGGTGCTTTAATGAAGCTTTTATGTTCAGTATGACTCAATGTACTAGAGCTGATACACCAATGGAAACAGAATCACAGAACTGCTGAGCTTGAAGGCTCTGGAGGCCATCTGGTCCAACCCCTCTGCTTAAGTAAGGACACCAAGAGCCAGTTGTGACCTTCTCCAAAGATGGAGATTCCGCAACCTTCCTGGGTAAACTGTGCCAGTGCTTGGTTACCATTATTGTGAAAAAAATAGAGAAAACCAAATCAAAACAAAAAAGAGCTAGCATACCCCATGCCCCTTCAATTACAATAAAAAAATGCTGAATGGGTGTTTAAATTTCCTTGTTAGGTAGAGTCCTGGATTCTTATAGTACAGAGCGGAACAGGGAACATTTATGTATGTGTCTTTATGGATACCACCTGTGCCTGGTCGTGGCAATCTGCCGGGTAACCCAACAGGAAACACTCTGCTCTCATCTGACCCTTCCCTAAGTCCTCTGTGCACACAGGAGCAAGGCCGCCTGGTTTAACACAAGAAGATCTGTACATTTGCTTCTTTTCCTGTCCTGTGTTTACTCTTAGGCAGAGCTTGGTAAGGTTCACATTGGCTGACATGGAAAACCTCCCTTTCTGGCAACCGCAGCTTTAAATTTCAGTATCTTAAGAGGCTGGGGATCAGTTGCACATTGAGATATCTGGGTCTGATCTTGAAGCCTCCACAGAGGCAGTGACTTCACCACTTCTCTATATTTAGTCATTTACACTCAAATTGTGAAGCTTGTCTTCAGCCAGGCTGCCGTAAGAGCACAGTGGTGAGAGTAGGTGTGTTGCAAATGAGTGTTTCAGGTTGGGAGCAGTAACATTCTACAGCAACTTTCACGGTCAAATGCAGAAGAACCAGCTTCACCTAGGCCTCAAATTAAAACTGAGATGACAGATGTGCCTTCCATGAGAAATCCTGCTCCCCACACAGGCCCCTGATTGCCAATCCTGAATCCGTTGCCATTTATCAAACAGGGAAGGCAACAACAAATTCCAAGCTCATTTTCATAGAGGAGCTTCACTTTTACTTTTAAGTGAAAGTAAACTGCTGTAAACAGTAACCAGAAACTGAACATGTCAGACTGGTTTCTGCACATTTTATTCTAATAAACTTCCTTTGTGATGTTTTGGTCCACTTATTAAAAAATTACAAAACTTCAAAAGGAAAACAATGAGCAAACTTAATTGTTTTTTCTTGCCTGATGTATGGTCACACCATACAATCTTTTATGTAAGGAAAAACCCAGTAGTCACAGTAGTTTTCAAGTCATTTTTATTAACAACAATATGGATTCAACTTTGTCAAGAATTTACAATTAACATTGTAATGTACTGGCTAATGTTGCAGTGTCAGTGGAAGCAGCCATCGTGCTTTCTAGCTAGCTACAAAACTTTCTTTTTGTCTTTCAAAGAAGTCAAAAATGCTTCCAATAGCAGATGACATTGGATATGTCTGGAATTGTCCTGTGTGTGGCCACAGCTGAATGAATGGCCACATTTGCATCCAGATGAATGGACAGAAAAATATTACATGCTTCCACTGACGTTGCAGGGGACAAGTCTTATTTCAAAAACAAATTAATCTTTTTAGACAGTGACAGCACTTTGTGTGATGTTGTAATCCATTTGAATAAAGTCAATTAACACACTTGGAAAAAAAATGTGAAGCAGAAATATCTGGGACAAATTCTTTTCCGTATTTCATTCAAACCTAGTGAATCCAAAAGGATTGCATGACATATGAGTCAGGATAAAAGTTGGCCCAGAGAGGCAAGTTCATTTCTGGTACAAGTGGTTCAGTTCCTGTAAGGTCAGTGGAACTGAGTCTGATTATCCCAACGGAGGCTGAGCTTCACCCAGGTGGGCAGTGAATTCATTGAAGTCAGTGAAGCCATCCAAGGATGAATTTAGCCTCAGGTGTTTAAACCCTTTTTTCTCCATTCCTTTGCTGTTATTTTCTTTTCCTGCTTATTCCTATTTTCTGAATATTCTGATTTTCTCTGTGCTTTTAAAAAATGTCCCTTCTCTCCTTCCCTTTTTTATCAGTACTTTGTGCGTTACTTTTTATATAGTCAATGTGACAAGGGTAAATTCAGCTAAGTATTAGTTTCCTCAGGAAATAACTGGAATATTACCATTTTCACTTCAAACAGATGCCCAACAAAATCAGGATTTGAATCTGAGTTCCCAATTCAAGAAAAATTCTTGAATTTCATAGAATGAATGAATTCCATAGAATTTTTGCTTGAGTAAGGATTGCAGGTCCCAATCCAGAAATACTACTGTACATCAGATGTTCTACTATACATCAGCAATTCAGCATGATTTGACTTATCACAGAAAAGCAGGTGAATTACTCATCACCATACTATAATGAGAGCAGTCACTCTAAGAAGGAGTATCTCAAAAACATATGGAACAACTGTGGGCACTGTAAATAAAAGTGTATGATCTTTGCAATCTTGAACCCTAGGCTAAAACATCATATTCATATTTAAATAAAAAGTAGAGATCATGTAAGCCAGGAGCAAATACAAATTTTTGAACAAATAATAGTCATTGAAACTATTCTTTTCGGCTCTCTCTTCATTCAGGTAGAAGAACATGCTGACCAGAAAACAGTTATTAGATAAGGCTTAAGTCCTGAAACTCTTACTTAATTTCAGCTTCTCTCTTAGAACAATTCTCCAATGGATTGTAAATCAGAAAAAAAATCATTCCTTGTCCCGACTCATGAAAAATTCTTATTAGTTGTCATGAGCTGGACTTTAATA
Source organism: Polioptila caerulea (assembly GCA_013397295.1). Classification (NCBI taxonomy): domain Eukaryota; kingdom Metazoa; phylum Chordata; class Aves; order Passeriformes; family Certhiidae; genus Polioptila; species Polioptila caerulea. The sequence continues at coordinate 202,148 of VYXF01013021.1, read as the reverse complement.
AGGAGCTCAGGACAGGACTTGAAAAGCCAGACACGCCCTTCTTTTGTGAAATGAATGAGTGACTATCAGTCATTACACTGTCTTTTAAAGAGAGAGCATAGAAACTTCTCGTGAGAAAATATGAGTAAAGCTTATAAAAATCCAAACAAACAATTCTTCCTCTTTAAAATTTCATATATTCACTACTCTTTCTATTTTCTATCAATATTATGTTAAAAAACCCTATATGATAAGACTTGCATCTACAAAAATAATAATAATGGTGAGCATAAAAGAAAAAAAAAATTAGAATTTTAAACCTTAATTTGAGAAGATACGGTCTTCTGGATTTATCAGTACTTTGTAAAGACATTAATAGTTTCATACATAATTTATAGAACTCATTCTTTTGTGCACAAAATTGTATTAAATAAATTAACTTAAAAGTTAGAAGGACTCAAGCATCTCATTTAAGGCAAAAATACCAAGTTTCCTTGAGATAAATTATCAGCAACCCCCAAGGCCCTGTTTCTGTGCAGAATCAGGGCCATTGCTCAGTCCTCCCATCGACACCTTCTGGGTGCAATGGGGGTTCAACCACCTGCTCCTGCAGATGAAGGTGGAAGAGTGATGTCCAATTCATGATGCCTTGGTTTTTCGGTCTCGTCAAGGAGGGGGAGGGAATTTCGCTGTGGACACACAGTTGCCAATCGCTTGCTCCTTAACTGAACCTAGCTGCACATTTATGCTTAGGTCAGCAGGAGGCTTCACATGAAAGGCAAGAGAGGCACCATAAACAGGAAAAAGGAAAAAAAAATAGCCTAAAAAACAATTTTACATTTTAAAATTTTCAATACTTTAAACTTACACATCTGTCTGGATAAACTGCAGACATTCCAATAAGTTAACAGTTAAGTGAACTGAGATGTGGAAAAAATGTATTTATCCTCACAAAATTGCTGTTGTAATCAGGCTTCGGTATGGTCAGATTGCACATAAAAGAAAACAGGAAAGGCTGAGTGTGGTGAATTATATGGCAAATCAGCGGTGAGGAAATTGTGCTTCAAGGTGTCTTTCAGGATTTAACAACTGAAGTTTGCTCCGGCATAAGCCATGGAACACAGTGTACCATCCATGGACCCCGTATAATGACACAATATATACACTCTACAGTTTGCATGTACTTTCACATAATAGCGTTGTCATGTAACATCCAGGAATACTTCTGTAAAGCAAATGGAAGCAGAAATTACAATGTTTTCATAGTAAACAGATCAGCTCCTTCACAATACAATCTACAGCATTTAGCCACGGTTAAGACTGGAGTGATGTTTTTGATGTACATAGCGAGTTCCCAGCGGGTCTGGGCCTTGAGAGAACACTGCCCTGAGTGAGCTGGCACTGGCACACCCGTACATTCGGTATTCCTGCTGCTAGAGGGAAGCTGAGCCCAAGCTGGGTTGTCTACAAGCCAGGTGGGGTGCAGGTGGGGTGTCAATCTGGCGGGAGGCAACACACTGAAACCTCATTCAGCTGGGAAGAGTGAAAGCCCATTTAGGCTCTGCAAGGGTTCTCCCAGTGGCAAAGTCTTGCTGGGGATGTGCAAGCAGGCACTAACACTGCTCCTGCACCTCAGCAGAAGTGAATTGTAGGCTAAGAAAAAAAAGAGGATGTATCAGGCAGGAATGCCCAGTCTGATGTAGGCTTTGAATTTGAAAACTTGGGTTTTAGCTCGAAGGAGTCTGAGAGTCCCGTGTTGGAAAGTTCACAAGAAATGACTGTAGTTGGGACATAGTGTTGAGCTGTAAGAGTGGGACCATTTTCCCTCTCTACTCTTCCCCTTTTATTAAAAAAGCAACAAGCTCTTGCCTTATTTATTTTTTTTAGGTTAAAGTGGTTTTCTCTACTTCTATTTCTATTTCTGATTGCCCGCATTTTTGTTTTGTTTTGTTTTTTTAATAACACTCAATATCTGTGAAAAAAAAAAAGTAACCTTTTTCTTCTTTACCTTTCTTCTTTTATTTTCTGGGATGATTTCCCTTCCTGCCCATCTAAATCCATATTATTATTTATTTATTTTCCCATCAGTTGTGTTGCTTTTTCCCTCCTGTTCTGTCTTCTTTAGTTTTACTTTGTATTTCAGTTCCTCATTTTCCCTTTTTGCCCAGCCTTATGAAAGTGCTGTTGTAGTATCAGGTTGGGACTGCAAGGAAAATTGCCAAAATTTTCACAGGAAGAAAATATTGCTTCTACAATAAAGGCAGCCCCTGCTTCCTTCCCTCATCTACTGCTACCAAAATGGTTCAGATTCACAAGTCAGCTTCTCAATGAGACTGGAAGGAGAGATTCCCTTGAATATTCAGTGCAGTCACCCACATTATCCACTTCTGATGCCAGACCCAATCCTTAAAATACAAACCTTTAGTAACAAATTAGTTCTTGTTATAAAGAACAATGTGACAGTGATGTGTCAGGTACTTCTGCCACAGCACTAGATCACCAAAAATCCGATATTAACATACTGTTCTTCAGAGCTAAAAATAACTGATTACTGATGAGTTATTGTGTGTATCTTGTGACTGGCAGCCATTTCTAACCCCATGTTACTCATTTCCTTGGTACCTTGCTAGCAGCTGTAGATAATCTTTTTGTTGTAAACATAAACTATCATCTAAATCAGGACATTATATATATATATTTAATTAGTTCAGAAGCAAAGTGCTTTAAACCTTAAGATTTTTACTTCTGCCCTGTAGAAACAGCACAAGGTCTAAGTGCTCAAATTTTTCTTTTTTGATACATCCTGCAGCATTAGCTTTGTAGGCAACTCATTATTTAAACCTACTGTACTACATGAAAGGCTGCTGTACTGTAGGTGTAAATTTGGATGTTAGCCATTGCTTAGACATGCATTTTCATGCAACTAGGAAATATGGGCTCATTCAACTGCTTTGCAGATTCATCCTGATTTTTGTGATTTTATCTTATTAAAAAGGCTTTCAAAACAGTTCATGCTATGATATGTATGACTAGAGGAATGACCCAGCCAATGAAGAAAGCCAGAAGTTATTTGAGTTTGACGTGGAGCAGATTGAGTGCTTCTGTACCATCCCCTGGCTTGCAGATGTTTTGAGATGATCTTGATATTCCAGTCCTTAGAGAGTCAGCAGAGAGGGTTGTTTCCACTAACGGGCGAGAGATGGCTTCAGTAGTCTCTGTCCCTGCCTCTGTCTCCAACTCTTCATCCGTTATAAATAATTTTGACTCCCTCCATTTGGAGTATACATCTTGGCTACCTCTGGAACCACTGGAGTCACTGCCAGCTATCTGTATATTCAGTTCTTCTGTTGACTGTATAAGGTTTTGTACAGATAAAGATTTTCCTAAATCCATTTGCACCACAGGTTTAACTGAGAGCAAAGGTTCCCCTTCTGTATCCAGACTTTTTCTCCATGTGAGATCCTTTGTCGCACTGGGCTGTGCAACTTGTCCATTATCCTTTGATGCAACAAGGCAAGCGGTGACATTAGAAATATTTTCCTGTGTGGTTACAGGAATAATATGAATGGGCTCAGGCCTATTGATATGCTTCATTGATGAGAAAGGTGGTATTTGTAATGTTGTCGGAGTTGCTGGCTTAGTTGTCTGGTTTATTTGGTTTGATGTATTATTAACTGTTGCAGGTCCATCATTTGGCACTTGTGTTGCTTGACTATGCATAGCTGGACTAAAAGCATAGTAAGCCTGAGTGCTAAATTCATTTGGTGTCAGTATAAGCTGTAGGCCACGAGGCAGATTGGCACTAGCTGATCTGGATACACATCCACTAAGTTGTGCAGAATTAGACAAATCTTTGCTGTCTGATGGACTCTGATAGTCAGAAGTCTGCTCACACTCGAAAGCTGGCATTTGAAATGAAGCCAAAGTGAGCGCAGATGCAGATCCTTTTCGCAAAACTTGTTGATAAATATCTAATAGACAGTCCAGTTTTGACTCAATGGATTGTACCTATATGAGAGGAAAAGGTCAACATTAGTGCCAAATACTAATTTAAAATATCTGTAACCCAAGCAAAAGGAAAATATAACTGCTGAAGAGAAAATGGAGGCAGTTTGATGTATGCTATTGACTCTAGAAAAAGAATGTCAGAAACCATCTACATTTTTCATGAGCAAGCTGAGAAAAGGGGAAAAAAGGTTAAGGTAATATGATTCATATAATTTTTATTTCAATGTATAAACAAAGCAGATATTAGAAAAAAAAATTTCACCTGTTCAGCTTTTGCAACTGGCAATAAAACACAGAAAAGACATGAGCAATGAAGCAAGACAAAGTAGCACAGATAATCACTCTACCTGTTTCTCCACTTTGACTACCCGCCCTAACATACTGACGTCATCAGTTGTCTCATGCTCTGCAGGATTTTTTTCTCTGCTTCTTTTATCTGCTGTGATTTGTCCTTTCCCAAGAATTTGGTCAACGCTGTAAAAGAAACCAAAAGCTGTTGCCATTCCTGGAACTGGCATAGATATGAAAGTGTAAAAATAAAAATCACAGTACTTCAGGAAAGTACTCAAGGAAGAAGACAATCATAATTTTATTAATTAAGGGAAATTAAAAAAAAAAAAAGAAAAAAAAATGGAGCAACATTTTAGTATATTAGACTGCTTTTCTTTTTTTTTTTGGCACTAACCAGGAGCCAGAACTTAGCCATCATCTGGGAAAGCCAAGGCTAGACTTGCTGAAAGGGGGAATGAGGAGGTGGCCTCTTCAGCGGCTTGACGTTCTGGAGGAACAGGCACACCAGTGCCACTCTCAGCTCTCCCATTCTAACAACAACATCCACTCCTGGGAGTGCTGTCAGTTTGAAGCAGGAATCCCTAGCCTTCTCTGATAATGAAAAATCTGATGTAATGTTCTTTAGTTTGTTTTTTTCAATTACTATTGCTGGGAATCTCTAACATAAAACCTACATAAATACTACTTTACCAGTAGTTCTCAATTTCTTTTACATGAAAAGGGGAAGTATGGGATGGGAAAGAGGCATTTCTCAATGTCTTCTTCACCCTTTTCACTCCTTTTTTTTTTTTTAAATGGACTTTACAGATAAAGGATTACCTTNAAATTAAAAAAAAAAAAAGAAAAAAAAATGGAGCAACATTTTAGTATATTAGACTGCTTTTCTTTTTTTTTTTGGCACTAACCAGGAGCCAGAACTTAGCCATCATCTGGGAAAGCCAAGGCTAGACTTGCTGAAAGGGGGAATGAGGAGGTGGCCTCTTCAGCGGCTTGACGTTCTGGAGGAACAGGCACACCAGTGCCACTCTCAGCTCTCCCATTCTAACAACAACATCCACTCCTGGGAGTGCTGTCAGTTTGAAGCAGGAATCCCTAGCCTTCTCTGATAATGAAAAATCTGATGTAATGTTCTTTAGTTTGTTTTTTTCAATTACTATTGCTGGGAATCTCTAACATAAAACCTACATAAATACTACTTTACAGTAGTTC
>VYXF01013021.1:122470-196387 GCA_013397295.1 Polioptila caerulea | reverse complement strand
TATGAAAACATTAGGTTAAAAAGTGCATCAGGAAAGTTTGAAAAATCAAAGCGACAGATAAATGTTTTTTTGTTGTTGTCGTTTTGCCCACAATTCAATTTCTGGCTCAGCTGTGTTCACAGAAAGAGAGGCTGCGTAACACAGAAATGTTAAACTTTGCCAATGTACTTTATGCAGTGGGAAACATTAGATGCTTATGCAGAGTGTAACTAATTCTTTCCTTACCGTGACTGAAGACTCTTAATCCTGCATAACATGTCTAGATGTCCTGCTGAATACTGTTCAATGACATCTTTGACATCATATGGGCGAAGTGTTTCCTTAAACTTTCTCTTTGCAACATGAAACTTCATAATTCTGTGGGGGAAAAGCATTTTATAGGTTAATTTTCAACAGCTGTGGAACCATAGACACTGACAGTGGGAGGTATTTTCAATACAGCTTGTGAGGGTGAACTTTCACATGGTTGTTTTTTTAAGCACAAATGCACTGTAGCTATGTCTTTTAATTGTTTGAGAGATCAGGTAACAATGTTTTAAAGACTGCATGTTTAGTAGATCAGTATATACCTGTTTGACTTTTTTATGCTGGGTGCTTGATATGAAAAGTATCGACCAAAGTGCATGCCTGACTTAAACCTAGGATTAGTTTCACTGACTTGAATGACACATCATGTCAGCCACAATTTATGCATAAGATACTTCTGTTCTTGTTACAGGAAAGGTTTCTTTAATGATTCAATCACACAAACTTAATAATATACTTGTTCTGGTGTTCATTTTAAGTTCCTTGCTCTCCTCTTTTTGGGAAAAAAAAATCACCCAATTAATTTATTATCAGTTTTTATTTTTTAATTAACATTCAGGCTTAAATATTTGTTTTCAACAAGTATTTATTTGGCTGGCTTAAGATCAAATTTTGCAGGCTGAAGAGAAGTTTTCATGTTTGTTCCCTACTGGAATATATAGGAATTGTTGCTTAATTAGCATTTATGAGTTTTTCCTTGAACTTTACTGCAGAATAGTAAGGTTTCAGGCAACAGTAAATATCCAAAATTGTTGAATATTTTTATGTGAGTCTTGCATAAATTGCTGTGACATGTGACAGGAATATGTGATGTCCCCTGAGTAGCTCTTCTTAGAATAGAAAGCTTGATATTAAATTGCAAATTTTAAACAATAAAAATGACAAAAGCAGATGATAGTGAGATGATTTTCCTGGTCAGCTGGTAGAACCTGAAGTTTTCCTTGGCTTACATAAGAATTGGGAGAGAAGACAAGGGATCAGGTGTATTAACCATTCTGGCCCGTGCCACAGAGCCTATGAACTCCCACTAGGGCCAAACTGCTGATACTTGCTGTCTATTGCAATTAAAAATGCAGAGACTGTAAACTGGTATCCTATCCCCAAAGCCAATATTCATGTTCCCTCTGTTTTTATTATGATAAGTATTTAGCAGCTGTAAGACAACAAATTATAATAAAACCCAAAACATGGTTCTCACTTTCTGATAAAAATAGATTATTAATGTTTCAGTGGAATTTAGAAAAGCCATGCTTCATATAGTTAGGACAGACATTATGATAATAGGTATGTAGAGTTGCACTGATAGCAAATAGTCATCCTCTACTGTTTTTTGTATCATACATAAATATTCTTACAGATAATGTCAGCCTTTTCTCACAGTACTTAGCTTGTTGGTATTTTCCATTCTGGTAACTTACAGTTAAAAATGAGATTGTTTGTCACTAGTATGGAACTTGAACTGTGATTCTGACTAAAGAAATTAAAAATGGAAAAGTCCTATTAGGAGCAGTCCATCAACTTGACACTTCAGGACTGATCTCCATGCACTTTCAAATATATCGGATCATGGGCTTTCCTCTTTTGCATTACCAGCTAGTTCTACAGACCAATGGCTTTTCGTGTCTTTTGCAATCTGGACACCTGTGAAGCTGTGATGAATCTGGGATGCAGATTTTTTTTTTCTTTAGCTGCCAAATTATGCCAAGATGTTGGTTTATAAGACCCTAACAACACAATCTTCTGAATCTAGTTTTTTATTGAGGTTACAAAGAATGAATAATGCAGCTGACATACAAGACAGTATAATAGCTTTGTTGTTATTATTATGTTTCACATGGTGGTCACAATGTTTTACTTCATGCATTTAATAAAGTAAAAATATGAAACTCTATTAGAAAAGAAAGGCCAGACGATTATTAGCGTAATTGAAGACAACTGAATTTACCACAACTGGGTGATTTTACAAGGGAAGAGGCAGAAGACTAATTTATATTAACAACCATGAAAGCTTCTTAATCAGTGAGCACAAAAGTCTTCATTACTACTTTGCAACTTTATAACACTTTCTTTGCTTATCAAGGCAGTTTGTTCATAATGTTCAGAAGTCAAACAGAACTGAAAGCATCACAGCTGTACCAGTGAGCTGCAACTGTACTATTTCTCTTAGCTCATGTGATTCCATCTTAATTAACTTCAGCAGGGTTTGGAACAGACCCATATTGCTTACTTCTTTTTCACCAAGTACACAAAATTGTATGCAAACTGTGCAAAAAATATTGAACTATTAAAAATGTGTCATTTTAAACGACTGCAAGTTAATTAAGAAAAAGAAAAACTGAATTCTTTCAATGATGGAGCCTTGCAACTGCTTTGCAGTTATTAAATTTGGTTGAATCTCCGTAGTTATTTAGTGTGAGTTTTAAAAGCTCCGTTGGATTGCTGTATCTTGAAATCACTGTGCAATTAACTTTCTTTACTGTGAGAGTGGTAAGGCCCGGGAACAGATCACCGGGGAGAGTTGTGGATGCCCCATCCCTGGCGGTGCCCAAGGCCAGGCTGGATGGGGCTTGGAGTAAGCCAAGACCGCGGCAACCTTGGAGCGACCAAGCGGGAGGCGTCCCTGCCCGCAGCAGCGTGGGCGGTACGAGATGGCTCTTTTTACCCAAGGCCGTGTATGATTCGTTATGTTTGGACACCCATCCTGCTAGATTACGTACAACTACGTAGACTGCGGGCTCCTGTGGGATGAAAACAAAGGCAGTAGCAGGTACGCGAAGGGGGAACGCGCCCCCAGCCGCGCACCCCGCAGGTGTCCGGAGCGCCTTTCCCAGCGGCGCCAGCAGGGGGCGAGCGCGGCCCGTCCCGGGCGGGCAGGGCCGGGCGGGAGCCGGCGCTTCCCCGAGCGCCGCTCGCGTGTTTGAATCGGCCGTGCCCGGCACCACGGGCGTCTTTTACAGCCCAAATCTAACGGGACACACGACCCGCGGCTGTAAACCTGCCCAAGCCACGCGCATGACTGTGTTCTGGTAAGAATTAGTCGTAAAAAGTAGCTTATTTCGGTGATACATCCAGAGAAGAGCAGAAAGAAACCCCATCTGTTGAAGCAGACAAAGATATAAAAGTGCTTTGTCTAAAATTAGTATCTAAACCACAGGTCCCACTAATCTTTACGTACCCTGATAATCTGGGGAAAGTTATAGCTCCAATACCAACTTTTGTCTTATTGACCCATAGCAACCAAAAGCAGCACCCATTACATTTATCTGTTCTCAGATGCAGGATCAGCATTGCTCTAAAATTGCAGTGATTTCTGTACATGCATGTTGCATATCTTCCCTGGCAGTCACTGCATTTTAATTTGTATTCACGTTTCCCCTTCCAGTATTAAAAGCTGTTTTGCCTGCCATTTAGTGCATTTTCCTGAGACTGGTACCAAGTTAGAACATCTCTAATCCTTCATGCAGCCCTGTCATATTCATGCCATTCTTTTCAAAGCTGTGTCTTGTCAGTCTTGTCATTATCTCAGGAAGAAAGAGAGCTTCATTCTACTGGGATTCAGGTAGAATCATACATGGTTGCTGCCTTGAATATGAAAAGACAGGTAGGTTGTCTTTTCCACAGCCAGATGAGGTGGCCACAGGTTGTTTGCTCACCTACTACATCAGGAAAGCAGGTGCATAGAGATCTAGCTGAGCTGGTTCCTCTGTCTCTCTGCCCTTACCTTGCCAAATACCCCCTCTTCCTGATAAAACTGTAATGGGCAGGAGAGATCAGGATCCAACACAGAGAGGCCAGCAGCCAAAGGTGCTTGAGACACAGTTCTACTACATGTGAGGCAAGTGAGTGAACATTGTCTTCCCTCTCCTGTCTCAACTCATCATCTAGCAGCCAGAAACATGATTTTCCCCCAAGTACAGTGCTGTCCTAGCCAAACACATGTATAAGAGCCTTGCCTAGGCTCTAAAGACCATCTGGCAGAAAATAAACAATGTGTTTGGATTTAAAAGAAAGAGGTGGTTCTGAAACACTACAATGAATAAATTCAAAGTGGCTACTCAAATACATTTTAGGTGTTGCGGGAACATTGTAAAGACTAAATATAAATGGTAAATTATATTTTCCATCTTTGTTTGTTAAATATGTATGACTGTTCAGCTATACAGCTTATCAGCTCTAGAATTCTCAAGTTTCATTACATTTAGCTAGGTTTTTTTTATGAGCAACAAATGAAAACATATCTTTGCAATCACTAGAGTTAAAGAGAGAAAAGACCTATTAGGTCAGTACGTTCATCTTCCTGCCATTGCAGTTATTTTCTATATTTATTTATTTATGCTTCTCAAATCCCATTTTATATTCCACAAATAGTACAGTAATTCCCTCATTTCCATGTGGAAAGTATTATTGAAATGAGTGCTTCTTGCTATGGAAAATGATCAGAGATATCCCAGTATAGGAAAACAAGGTGTTCTAATCTTCCTTTTAGTCTCTTTGATACACATTCATCATTGTGAACTAGCAGAGCAAGAAAATGCCATGTTTTTTGTTAATCTCCAGGAACTCTGCAGGATATTAATGGCTTTTTGTTCTCAACAAGGCTGGAGACAGTTGGGTGGTGCTGAAGAAGCTGCTGGCACACAGACTCAGTGCCCTGCTAGCAAGGACTCCTTTGTGCACTGCCCTGATCCAGCCAGAGGCCGTGGATGAGCAGGACTGATCCTGACTGGGCCCAAGGCATGCTGTGGTGCACACCTTGTTTCACCACACTGCCCAGCTTTTCCCCGCTCACCCAACACTGTGCACATGCAGAGAGCAGCTTTTCCTTACTTTCCCTACTCCCTCAGTTGATCTTTCCTGACAGAGAGCTTGTGGAGTAAGAGGGGATGGAGCGGGCAGCACACGAGAAAAAAGACTCAGTTTAGGAGGCTTTGAGAGCTTGACATGTCACCAGACAGGTTTGCCTGGTGGGTCTTCAGTAGGACCAGTTGAGAGTCCTGTCTTTTCTGGAAAGGACCAAAATGTTGAGAACTTTTTCAGGAAAGGACTGTTTCCTCCATCCTCTGTTTTGACTATAAGAAAATGAAAGTTTGGGGGTTTGTTTACTGAAAAAGCTGTTTTGAAGAATAAATTAGTCCTGGAAAAAATATAAGTGAACAAGGTCAAAACTGACACAGTAGACTTTGAAATTACCAAAATGAAAAATTATAATAAACCAGTATTTGTCTTCTGCTATTACAAGGCTGCCCAACCTGAGAGTGAGCTGCATATTTTAGGCTCCTTGCACAGAAAAAAAATCTCACCCCAAATGTTTTGATTCCAAAACTGAGAGAGGACCTACCTCTGTAAACTCACAAGCATGAATCAATTTTGTTAATTTCATTTCCCCCTAAAACAAAGGGCCATTTGTGTCTTTGTAAAACAATTTGTACCCAAGTCTAAGCAGGAAAAAATAATTAGTCTCCCTTATAGTAATTTTTCAAGTTGATGTATCAAGAATGGATTCAACTGTCTGTGTTTATATTTGGGGTCTTTTCATAGTGCATCATAAAACTATGCAAGTGCCTTCTGTCTTTGCCTGCTTCTGTATACCAGCATGAAAGGAAAACCAGCCTTCACCTCCCCCACTGCCTTTGCAATTCAAAGCTGTTTCTAAAAACAAACCTCAAAATGAGGCACAAAGTTTCCATATAGGCAGATGTTATCATCTTGAAATTCTACAGTTACTATATAGAGTCTCAGATCCTTCTTCAGATGTTTGCATAGATCCCCGAGTAGTCTGGTAACAGATACTCTGAATAATCAGAAAGAGGTGTATCAGCTACCTGATGAACTGAATTATCAGTCTCTTGATTTTGAGAGATTAAAGTATAGCATATACAGAAGTCTCAAGATCATGTCATATTACTGCTTTACAGATGTCACACAAAGGTAAGTTTCTGAAGCAAGATGCGTGTGTCACTTGTAATCTTGCAAAATACTAAAATTTGCAGGGTGGTGAGTGAGATTCATGGCTAATGGATGGCAAGTGGAGATTCTTACTGTCAGCCTCAGTGGTGACATGAGTTGTTTTTCTAGCAGGCCAGGCATGCAGAGTAAAAGTTGGAGATAGTATAAAAATTTGATTCTCATCAGTTAAATAGTACATGTCTGAAACAGTCAAATCTTGCACCTTTGCTCTTCTTATTAGAACATTTCTGTGTATGGTGCTGTGGAGAAAGTTTCCCAACTCCATCCTTCACATTTGATTACTTTCCATTTGAGCTGATAATGACCAAGAGCATCAAGCAAAAATGCAGATGATGCATTGAACAATCCAGTGACCCCTTAGAAAATGAGCACCATGAATTAAGTATTAAAATGTGAAGTCAATCTTAAGGAATTTGGACAGCATGAAGAATGATTTTGCCTTGCCAGGACAAGTGGCAAGGTGCACCTGGAGCCACGAGTCATCCAGTCTATTTAAAATGCAGCATCACAGAGAAGCATGTTTGACACCAAAGTCGGTGGATTATGCTGACTGTTCCTAATGGGAGCATTTTCCATTTGAGGGAATAGGCTTGCCTTGTGGGTAGGTGTCCACTGTGAAAAAAGGATTTCTGTCACCTGCTGAAACATTGCTAGCAAGAAATGGTTTTCAGCAGCAACATTTGGGTTGCCAGTTGCAGTGGCTGTGGACACAGGCCGGGTATCTGAGTCCCATGAGATAATTTCCAGGCAGCTGGAAAAATGGTAGGAAAAGATGTCTGCAAATGATCTATTAAGCAGTCTGTGCTAGTAGAAAAGTTTTAGAGCCTTACTCACTATCTGTCTTCATTTTACTCAATGGAAAAGGGGAAGGAAATATGAGTAGCTCTTAAGTTATCACTGTATGAAATTATGTGATAAAAAGCTTGAGTTTTTTTTCTTCCTATAGTGCTGAGAAAACTCAGGCAAGGGTTCCTGTACAGGAAAACATTGTCTTTCCATAGGTTTTTGCAGAAATTCCTTTTGGCTGCTGCCTTCCTCCCTGCATCCTGGAAGGGTGCTAGACACTGATGTGCCTGTGATGCAGAGCCAGTGGGGTGAACCCAAGCAATAACAGGTTTTCTGTCAGCAGACAGGGAATGCCTGAGCTCTCCTTGCTTGTTGCTGTACATTTTATGGTGAGGATTTTGACTGTCAGGATTTATACTTCAAAATAATCTGGAACATAAATAGCCTTGGCAGTCTCAAGAGGGTGAATGATACATTTAAGCTTTCAATGCAGGTAACTTTATAAGTTTCAATGCAGTTTGCTACTTTCTTGGAAAAGGAGACTATTTTTTAAAAGTAATTTGGGTTACATTTAGTTTAGTGGATAGTGGTAGGCAAGGCTTTGCACAATTGAATGAATGTAATTATTCTGTTCTTACCAGAAGAAATTTGCAATAAAAGTCATATGACAGTCTCAAGAATATGGAAATGCAATAAAACTCTATACTTTTAAAGGAAGTAACTTTTCCAGGCAAGATGATACATATTCAGTAAAATTCCATCAAATTGTAGTTTGGATAACATAAAATATAATGGAAAAATAGCATCCATTACTCTCTTTTCTGTGTCAAATCATATAACATTTTTAGATATTGAAAAGCTGATAACAGAACCAATGTTTTAATTTACCTAAAATAGAAAGCAAGCATAATACATTAGCATTAGTTATGTGACAAATATAGCCATGTAATAAGTTCAGCTACCTATCATTTTATGAATTGACATGCAGTTAATTAGTATCCTAACTAAAAACAACTCAAGTGTTTATTCATTCAATATTTTTTACTCACCTGATGGCTCTAATGACAGTTTTAAGAGCAGGAGTGAGATCTTCTACGGACACATCACACTGGCACCCTTTGTCATCATAAACATCATCTGTTCCAAGACTGGTGTCAGCTGCAAAAGACAAGAGCAGACTAAATAATAGAAATTTAAGCCTGCATAGTGGTTCTGGAAAAAGAAGGACTACCTATCAAGCATGACAGACCTCCATCAGTTTATGAACTATACGATGCACTTGGGTGTATCTATGCTTGTGTCAGAAAATGCCTTGGTAGTCCCAGAGTAAACAGTACAAATTAGAAAGGAAGAATGCCCTATTGTTTTTCAAACTAATTAGTAGCTGAGTACCAGCATGTTTGTTCCTGATGTCCCATGGTTTTTCATCACATTCTCTGTTTTATGGGAAAGCAGTGAGCTAACAGATGTAATGGCAGAATCAAAAGATGCTAAAGTTATATTATTACTGTTTCACCACTATGGATCAACCTGGCATTGAAGACAAAGGAGAAGACCCATTTCATTTAATAAGCAGGCTGTGGAATGACCCAGCACTTTATTACAGGTGACAATAAACAAAATACTTTTTTACCATGAATGAATAATTACCACTTTAAACCTCAGAGCCATGTAGGTATTTCAGGCTTCCTTTGCCATAGGAGCTTAAGCCAAATTACTGTATCTATTTACCCCCAAAAAAGTGGATCCTTTATCGTTTCCTAAACACCACCTCTGCAGAATTGCCATCTGGGAATTAGCTAGAAATCTCTGAAGTGTCCATTGTACCTCAATATATAAACAAAAGAGGTACTGATGCATGACCAAGTGGTTCACAAGCTTAAAATGTGCTGGAATGCAAATGGAGCTAGAAGGGCAGGATCATGGATGCCCTTACATCATCTGTGTTTCAAAGGCACATGAACTACAGGAAAATTCTTTGGGGTAGATGCTTTTCCTCCCAAATCATCTTTCTTCAACTTCATAAAGTCCAAGTGCCCAGAAGAATTTCACTCAAGGTCAGTGTATTTCATCACATAAGTGTCTCTGCTTCATGAAGAAGAGAGTGTAAAATGAGTGACATGAAACAGAGAAAAAAAGATGGGATTCTGTAACCCTCAGTAACAGAGGGGATTTCTTTCCAGTCCTAGGTTGCTGCCTACATTCATGCTGTTATTTAAAACAACAGGTTTAGTCATTCAGAAGCACTTCAAGTAAATAATTTCAGGGGGTTTAAATTATAAGCACAGTCAGACACAAATGATTACAGGACATTCTTTCAAATTCCTTTTTCAGGAAGACTGCAAATTAAACATGAAAAATATTATTTGTCAGTCAAAAGTGCCTGAAAATGTCATGGTACCTTCTAAATTTAATAGGGTTACCATCTTGGCATAAACAGTTTTGTACAGCATCTTCAGGAACCGGTATTGCTGCATTGTTTTTTTCACAGATTTAATGTTCAGCCATACACATTTTTTGGTTGGGATTTTTTTTAAATGAGTCTGGCTATTTCATTACCCTTGGGAACAATTTGTTGTTGTTGTTACTGTTGCTGAACTGGTACAATTATGAGAAACATCAGTATAATTAATATTCACCTGTTATATATATAACATATATATATATAATATATATTATATATATGTATGTAAATATATAATTCACCTCTTATATTTAATAACAGGTGAATTCATCTTTGACAGATCAACTTAACAAAGAAAGATGGCTTATAGCCAGTGTTTAAGTCCACATGAAACAATCAAATGCAACCATTAAACTAAGTTTTAAATTGTAAAAGTGAAGTTTTCATACAAAACTTTGGAGTCTCTACTTCCATGATATAACTGTAAGTCATGACTACAATGATGCCAGGACTGCTTTCTTCTTGCATTCTTTCATGAGCTTTGCTCCTGACTCGGCTTATCTCATTGATAAAATATACATCTTTCCACCCATCCTGCCTCAATAACATTTGGATCCCTGCCCAGAAATGTGACTAGCTAAAATAAACTTTATAATTAGTTGGATGGGTATATACACTACCTAAACCACCATCTCAGGCCATGCTAAGTATTCCACAACACTAACTTTCCACGTATCACATCTGATCAGCCTCTCCAGTTACCTCTCCCAGTGAGGAAATCTCCCAGCTCATTTATAAGTGCCATATTAAAGCCAGAGCTTTTTATGCTACTGGTATTTCCAGTGACTCTAAGGTTTGAATCAATTCAGTTATGCCCGTATAAATTAGGAAAAATACTGCTCAGATCACAAGACCTATAGAGGTCTAAGCCCAGTGAAACAGGAGACTCCAACTTGAAAGTTTAAGATAAAGCTATGGTTGTCTCACAGATATGGTTCCTGGGTCCTTTGCCAAGTACAGTGTCATTAATAAAAGGGCTTCCTTACCAAAGTATATCTTTGCAGAACTGTTCTGAGAACTGTGTGGTGCAATTATAGTGTTCCATGTTGCTCCCTTGTGGATAAAAAACTACAACATTTTTAGACAGATGCTGGAAAATTCTTATAAATTTAAGCCAGCTTTAATAAGAGATGCTGCTCCTAATAAATCACATAGTTTCTTTCTAATATTCCATTGATATGAATTTCCTTCATTATGGCAGCGACTCAATACCACAGGTCAATAAAGCTTGTGAAAAGCTACAGCCTTGTTTGATTCCTACGGGAAACATAAATGTTTCTTTAGGATACTGAGCAGACCTGGGAAAAAGTTTGGGAAATGCATAGTAGTAATTTCAAGAAAAAATTCCAGCTTAAAACACCACTGAAATCAAAGTTCACATTCTTATGAATTTTTCCACTGGAAGCTCGTGTTGTGTACCACATAGTTATGAGGTGAGATGTACTTGTATCTTTTCTGTTCCTCTCGAGTTCATTGTTGAGGTCAGGGCTGAGTTGGGGTCAGTTTGGCTGCTCTAGCAGCTCCAGCTGTTCAAACCTCTGCCAGCTCCCAGATGGGGCTAAACTATGTTCTCCAAGCTGCTGTCTGTTCCCAGAGAGCGCCCTTCCTAGGCATGAATGGGGCAGCTAGACCTCCCAGTGCCAGCTCGTGCCCAGCCCTGCTCACATCTACATCTTCATCCTTCCCCATACCCTTTGTCTGTATCTTCTGCTCTCCATTGGGGTGGCTTCACTGCCAGTCTTTTCTAGGGTTAGCTCTGATCTCTCTTTCTCTCCAGAAACCTCTACCACAAGCTAACCAGGGCTTTGAAATCTGTTCCTTGGGCAGATCAGGAATATGGCCTCAATGATGCCCAAAATGTCTTTTAATACATATTTAGACAAACCCCTCATGTCTCTCTGAGAAGAGCTGTCAGTCCACTTGACAATCCAGGCCTTTTTCTAATACCAGCATATTTAGAATTCAGTATATGTTTTGATCTTAAACAAAGAACGTGTTTATTTCACAACTGATGAGGCATCTGCCATTGTCTTACAATCTTTGACATTATTTACTTTGGGCTACTGTTTGGTCTTTGCTGCCTTTTAATTTCTTCCTCTTTCTTCCCAAACAGTCTTTGATTTAATCAAACAGCAAAGCAGCAATTACCAAGAAATAGAACAGGCATGCATAAGTCAGTAAAATTGTCTTGATATTTCCCTGTTTTTCCCAGTATTTATGCATTTTTCATACAAACTCTAGTCATTTGTGATCACCACAAATGAATGGGCAAAGAAATTAGGCTGTTCTAAAACATAATATGTCTCCCACAAAAAAAATTTACAAGTTTGTAGCTGCATTTCATATGGCTCTCTGCAAGTTATTTACAAGGGTTGATTTATTATTTTTGTAAATAGTATGTGTCCTTTTTTAGAAGTGTCTTCTGTTGTTTAATAACATGTTTTGGCATAGGGAAAACTGTGATGCTGCTCTGATCACTCTCATAGCTCCTTGCTTTCAGTGTCAGTAACATTTAAGTAGTTATCTGTCTGTTAAACAGAATCAAAAAGATTTTTTTTTGTTTGTTTGTTTTTTGGGAACAGCAATATGCTAGCAACAACAATCCAGCATTAATAAGTATGTGTGCCAACACAATGAATAATCCTATGGAAGTGCTTCTGACGTACTGACTGGTATGGTGATCCCAGCATAGACCTTTTGACTAGTTTTTTGGCCTTCAGAAGCACTTAGATCTTATTCTGACTGTGAAGGAGGTAGTTAGGGTTCTTCATGTGGGTGATATAATTAATTTTGCTGAGGCTGAGAACCCATCTTTTCACAGAAGCCACCTCTGTGCCCCCCTCACTACTAAGAACCAACCTGTGCAAAACCAATACAACATGTCAAAACCTCAATAGGTGCCTGAAGTTGATAGCCTGCATATGACTTGCACTTATTTAATAGCACAGTGTTGTGTTGACTTGGTTAAAAACACACTGGTTTGGAAAAATGTCTGATTGATTTTCATTGAAATGTATGACTGAAGGTGAAAATTGGATGGTGGCTTAATTTTCATGGGTGCTGAGTTACTTTGAGCCATAATTTTTAACTATCATTATCAAAATTGAGAGTTTGAGTTGGGAATTGAAGTCCAAGCAATTCATAATGCAGCTCCACAGCCTGTTTTCCACCCTGTTCTGCAGCCTCCTGTGAGTGCAGAGCTCCTCTGGCTGCCCAGGGCAGCAGCACAGGGCATCCCAATGTGACACACTCATCTCTACACTCATTTTCTGTGTGAGTGGTCAGAAAGAACATGAGTGGGTAATTCAGTGTATCTGACTTCTGGGCAAGTAAAGATGGACATAAATTCAAAGCTTTTGGGGGACAGATTTTCCTGTGGGAGGTGCCAATGCATAGGTCTGCTGCAGCAGAGGGTCCAGGCAGCTGCTTTATTATGAGACTCCAAACTGCCTTAGTCTTATATGGCTGCTGAGCTCAGATGAACCCTCTTGCTCAAGAAGCAGTGCCAGCAGCTTAATACTCTCATTATTCGTTCTTTCAGCCTCCTCTGTGAGCAAATAGATCCTCTGCTATGCTGCTCTATGTAATGCCTAGGGTGTCTGCAAGGTAGGTATATTTCACTCAACTTTACCCTCCCTTTGAAGTACCTTTCTTCACTATGAGCATTTACTGTAGTGAGTTAGGGATTTAGCCTGTATTCTCAAAAAAATATAGAGATATCATTTACAGATTTTGTAGTATTTCTGCAGATGTTATAATGCATAGAATGTTTCACAAAATCTCAGTTACTTTTTTCCCCTCAAAAATTATTCTGTGGACAAACATCTTGATGGTTTATGCTCATGTGATTCATGCAATTTCCCTTTATAAAAATGAAATGTGTCTTAGCCTAGTGCCTTTATTTAAATATATTTCATGAAACTTCTCACCTCTTCACAAGCTCCCATTATTTTCCTGTTTGTTGAACCATGAATACAAAATCCCTTCACTATCCCGATAAATTATGAATGTTCTCTCCAATTTGCCTTTGCTTTAAAACATCAACAAGCTGACTCTCTCTCAGTGCATAGTTCAATTACTTTGTTTTACTTTGCTCACTAAGTTCCATAGGAAAAGTCAATTGAAGAAAGCAACACTAATTGTGATGGAACTCAATCACATGCTTAATAAGAATGCCCAAAGCTCCCCCAGAGTGGGAAAGGCAGCAGCCCATGTTTACATGCTTTCCAGAGCAGAGGCCAGAAAAAGGAGGCCCAGGAGAGTGAATTGTGTATTTATTTCCTTGATCTCTGGAAAAAAGAAACCAACAAAAGGAAAGACTTTTTTCTAATCAAGAAAGAAGGAAGAAGGTGGAACTTCCGTGATGTGCTCTTCACATTAGATACTTAATATTTATCTAGAAAATGACACTAAAACCCCTGGTAGTAGACAACAGTGTTCAAGTGGAAAAAATAAGAAAGAGGGAAAAAGATGGACAATGTTTAAAAATATTGTTTACAGAGAGCTTTTATGAAATGGTTGCCATTTCCATGCTAGAAAGAAATTTCTCAGTAAAGAAAGGAAACTAGTGCCTCCTGTAAGGAGGAGCATTTCTGCACAAGCTTGAAAACTTTGCCTTCTGCCCAACCTACTCTGCTGGCAGTACTGATGGGGAGTTCAGTAGTGCTGTGTCAATAGCCCATTCCTTGTCTTTCTTCTGAAACAGACAAAGCAGTCCAGATGGGGAGGAGAACAGGACATCACTGGGAACTGCAGTGCAACGTGAGTACCTTAAAGAATACCCTTAACAACATTATGTATGTTAAAGCATTTCTGAACATCCTCTAGTTTGGCTAAAATGGAAGATAGAACACGTGGAACGTTTTTTACTGGTTATAATGATATAGTTTTCCTTCTCTGAAAGTGCAATTTTTTCAAGGTCAGAAACCTAATTTATATCAATTATCATATAATGCAAGCAAGTTCCAAATATCTAAAATTCTAACATTCTCTTCCTACAACTCTCAGTTGTCTTTAGTTATTATTTGACTTCTCAAAAATTTCTGCATTGGCAACATTTCATGGAACAACTCCCATTACTTAATTAGAAAGAAATCCTTTTAATTTTGAATGATGATATGGAGGACCAGGAGACTTTCTAGAAATAATTCATTAAATGCACAATAATTATTCTGTTCTGGCTGATCTTATTATAAAAAGTAGCATATTAGCCAGCAACTTTAAATGGCCATGTGAGAAAATTAAAAGACGGTGATTCTAAATCTATGGCTTTAGATTTTTATATAATATTTTATATATATCATATTTTATAGATATAAAATTTTATATATATAATATTTTATATATATTTTATATATATCATATCCAAGAAGTAAAAACAGTAAAATAAATTGCAGATACACATGATGGTATCTGGAACTGTAGACTAATGAGCTAAATGTCACACTTAATTGACTGTCTCGCTGCAAGACCTTATAGCACACATCACTTGATATATATCTGATACTCCAAAAGGTCCTCAGAGGTCCTGTGCCCTGGGAGATTTCCAGGTATTGTTGGAGGAGGTCATAGACAGGGGCAAAGGCTTAGAGGAAAATAGCTGTTTTAGATTCAGGTACCTACAGGATAGTCCTATATTTAAAAAAAAACATGAAGAATTTCCTTGGTAATGTTTCATAAAAATAAAACTATTCTTCAAATGCTTCAGATTTGGTGCTATTGGGTTACATGTGGTTGGGAAGTTTTCTGAGCATCCTTTCAAAACTGGTTCTTATCTCATTTGTATAGTCTTCACTGCAGATGAGGGTATCCGAAACCAATGCAAATCCTACTTCTGTGTGATGGTCTGCTGCTGTTCCTCACAGAGACAAGCTTAATAATCATTCACCTGTGATCACTGAGTCCAGTGAGCAATGGTGCACAGCAACTTCTTCAAGAGGTATCATAAAGAAAGAGACAACATTGTGGACTTATGTGGCCAGGACTTTGGCTGGAATAAACTAAAATAATGCCTCAAAACCAATGGCCTGTACTTATTTACACAAAAATGACTCAGAGCTTAGATCAGAATGCCAGATCTTCTTAGTTAATTACAGTGACAACGGTAATAAATGAGAGCTCTATCTGCTCCCTGGAAGGCAATACCAAGAAAATAAATCTCTTGTCTAGCAGAGATTGATATATTGCAAATAAATTTCATTCAAACTTTGACAACATGCAGCTTCACTTTGAATCAGCTAATTTAAGCTTAGATACAGAAGCAACCCAACTAAGGACTTCTGCCACATCAAGTGAACCTTATCCAAGGTCAAGCCGTTTATGCTACTGAAAGGAAAAGTTGTCATTTTTGTAATACATAAATTAAATGGTAGTAACTGAGGACATGGGGGCTGAAATGCACAATTGCATTCTTTCCATGTCTCTTATAATATACTCTACCCTGAGGATTTTGTGCAAGTACTCTGTAGGGAATGAAAGGCTAGAGGTCATGTGAGTGCATGATGTTTGGGGATGGTGCAAGAAATCAAATATTTCCTTAGAGAGTTCTTTTTAATTAATCAAATGAAATATGTTTGTAATATCTCCAGTGCTGAACGCTTTTGATGTTTTATTCAAAAAGCCACACAATGTCTCTAGGTTACAGTAAAGGCACCATAACTCATTCAGAAGCTTAGAAGCATGGGATGGTAGAAAACAAATATAATAGGGTATTTTTGTCCCTCGCAGAAAACTGCCTCCCCAACATAATATTGCTTCATTAATTCAGCTGTGGTGGTACAAGACTGGAGCATGNTTGGTTTCTCCTGATATAGAAAGAGATATGCAGTAAAATCAGAATGACTGGTCAGGAAAAAAAAAAAAAAAAAAAAATTAATTTATTACTTCTGTTCCTCAGAAAGTAGGGCAAGCAAAAAACAAAACAGGACAGGAACACCATTGTAAAGAAGAGATTTTGTGTGGTTCATTCTCTGTGGATGGATACACAACATACAACTGTGTATGGGCACAGTGCCTTAAGCAAGGCATGTGGTCACCTGTACTGTTTAATAACTAGCCCAGACTCTGCCACGGGGTTGGCCCTGCTGGTGGGTATTCTCATGTTCTGGGCACCACTCCCAACAGGGAGTTTGGCTGCAGCTTCCCTGTTTTTGTTAACAGGGACCAAAGCCATGCTGCATGAGGAGGCCTTGGGGCCAGAGGTAGCTCCTGGCTCACTTTGTGTACTNTTAAGATGGATAACATTTCTGAATGAAATACCAACTTCCTTTCCTGGGTTTGCTAAGTAAAGAAATTTTTTTTCTATCAGAAAAACTTAATAATGGTTCTTGGTTTCTCCTGATATAGAAAGAGATATGCAGTAAAATCAGAATGACTGGTCAGGAAAAAAAAAAAAAAAAAAAAATTAATTTATTACTTCTGTTCCTCAGAAAGTAGGGCAAGCAAAAAACAAAACAGGACAGGAACACCATTGTAAAGAAGAGATTTTGTGTGGTTCATTCTCTGTGGATGGATACACAACATACAACTGTGTATGGGCACAGTGCCTTAAGCAAGGCATGTGGTCACCTGTACTGTTTAATAACTAGCACAGACTCTGCCACGGGGTTGGCCCCGCTGGTGGGTATTCTCATATGGCTCACTTTGTGTACAGGTGCAGAGGGAGCTGTGAGTGGCTCCAAGGTCCAGCAGCTTTGCCCATGTGACATAGCATCCCTTTGGGGAAGGCTCTTCCATGACCCTATACAATCCTTTTTAAGTGTGTGCTTTGTAAACCTTCATTATTTACCATTCTTGATTGGTGAAAATTTCCCTTTCATCTGCCTTATCCTGATAATTCCCTTTTGGGCTGATAACAGGGATTGGAAATACAGCATTCTGGCACCTTTGTTAATTTGTGCAGAGTCCCCTTTTCAACAAGATTTCTGGAAGTTGTGCACCACGTGTCACCAGCGACTGCATATGTATTTAAAATCAGATTACGTATGTCTTGATATTCACTTTCACTCCCCTGTCATGTTCTAAACGCCCTAGAAAGCATTTCCAATCAGGCCACCAAAGACTTCTCTAACCATTGAACTTCTCATAGGTTTGGAATCCATTTGCAAATGCACATCTGTAACTGAAATAATTACTGCCATGGTCAGACCCACTTTGTCACTGAAAATAAATTGTTTATAGGCAGTTTCAGAAGATTATTAATAATCATAAATAAAGTAATTTGTGCAATGGTTTTGGTCATACTGTTCTAAGGCTGTTATGCCAAAATCCTTTTGGAGATACCCATGGCTGGCTTTAGTGTTTTATTTGGTGCCAAGAAATTCTCCTTCTATGACTTTAATATGCAGTGCTAAAGTGTTTGTTGCTGGGTAGCCTAAGAGGAAAGCTACTACATTTTCTATCAGATTAGCCTTTCAGTTATTCCCATGAGCTCCTGTCTGGACCAGAAACCTCCCTTTGCAGGCCAATTTCTAATTGCTAATGTTGAGTTTCTCCAGCAGTCTCTTTCTGATGGTTTTGGTCCAGATTCAAGCCATGTCCTTACCAGAACTCAGTGAGCACTGTCAGTCTCCATGTTGACCATCTATCTGCCTTAAATCATCCTCATATGATAACAATTTTCCTTCTTTTTGGAACCCTCTCCTTATATATTTGCATCTTTTCTTTATTTTCACACATAATTCAATCCTCTGCCTATGCAGAGCATTTACAACTCCACATCCCACACAATGAAATGTCTTCTGCCTTCTCTTCCTTCTCTTTTGGAAGAGGAAGTTCATAATAAGACTATTTTTTTCACTGATACAAAGTTTTGACACAGAGCTGGGTATCCAGCACTGTGTTGTCACAGCCCCAAAGGTCTATTGTAATCTAATTTCTTCTCCAACCAAACACTCTACTGAGATGTAGGAATCACCAGAAGGACCAGCTTTTCAAGGATACTGTTTTGTGCCCAAGATTTCACCCAGAAAAATTTGGCTTCTAATTTTGGCTTGACGATTGGCCTGCCAAAATTATTAATTATTTGGCTGGGGAATACCTCAAGAAGGAAATTGGAGGATCTGGCAAGCAAGAGATAAGAATAATATGCTGCAAATACTGTTTTTTTTGATCCAGTAAGAAATGCAAGATGTTCTAACTTAAATACATCATATTGAGATCTTTTTCACTGAGCTGTCTAATGCAGAAAGCATCAAGCTTAGAAAGAAAGGAAAGAAAAAGAAATCAAGGTTAGTTCTGCCTGACTTTTCCTGTGAAAGTTTGGGTAAGGCAGCAGGGAGCTGTCTGTCAGCAGTGAGCACGCTGGACATCTCTCTAATCATACTGGTCCTAGAAGTAGTTGGATGAGGTCCCAGAATGGAAACTTGGCATTTGCCTAAAGGCTGGAGACAATGGAAGCTGTTCCTTCTGCCACAGATGAGAAATTGGTTGTATCTGTTGGCCCCAGTTCATAAGGGTGGACTAGTAGCTGGAAATCAGTGACCAGGAAACAGGCTGTGCTCACCCCGAGGAGCGGGAAGATCTTCAAGGGTTTACGCACAACAATGAGTGCTCTGTTGTTGTTACTGTCTTTTATCTACAGATAAACCCAAGGTGCTGTTTATGCCACCTTTTCCGTGAGAGGGAAACAATCAGAGGCAGCACGATCTGCTTGTGCACATTGTTGTTAATGATGACAATATATACAGCACAAAACAGGGGACATGCTGAGGAAATGCTTCTATGATAAATGGGCTGATGAAAAATGAAACAGGTGTTTCAGGGAGGTGCAAGCTGCAGAGCTGGGGCAAAAGTGAGCCACTGATATTCTGAGAGAGTGCTCAAAAAAATTACTTTTTTCTTAGGTCACCTCCAGGCACAGTGTGAGTTACAGGGTTTAACCTACGAAATTACTTTTGATGCTGTTTGGGAAGGATACTTGTGCTTTATAAGTGATTATGTAGGATGCATAAATTTAGATGGGACAGCTTCAACCACTATGCTACCTAGAGCATTTCTCAGTTCCCATTGTGGCTTTTTCTGAGCTTCACATCGGCGTGAGACCCAAGCTAGGTCATACAGCCCCTGTGATACAGCTGCCATGGGACATAAGCCATAGAAAGAAAGGAAAGAAGGAGATAGTGGATAGCAGTAGATAGGATAGTGGATAGCAGTAGATAGTGGAGTGAAGCAACCTGGATAGTGTCCTGGTAGCTGATACACCCCAGCAGCTCACTGTACCACAGACAAATTTGAAATTTGTGCATCTGAGAAATCCCCATGGAGGATAGCTAGCCTGGAATGATGACCTTAGCAAATACCATTGGTTTGGATTGGTTGCCCTCCAGGAAATGTTTATTTACCCAGGCTTTTCCTGAAGAGATCTGTTGTGTAGAACATCCTCACTGAGGGATGGTGACTTGTAGTTCCATGAGTATTTTGCAATCTACATGTTTGTGATTATATGTGCTCTTAAAAAGGAAGCGACATCAACATTGCACTTCTGACTAATTAGTCTTACCACAATTGTTGGATGTAGCATGCATGATTGCCATTGTGGAAAGAGGTTGTACCTTTCCCATTCAGGCAGGGACACTGCATTCTCTGGTAGTCAACTAGTTTTTTTTCCCTTGTTTTTTATATGGAGGATACCACAAGAAAGAACAAAATATTCATAGATTGGGAAATATGGGAATGGAGAAACCCCAAATAAAACCCACTCAGTACCCCCAGAGCTATGTGAGTGCACCTTTCAGTGCTGGGCTCATCCCATACAGGATCAGTTTCACCTGATTCTCTTATTTCCTGCCTATCGGGGGCTGCTGTCACCCAATTTGGTGCTCCTTGGTTAGAGTCACTGTCTTTGTTTTGGCAAGCTTGTCAGATGAAGAGCCTTGCCTGAATACTGGTTAATTTAATGCCAAACTGGACTTTAGTTAGAGAATGGAGCAGCATAGGAGGCTTGAGGGAAAGGCTGGGCTGCTTGCTGCAGGCTCAACAAGCAATTTTCACCAAGATCCACCTCTTTACATTTCAGGAGTGCTTCCTACATCCAAAATACCCTACAGAAAGCAATACATAAAAGCAACAACCCTGGGTTTGTTTGCTAAATCTACTTGCCTTATCCAGCCAGATACAACCCTGTAAAACTTAAAGCACCCAGTACTGTATGCCTTGGTGGCAGGTGATTGCATGGCCAGTGCAGGCACTGGGACTCCTCTGCCTGAGGGAGCCAGTTCTGCACAAGCTGTGCTCTCGGCTGGCAAAGGCACAGACAATGCTGGCTGAGCTGTGTGGACCCCCAGCAAGAGGCAGCAGGTTTGGGCAGCAGCTGAGCTCAGCAGTGGGAGAGGGGCCATGACAGAGGAGCTGCTGCAGCCAAATCCCTGGGATGCATTTAGTCCACAGTGACTTGTCATAGTGACCCCTTTTTCCACCAGTTGCTCCCAATGCACCACTAACATGATTTCTTATGAAAAAAATAATCACATCATTGGGCTCTTTGAAGCAGACTATAGCTGGCTTGTGTCTCTGGCCCCAAACAGCAATTGTTTCTGCCTTCCTAGAATGTGTACAATCACTGTGTAAGTGTGCTGGGAGCAGCGTGCAAAGGCAAACAAGGGGTGAAGAACTCCTACCATCGACCATGGGTTTGGGCTGGGAGCTCTTCAGCCGCAGCGAGGGCCTGAAGCGGGTCCGGTCGTTGAAGCTCCAGCTCTTCTGGACTTTGGTTGGGCTGCCCTCGGTGGCGATGTCAGCACCTGGTGACCGGCGATCTCCGACGGAGGATTGCCTGTTTTTTATACTTTGACCTCGTGGGCTGGCCATCCGGACTCGCTCCTTAAAACTTAGCTTTTGACTGTGAGAGAGAGAGAAATATATTTTACTTCACAGCTACTTCAATCCATTTCTTTTTTCTATTGTATGATTATTGAAAATAATGTGTAAAAAATCTCACTGGTAGGAATCTGTTTCTTACACACTTTTATTTTCATTGAATATATTTCATTAGTGAATGGAACTGATTTGATGTAATTGTTTTTTGATAGAAGCATTAGCATTGGCAGTCTATCATACAGTACAGGATAACCTTCTAAAGGAAATTAAAAATAAAAAATAGAAACAATTTCACCCAATTATGTGTCAGTAATCTCTATGACTTTTTTTCTATTTCTTGAACTTGAACTAGGTTTGTTTCCATCCTAGTCAGTCAAGCTTAGTGCATTTCTGGCCATATCTTCAGATAAACAAAACCAAAATGTATTTTATTGTTACTGCATGCCATGTAGTATTGTTTGGTTTGGGTTTTTTTTAAGCAGGCAAAAGTGCTGTTAGTGTATATTCATGCTTTTTCAGGTTGTGGCACTTCCAACATTTCATATGCATGATTAGTGATCACTCTTTTCCAGAATTCCTTATTAGAGTACTTACTTGGACAAGACAAAACCAAAATTAAAAAAACATCCAAGAAACAGCATGATTAATGTAAATGTAACGAAATGCTGTGTGCTCTCTGAAGTCATTGCTGAAGATTGAGCTGGGAGCTGACTGTGTGCAGGTACCAGAGCCCAGCCACGTGACTGTGTCTCCTGCACCAATGGTCACTCTGTGGTCTTATGGTTGACCAGTTGTAAGGGGTTTTTTTTACCCCCTGCTGTGCTTGTAATCCACCCCTCCAGCCAGCTAAATGTAGGATTTGTAGATCTTCTATTTCCCAGTGCTTAAATTACCTTCGTCCAAACATATCTGATGAACATCCTGTGGTAACTGTGACTATCTGCCTATGTTCTTTCATTATTTAACATTTTTGCCTCTGTTTGTCCCTTCCTGTACCAGAAGACACAAAGGGGAAACAGAGAAGGAGTCTGATACCAAGGTCTGGAAACCTTGTTTTTTATGCAAGGTTAAATTCAATTGGTTGAGCAAGGGAATGGTCACCTTCATCATCAGTCCTGCTCTTTCAAGGGGAGAGAGGATGCAGTGTCTGTTCATGGTATGGTGGTACTGGGGCTTGCAGTCCTACTGCCCTGGTGTAGGCTTTGCAGGGGGGGCTTTTAAAGCACCTTTAGCAAAGACCGGCTACCTGAAAATTACAGTGGTTCTTAAAGTTAAGACACTTTCTAGTACTCTCTAGGTCTTTGCATTTAATTTCAGCATGCCCATAAGACACTTTGAACAGAAACAAAGCCTGCAGATAATTGAGTAATGCTAATATGGACTATGTGGCTCTTAGATGTTTAACCAACTGCACTCTGAAAATAGAGTGTTAATATGCAATTGTATGAAATGGAAAGTAGTTATAAACCTCTGTGGCTGTGAAATGTTGAGATAAACATATCTTTGTCCATGCATAGCAAAGCATAACATTTCAGTCTGAATACAAACATCTCTGAGAGCAGAAAGGATGCAGTTTGTTGCAGGCAAAACACATGCTGGGATGCTTATAATGCGATAATTTTCAAGAATACTAAAAAATGAGCACATCAATAGAAAGATTATTAGACAAATGTATTCCTATATGGCATGTTGGATTACTTGAAATAATACCTTTACTATAATTTCCCAATGAAATTTCCTTCTTTCCTTGCCCAAACAAGCAATTGTTGAAATAAATACATCACAGTGATGAAAATGTTATCTATTTCCATTGTAAATTGTCACCCAGGGCTGTGGCATAAGCAATACAAAAGACCCTGAGAACCTAATATTTGAAAGAAAAGTGAGTTCCAAAATTTAACTTTGAATACAAATTATATTTCAAGACTGAATTATATTTCAGCTCAAGACTCTTTTGCATTGTACAACAATGAAAATATAAACTGTGAAATATTTATTAACCACATTATTGCATTGTTATATTATATAGGACGAGGAAGAGAATCAAAACTGACTTCTTATTATAGATGTTTTTCCTACAAGTGTCCCTTATTTTTTAACTCCCCTTATGGCTCAAATTGTAGTTGCTATTGAAAAATGAAGTCAAATGAAGCTTTTTTTTTAATATTAGTGTAAAAATGTTTCTGCACAGTTCTCTTCCTGCTGAACTAATAAAAATGAAAGGAAAATAGATAAAATAGCCATAAAAACTATCTATGTAGATCATATTTTTTATAATCACATTAACTCCAAAATAAAACTGAAAATTTAAAACCAAAACAAAAATTTAAAACCAAAGTCAAAACAGCACATCTGTTGTTCTGTCAGTTAATTTGTACTAATGAAAGCACTGGCTGCCTTTAAATGATTGGTAAACATGGTTATTTTATTTTTAAAAGCTGAATTTACATAATGACTACTTAACCTGAATATCTTTAGTTCTCCAAATCAAAGCAGTGAGGCAATGGTGAAAGGAACAGTAGGCATTTTATCTGTACTATAGACATTTTTCAGAAGTGCAGCGCTGAGAAAGAAAATATTAATGTAAACTGCAGAGCTTATACTTAAAAAATCAAATCAAATCTGCTTTGTAGCAATGCAAATGGGTCCATGCAGAGGGTGCTGCATTGTGAAGAGAAACACAGCCTCCAAAGGAAGCAGGGTTTGCAAACTCTCTTTTGCATCTTGAGATGCATACCCAAAGAGACGAGTTATAGCAGTTCTTCACTTCTTGGATCCCTGTTCCTATTCTGAGACTGGTGGGAAATGTTCCTGAAGTCACTGGGTCCTCCTCAGTACAGACAGAAATTGTGTGACTGACAATGGAGAAGAAAGGTTGGGAGAAGAAATCTTGTGCTTGGGAACACACTGTCTTGGGGCTCTTCTGTGTGTGATAAACAGCAGATCATGAAGGAGTAACTGAATCAGAGCACTTTGAATGTACCCTGAGTGAAAGCCCCTTTACTCATAGAATAAAGCCTAGTTCCTGGCTCTGGATTGTTTGTTGCAATAGTGGTAGAGATGGTGTTAAAACTATAGACTGAAGATAATCTTACACCATTCAAGCATCTTTGGATATTCTGCATTCAAATCAACAGCTAGTGACTCCTTTAGGGTCCTTCATTCTGATTTAATGCTGGTTGTATCAGCACTGGCTTGTGTGTGCTAAAAATCCTTCAAATCATGCAGGTTCTGGACTATTATGTTTTTCATCTTTCCTCCTCTCTTTTTACATGGTATCCAAAGGATATCCCTTGAATCAATGTAAACCTTTAATAACCATTGGATATTCACACATCCCCATAAGTATTCACAAACTTTAAGTTAGGTGTTTGTCCAAAAGACAAAAATCATGAGAAAGAAACAGGAAAATAAAATTGCACAAGTTCCTAAATCAAAACTGAATGACAATGATCTGAGAGATCCACAGCTGACTCCAGTTATCTCTGCATTCCTTTAGATGTGTGTCTGTTCATCATTTCTTGTACTTTATATAACTGTTAATTTAGCCCAATTGGCTGGCATACATTTTTGCTTCCTATGGCAGTGTTCCCTGGCAATGGTAATCTCTTTGGAGCTATCACTCCTCTATTCTTGCAGGTTGAAAGTTGTGGCATGTATTCTTATCGATAACATTCCAGCTTTGAAGCATCTTTTAGTGGAGATGAATTACAGCTGGCAGCTGTAGAAAAGGAAGCAAATGACTTTTCTGTATTTGTCTGCCTTCTGAAAGGTCTGTTGTAGGATCTTATGACTCATTCCTCCCATAGCATGCCCAAGGCGCTCACTTCCCTAGGATAGCAAATGACTTTCTACTTTTTATTTCTTCGTTTTCAAATTCTGCCTTTACCACCTTTGATTTAGGAAGGAATAGGTGCGTGGGGACACTAGAGGTCACTGCAGCTTCACTGCAGAGAGAACGATCACTTTCTGCTGGTCCAAACGACTACTCTGGATAAGAGTTTGGTTTAACTCACAAATGCAGGCAAACCTTTGCTTGCTCTGTCTTCCACGGACAGTCTCCCTATATTTCATTAACTAAGCATCTCTTCCCATCCCAGTCCCACTCGCCCATTTGCCTGCCACCTTCCTACATTTCTGGTCAAGTTNAACGATCACTTTCTGCTGGTCCAATCCTACATTTCTGGTCAAGTGAAACTTCTGCTCTGCCTCAGACCTGCAGCATCACTGCTCGCTACTAGCCCAAATTTACACCTTGTTTTTCAGCTTTTCATACTAAGCCAATTGGTGGAAGCAAGAATAGGAAGAAATTGAAATGAATCAGAAATAACGGGAGGGCCTGAGGGTGAGGAAAAATGCTTTGAGTCTTGAGACAGAAGCTAAAACTGTCAGAAATTATTACCTATGGCAAACAACAGCAAGCAGATGCACATGCCAATTTTCAGCAGTTAAGTACCTGTAAATACAGGTGTTGATTCTTACTGAGCCTACACTTTTACTGAAATTAAGCCAAGTTGAACAGATGCAAATGCAATGGATAATACTGTGAGACCTAAAGTTCAAACGTTCAAGACTTCACCACCAGTCTCATGCTAGGACCATGAATTCAAGAAATTTAGTGTTATATCTCATACCTTCAATAAATAATGACAAGAATTTCAGGCCACAGTACATTACAGTTCAATTGTCAAACAGAAAAAGTAAATATTCAGGGGGGTTTGTGCATTTTTTCCTTTTCCAAAACAATTTCTAAATGAAGAGAAACTATTTTGATCCAAATTTTCTGTAATCAGTTTGTACTTCTACTGTCTTTTACATTATTTTTAATAAATAAGAAAAAATGCAATCATCTTGAGATATGAATCATAGGCTTCTTCCCATAAGATTCATCTATCCAGGAATTACCATTTTTGGTAAAAGACACAATTTCCACAGAATTCAGCTGAAACAGATGCTTGATTTCACATGCATTCCTCTACCTTCCAGTACAGGATGCAGGCACATCATCCACAAGCTGTGTCCAAGGGGATTCTTCTCAAGAGCAATTGCACATTTTGGCTGTTGCAATTGCCTAGCATGTTACAACTTCATATTCTCCACTAATTATTAGATGGAGAAATCAACTGATATTGTTATAAAAATCCTCTTGGACTTGGGGAAATGGCTTTACCCAAATATTCAACCCCAGGTTTAGATCTCCACAGGGTGATGCATTCCAAAAGTTAAAGTCTCAGGCAGAGAAGGGGAATGGGGCTTTGTAAAACCACGGCGTGCTGTGCACTGCAATTGTCTGGCTGGATGAGTTTGAAACAACTGGTGTTGCTGCCATTGTGTTAATGGCATTGCAGGCAACGAGCAAAAAGGGACTTACAAGCACTTAAAAATAAGTAGGAAATCATTTGGAGAAGTAAGGAGCTTTAAAGCACTAAGGAGGGGAAGTGAATGAATCATGCACCTGATGTTAGCTGGCATTCTCAAACATCATGTGAATAGGAGGATGCTGAATACCTATGTTTCCGAGGGGTGTACATCCTGAAGAGCTTCTGTTTATTACTACAAAGCTTACTAGGAGTGAGGGGAGATAGAGGACTCTGTTACTAAGCATTCCAGTGCTAGGTAAGGGGTTAGGTTTTCCACCTCAAGTTAGATTATGCATCATTGGCAATTTCATTTTTATATGGTGCATGCAGAGTGTTTACATTAAATCTACTTTTAGAAACAACTATAGTATAGCAGGTGAAAGAATTCTATTATATAATTTACTTGTTTCCCTCAGAACAGGGCTGAGTTTTCCCCCAGAGATCTCATACTGGCAAAACTTGTCCATATTGCACCAGAGAGAATTGTCAGAATAGGGAATGCGTATTCAGCCTCATGAGTTACAAAACTAGATGGGTGACATTCATCCTTCGCAGACACCCAGTGCATGTCCTACACACAGTTTAAGACTGATAATGCTCTCCGCATGTCACAAGATTCATCAGTCTTGATCTAGTTTCCTGCACAGGAACTATTTCAGCCATGTTGTAAAACTGAACAGAAATAAATATTGTTTATTTTCAGTGTGTGCATTTGCAGATATTAAGAATTTAACATACAGGCTTATTTTAAAATAACTTGCACAACTCTGGAACAGATTTATAGAAATATCTCATTTATCACCTGGATTCACCAGAGAGGTTGTCTATCAATACTTTGATAAATGATTAATTAGAACACTTGTGTATAAAATTTTGGGAAATACAACATACATATTTTTATTAAAATCAACCTGAAGCTACAGCCTCATAAGCACAGCTCTCTCAACTCAAAAGCATAGCAACATTCAGTCACCTAATGAAAGACTGTAGGTCTATACATGACAAAACACAAGAATTAATTTCTGTAAAAATATAAGTCTGTTTGGTAGGAAAGAAGATAATGAACTTTTCCCTAACACAATACATGTTTTTCTTTTCTGTTATTAGAAGGGAATACAGAGCAAAGAGCATGTTCAGAATGCAATCCAATGTACTACTTGTGCAAACATGTCTTAATTTAAAGAGTGAAACAAGGAAGTTTGCTTAGTTTGCATAGCATCCCATGCAAGTCACTTAGCATTGCAGTAAGAAACAAGTTAAATTGTCATGGACAGTCATCTCAAAGTAGATTGCAGAAGTTCACATTTACATCTTTGCTACAAAAGAACACACACACCACATGTATTTTCAGTGATACAAATGTACAGCAATATATCAGCATAAGAGCATTAAACAGCCACTGACAAAACACACCTTTTTTAAAAAGGCACTGAGTGTTCTGTAGGGTTTTTACTGTGAAACATGATCTCAGAAGTTAACGAGTTCATTTTTACATATACACTAATTTGCAGCAGTGCACATATTAGTTAAGTGTTTCTGAAGGAGCAAACATCTTCCATTTAGTGAAAATAAAGTGAATAAATCTGGCTAAATTGTTGACTTCTTTGAAAGCTACAATTGTTATCACTAATATGGAGAACATAACAAGCTGGGTGTTTGGGTTTCTGGTTCTTTTTTTTCTAGTTTCCAGTTATTGTAAGCAAATTTGTCTCTTTTAGTGCTTGCAGGTACAACTGGGAATAACCTTTCCTCTCTGCACAAATCCCACTTTTAAAGGGATGTACGCACTTACGGGCAACTTCTGTGTCACCTTTAAAAAAGTCAATTTTAAATGTTGCTGTCAAAAGACTAGGAAATACAGTTGGTGAGTGCAAGAAGTTTGGATCAGACTGTATTAATTTAATGAGATCAATCTGTTGCTAGCAAGCCTGTGGAGGTAATGTATACAAAAAGTCACAGAACTGACAGAGCAAATCCTATCCCCTTGAGTTACAGTGATGCTAACAGCAGTTACATGTGCTTGGAGGAAAAGGTCGGAGTCAGGTGCCAGAGGAGCAGTCTGGGAAATGGAATGGGACATGGGTAATTGATGTGGAGACTTTCATCCCTGACTGCATAACCCAGAAGCATTTGTGAACCACAGTACAACTTGAGGCTGGATGTATATCAGGGGCTGATGTGTCATCAACATTTTTTTCCTTGGATTTTCAACATTTTCTGCTGGGAGGTAAAGTCTGCAATTCTCCGAGTGTGCTGATACCACAGTGCTGGCTGCCAAACGCCTGCTGATTCCCATCCCTAACGAGTTTCTGAGATAGACTAATTTCTCTTATAACCACTGAGGCCTTTCCTGTCCCTAAGGATTTGGGCTATCAGTACAGCAAAGACCAGCATTTTCTCCCACTGCCTTAGGACATGCCTCTGCCCTGCCAAGGCTTGCTGTAGGCAGTTGGTGCTCAGGCAGGAACTAGGCTGGGTGGAAGCCCACCTGTGCTCCTGGCTGACAGCAGTGGGGCTTTCTTCAGCAGAGATGCTAGTCTGGCTCCTCTGCTTGAACTGGGCCATGGGGAATGCAAGCCATGCAGCCAGGAGGAGGTGAGACACTGCAGTGCTGCTTTCCCCCCACCTCCTATGCTCCTTAGGAAGGGATGACAGAAAAGTTAGAAAATGTGGAGACATGGCACTAAGGAAGCCTTGAGGATGCTCCTGGCAGGGCAAAGGTGACATCCAATGACATCCAACCAGCCCCATCAAAGGGTTCTCCCAGCAATGGAGGGCTGGTGGGCTTCTTCACATCACCAAATTGAACTATATGCCTGTAACTTCCACTGCAATTCCTGCATCGATTTATGGCAGAAGCTGGGGCCACGTCCTTGCCCAGGAGCTGGGTCTGGAGAGGCTGGTCCACTGGCTGCTCTGCCACTGTTCTAACTGAGTGCCTCAAAGCTACAGCATGTAAGATGTGAAAAAAATTGCCTATTTTTCCCATAGAAAAACTGGGACAAAAACCTCATTTCAGCAGCATATGAGTTCAAAAAAATCCAATTTGTGATTATTATCCATCAACAGTTGCAGTTCATTGAATCGACTGTACAGAACCCAACATCTAAAAGCCATTAGGAAGCAGCAATTTCACAGATGAAAGAAATAAAAGAAACAACAAACCTGCTAGAAGATTCCCCTTGTTCTTTTCTTCAGGTCAGGGAGTGGGAGGGAAAAACATACTTGTTATGCAGATAGTAATCACATTACTTAGTTACAGATGATGTTATATGTATGATAAACGTAAATGGGTATGTTAATTGGTGTACAACACACACGTTACATTGCAACCACAAAAACATTCAAGCAAGACTCATAACTACAATGCTTCTGGAAAAGAAATTTTTCAGGTTTTTTAACACATGCATAACATGCTTAGTACATACCACTGCAGACTGAGTTGGCAAAGCACTTAGGCAAAATGCATTGCTGACACATATATAACAGAAAGCTGTAGTTTCTTATTAGATATTTCTGGTAAATAAAAACGTTCAATTTTAGGATAGCACAGCAATACGCTTATTTAAAATAAGAAGTAGATGCACTTTTGAAGGACAGTTGTATTTTAGAATATTTTATGTGGGATACGGCTTCATTATTTATGTTATTTTCTGTCCATCCATTTATACTAATGTTGCTTTCAACCTGTTTGTATATATAAAATATCAATACTTAATGTAACTTTTAATCTAAAAGCTCCTTTTAGTGTGGAGCAGTTTGGAATTACAGTTATGGTAATGGATTACTTACGGCTCTGTTCTTGTCAACTCTTTGAAATTCAAAGATCAGCTTTGGATACTCAGCCAAACTTCTTTTTGGCTGAGCTTTTTGGCACACAATTACCTTTTTACTGTCATGTGGATGTTCATCACCCAGCTTTGTGAGAAACCACTAATTCTCTTGCACTGTCTGCAATTAACAACAGTTAAGATGCTTATCAGAGCTTTCCCATAAGGCTCTTAGTGCTCGCCTCTTTGATCTTTATTAAGTGTCTTTACTTCCTGATTTGTGCCCTGTATTGAATCAGTCAACTTGCTGCCTTCTGCTAAACCTTTTACTGAATTATTGAAAAGTCTTGGGCTGCCAGTGCTCTGTGAATTCTCACCCAAACTGGGATATCAAATATTTCCTGTCTGCCAAACTGTGGCAACAGGTCTTTTGAGTAATCTTTCACTGTATGTGTGACTGTGTATATAGTTTGTCCAAAGGAAATAATGAATAAATCAGAAGTTATGACAAAAAGGAGCAAATTCCCCAGTGCATTCACCTGTAAAATACCACAAGGCACTCTTTCTACGGAAAGGTAGATCAGCAGCTACAGCCTTATACATAGGCACATAAACATACCACTGAACCAAGGAACAAGCTCTGCATTAAACTTAATATTCTTCTCCTTAAGGATAATTTGTAATGAAGTGAATCATTAACCGTGATGCATGAGTGGGTTGTTGGGAAAATGTTTCTAATGCTTGTGCATTTCTAAGATAAATAGCAATGATTTGTATTTGTTCCTGGGCTCCTACATGATATTGATCTTATTTGTTAGTTGAAATTTTTAATGAGAAGACTTGAGAGGACTTAAGACAACAAACCAAGACGAAACAGACAAATACTAGTTCTCTACAAGCTTGAACAGACATCAAAAACAGCACCAGCTGCCATATTTGTACCTACTTTGTAGGGCTGCAGGTATGCAAGGCCTTCAAATGAGGCTTCCAGGTAGCAATGGAAACTGATTTCTCATCAGCAGCATAACTACGCCATACACACTACGTGCAGGATATATGGTAAAAAAAGAAAAAAACAAGGCAAGAGGGAGTAGGGGATGAAACAAAAAATTGAAAAGCAGATTAGTAACCAATACAAGTTGTATCTTTCTCTTATCATTCATAGCACTGATACATGCCTGAGGGGAGGAAGAATACTTTCATAATATCGCCAGGTGGCTGCCGCGTTTGTTCGGCTGGCGTCGGTAGAATAAAACCGCCAGGAAGCCTGGTATGGGGAAACAATAGAAAAGCACAAAGGAACCAAGAAAATGAAGTGACAATGCCACCGCACTGACTATGGCGTGAGGGGAGTCTGCTCAGACCAGGATGTGCTCGGTTAGGCTGATTCAGGAAATACCAGTACAAGCCTACCAAAACTTGTGTGAATCCCAGTACACCTTATGCAGTAAGACAAGAGTTACTGTCTCCGTGAAAGTACCAGAAGATGTTCATCACATAAAGGTGCTCAGAAGAGCATTGCAGTGATTTATTTGTGACAAGTCCATAGGGGACACCCCCACAAACTTGCAGTCTGATGTAAAGAAAATGTCATCACACATTCTGCAAATCATAATGAAAACCAGACAAAAAGCACTTGGAAGAAAAGAGAAGCATTCTCTGAGGTTTGAAACACTGTTAAATGTTTAAAAATATGAATAATTTCAAAGGTGAGTGACCAAAGCATAGCATTGAAAATGTATCCATTGTTTAGATTTATAATGCATGCAGGTAGTAAGATGAGCCTTGGTTCTACAAGCTGGGACATGTTCCCTGATGTCAACACAATTATATTAATTTGTACTAGCTGAGCATCTGCGCTTCCTGTATATTGTCAACCATTAAATGTCATCTAGGTATTCTTGTATGGAATCTAATACCCTATGTTTTCCTACTGTGTACCTCCCAGAAACAACATCCAGTCTTCATTAACAGATGGAGAACCTGTTACTCACTTTGAAAATTGCTTCATTGGTCGAACATTCTTGTTGTCAAAAATTTCTGCATTATTTTTAATTTGAAACTCTGCTTTTGGCTTATAGCCAGAGTTACTTGTTATGTTTCTGTCTGCTACATTAAATGGTCTAGTAGGTTCCAAGACTTCTTCTCTGAGCTTCTGTGTTCAAATAATTCTCACGCTAAATATTTCTTATTAGCTAAAAAAATTGAGAAAAGTATATCCATATGAAACAGTTCACATTTCTACAGCTATCTTTAGGTCAGGCAAAGGCTCTATCAAACAGTCTATCTGTGGCAACAGATGAGATAGCACAAACTAATTCTACAGCGTAACTGGTTAGAAAATAGACATTACCCTGATAAGCTAGAGACAATTTAAAGAATTCTGGCCACTGTTACAATAACCAATGATATGCAGTTCAGACACATCCTGCATTTATGAACATGAAATTTTCTCCAGTCCTTGACCCATTTTTTCCAACATTTTATTTGCTTTCTCCAATATTCCAGTCTCACCTACAAATTGTAGATGCTGAGTTGATATGTAGCATATTAGTATGAGCATCATCATACACAGTGGTAGTAGCAGTCTTCTCCTTGTTATGTTTATGGTTCTGTATCTAAGGTCTTTAATAAAACCAGGTGTAGTAACATACTGGGAACTTGTATGAAGCTCTTGAGCCTTCTTTCCCAGACTTTCTCCTCTGTATTTCTCATGCTTCTTCAAATACTTTCCCAATTCACTAATACTGGGATAGAGGCATCTTGTGATAATCTAGATTAAGTTTCTAGACCAAGTTTTGTATTTGTTGTATTAAAACATTTGGCAGTAATCCTTTCACCCTGAAAGTCACCCAGATTGTCCTTGGTTTTTTATTCCTGTGTGCCTGTTCTCGTATTTCCTATTCTGCCAGGCCTTGTGCCTTCAGAAAATATCTCTACCAGCAATTTTATATTAATTAAAAAGTCACTGAAAGTGTTGAACCTGTTAAAGGACATGTAATGCTGAACAGCCATCATCATGGTATCCCACGACAGATGTCTTCCTTTCACAATGATTTTGCCCACTGAGAGTCATCTCTCCAAAATCAGGCAGCTAGCTACTCTTAATCTAACCTGTTAGCTGGCTCACTAATATTTTAGTTGAACTGTTGTAAAATAAGAGCTATATCTGAAACCTAAATCTATTGTGTGTTTCCTCTGGCAACCAAGCTTGGAAGTAGATTAGAATATATGAGTTAGAAAAGATGCCAAACAGTCATTCCAAACTAGACACAAAAGGAATGGACTTGTTTTTGTTAATTATTTTAACAAATATTTAGGATTTAATAATAATTGAACAGTAATAATGGAAAACATTTATTAACTTTAAGAATGCATCAAAGACAGTCTGACATTTATCTGTACTTAGCATGGAACTCTAGCATATTCATGCTCAGCTTTTTTATTTGGATTTATTATTTCAAAAATAAAGCCCAGCATATGTGGCACGCATAGAACACTTGGCATCCCAGAAAAACAAACTAGGACTCCAGGAGATTATTTACCCCCTTTTTTTTTCAGTGCATCAAGTAGAGTAAAGCTTGGTGCGAGATGATTCTTTAGAGTATTTTCTCAGTTTTAGCTAGGACTGAAAGTTAAGGAAAAAGCCAATGCAAAACAGCTTTCTAAAACATACCATGCCACTTTTTGTTGATTTGCACCATCACATCAGAAAAACTTCCAACAATTTCAGACATTTTGAAATTGTTAGTGCCTACATTTCCAGCTTTTGAATTGACTAATACAGAAGGCAATTATCTGAGCAGGACACTTTTCTTCTTCACCAAGTATATCACTCACTGAAATGCTCTAAACCCTGTAGTAGATGAAAAGTGGCTTAATATAGGCAAGAGCGTTGTGCTGCCAGTTGGGTTGTCTAGGGATCAATTATCTTTTTCCAAATTGCTTTCTGACTGCAGGCATGCATTTGGCATCCTTGCCTCTGTTTCTTTAATATGGATAAAAGAACAAAAATTACATGCAGAAATGCTATATATAGTTTGTCTTGATGATCTTAAAGGTCTTTTCCAACCAAAATGAATCTGTGATTCTGTACAGAATTATGGCAACACATAGCAGTCACTGAACACAGTTATTTCACGAAACTAAACAATCTGTTATGTATTATTTCCACAAAGCTTTCCAAATGGAAATAATAAGATTTGTTCTAATATGTACTTTAAATCACCTGTGATTATCTTTTTGGTGATTTCATATTTACCTGAATTAGACTTGCAGCTGGATTCCTTCTTTTTTCAAAGTGTTTCTGGCGATGCTGTTCCTGCACTTTCAATGCAAATCCTGAGCCAAGGATGCCCTGCAATATAATTTTATCAATGTGTAGGTAGTCTTTGAACAAATACACATCATCATTTACAAAGATTTTGTGAAGATGTTATGCCATATGGTTGCTTCAGATAACATATTTATGACCAGTATATGACAGTAGAAGGCACAGAAGCAGTTCCCCTTTTCCTGGTGAAGAGGGAGATTCCTTTCATAACATCTGGGGTGCTACCAATGACCACCCATCCCACCCATTCCCTGGGTTTGTGCTACACTACGTTTTTGTAATTACCAAGGCCATAGAGGTAGATATAGATATATATTTATAAAATCAAGCAGGGATATTCCGAGGAACTTCCGTCAGGAATGAGGAAATGATCAGCTGACAGATATGTCAGATATATATGGATATCAAAGTCCACATCTGCACTACTCATCATAACTTTTGATTTTAGAGAAGTTAGAAAATGCATTTCTTCTCAGTCTTTCCCATTAAATAATACCCATTGTTCATTCTAGAGGCTATGAAAAAGATGATTATGACACTTCTCCTCTTTTAGCCTTTTACCTTTGAATAAGATAAATTTGATTCTAACTGAATAGATCCCAGGACTGAGGATGTTTTCCTTCTTGACTTGCAAGGAATCTAATACTTTTGCTGGACGTGTCTGCATTATAAGGAAGAATATTTCCACTTGATTCTTAGTTAGGATAAAATACTATAAGAAGTGCAAGAGTTTCCCACATACCTCTTGTTTTACAGACAGATTCAGCACAGAAGTATTTATGAGGAAAACTAGTATCTGTACATAGACATGACATGAGGAACAAAAGTTGTGGCATGTCTGGTATGTAAGGGTATTCATCTTTTCATTGTAGTGCTGCTAAGACTAGCTTTCTTGATAGTGGTGACTAGGTGACAAGAGGAATTAATTACAGTAGATGTCAATAAATGTCAAGGATTCACAAACAGGTAATGGCTTATGATTATAATGCATTATATTATGTCAAAGATACTGAAATACTCTTTGTAGCTAGAGTAAGAAATAAATGCAGTGCATCAGATGATTTAATGCTGTTGACAAATGCTGATTTTTAATCTTGATTTAGCTATATGGTTGAAAACAAATGAAGTATTATAACATCCGTGTTTTATAGTGATCTATAGATAAAGTATATGAGTACTAAAATATCAAAAGACATTGCACTGGAGACAATACAAAAAATATAAATGCCACTTCTCATTTCATGCTTATTCAAAACCAATTAAAAAAAAAGAGATTCACTCCAAAAAATGAGAATTTATTTCAGAAGCTACACTACAATTCCCATTTCCATTAGTCTCTTGAACATTGATAGAAACAGCATAAATCAACTGTAATGTTTATTTACAATTTTTCACAGAAAATGATAGTTGCATCTTTTGCATTCAACAACATTAAGTAGTAAGTTGATCATCATTAAGTTGATGTAAGGCCTTCTACTACTCTCTGTTGGTAGCTTGAACATGGCCATACAAAACAAGCTATTACAAATACCTAATTTTTTTCACTATAATCTAAGTTAGAAAAACATATAATGTGCTTTTTATTTTTGTTTTGTTTTGAAAACTTTGAAAGAAAAGCAGCAATATGTAAGATGCAATTCGTAACAAAAGGATGGATTTTCAACTTTACACAATTGTACATAACCTAATTTAGGGTTATTTCTCAGTTTTGTCCATGCCAGAGCAACTGCCCAAAACTAAAGCAAGGACACCAAACCTTTTCTTTGGATTTTGGAAAGCACTTCACTACTGTTGTTGCAGAGCAAAAAGCCTCAAATAGTTGTTCTACATGTAGACAGCTTCCTTCAGCTCTTTGTATGATAACAGTGGTAGGACCTACAGGAGTTTCTATTATTTTTTATGACTTTTATAGGCATACTCACAGCAGGTAGTGCAAAGAAAGAAATGCCAAGTAGAGCAAATCCCGCAGAAAGCAACCTTCCAAGCCAAGTTAGGGGAGTTTTGTCTCCATAGCCAATGGTTGTCAATGTGATCTAGAAAGAAATGAGCGAACAACGTGGTTTACCAGAAGTCACTGGCAGATTAGTTGCAGATTATTTACATTGCATGAAGCAGCAATTCCACTAATTAATCCAAGGCATCTGAAACATATAGCTGTTTCTAAAAAAATTAACATAAATATACTAACACTGA
Source organism: Polioptila caerulea (assembly GCA_013397295.1). Classification (NCBI taxonomy): domain Eukaryota; kingdom Metazoa; phylum Chordata; class Aves; order Passeriformes; family Certhiidae; genus Polioptila; species Polioptila caerulea. Next base: position 159,394 of record VYXF01013021.1, on the reverse strand, counting down.
CGCTTTTCTGTGAAAATGGAATACTGTTTATGACTAAATAAAACTGAGATAAATAATAAATGTGAGAAAAACACAAAAAAAGCAATAAGTTCAAAAATAATGAAAAATTATCTTCATCTCAAATTTGAGCCTAATGGCAGGAAATTATATAAGTTGGGCAGAAAAAGTGTTTTTTTCCATAGATGTGAAGGTGTTTCACCTATTTTCTGCAGGAAAATATAACTGCATGTATTTGTCTAACTAAACAAATATAAATTATATAAAGATAGTACTGGAAAAATACAGGAGGGAAGAAGCTGATGCTTGCAGGTGATATAAAGTCAAAGGAATTGCAAGAAGCAGCTGCATTTTCTGCTTACCCATCAGTACAATTTGAAGTGAATTATCTTCTGAAACACAAAAACCACAAATCAAAAGTGGGTAGGAACTTTAAGTTCCTGGCCCTTTCCCCTTCCTCCTGACAGGCTCAGATACACCTGTGTTGCTCCTGACATGGGGGTCCAGAGGTCACTATGCAGCAGCAGCTGCAGAGGTGCCTCCGGCTGTTGGACCACGTTAACTCAGACCTACCTGGGGACAGGTCAAAGAGAAGGAGGAGGTGGGTTTTAGTGCAGGTGGCAGGGCTCACTGACCACTGGCCACGAGCAACGCGGCCACTGAGATAACAGTGCGTGGTTGGGGCTCACTGAGCCATCTTGAAGGCAAAAGATGAGTCTGAGGGCTTTCCCCGACCCAAGGAGCTGCCCTCCAGGCTCCCTGTGGCCCAGGACACACACCAGTTCCATAGCTGGGGACTGGGCTGGCAGGAGAGCCGTGTCTGTGTGCTTGCACACAGCCCAGAGCCGCGCAGCTCCCGGGGGCAGCTGGAGGAGTCGCGAGGGCCGGCTGGGAGGCTGCGGGACGCGTGCTCCGGCAGCGGCACACGATGTGAAAGGACAAAGATAGACAACAGTGGGCTGAGTGCCAGGGACTCCGGGGCCTGTTATTAGGGAGAACATGTGCATGGAGAATTATTTTACATCGTGTACCAAATGTGGGCAAGTTCAGGCTTAGCAAATATTCTGGCAGCAACAGATTCTTCAGGAAATTGCCTTCTAGAGACATTATTTTGCTTCCAGCTTCCTCAAAGTTCATTCCTAGGCAAGACGGCCAAAACAATTCTATTTAATGTCAGGGTCACCACGGGACAAAAGAAGGAAAGTCTTTTGGAAGTAATTAGATTTCAACTATTTAGGACTCTGTAGATAGTAAACAGTGCTTTTAATTGCTTCCATTGTTGGGAGCAAGCTGCGAGCGTAATTTGCCCTGAGAAAGCCACAGAGACTAAGAAAGAGAGATGAATTCAGGCTGCAGCTGAAATTTCAAGTGGTTATCAAGTCTCAAGTTTTGTAACACAATCCTGGTCACACATCACCTTGCGTGCCTATCAGGTCTCACTCTTCCTTGCTCCTCTTTACTTCCCTGACCCATCTCCTCTTCTGAGCCATTTCTGGACTCTTTGACAAGCCAATGCCACCCAGGAAGGGACAGAAAATGATCCACATTTCTGCATGGTTTGTTTCTGCTCCTTTGGTCTGTTGTGTCAGCTCAGAGATGTGCCTAACAAGCTCCAGAGCCAGCACAAAGCAGCGAGAGACTGAGATGGAGTAAGAAGGAGGAGGGAACAAGAGAATGCAAGTCTCTCTTTTCTGGCAGAGATGAGATGATGCAGCCATGGTCTTAGCCTGGCAGAGGCGATTGATTTGTTTGCTGAAGAAGATAATCACAGCTCTTCACATCAGAGGGCAACTGCAGAACAGTTTGAGGCTATTAAGAGCCAGAGAGGAATGAAGCACTTGAACAAATGAGTCCCTGAATAAAAGTTCCTCAAAATTTGTTTCCAGGCCAGTTATTACAAAGCAGTTTGGAGCCCTGGAATGAGCCCACTTTCTTGGCTTCCATCCAGCTCCCTATCTCTGCCAGTTGCTGGAAAGTACAGAGATATCTCCCGTCTGGGCTGATGAGAGGGAAACAGAACCAAGCGTCATCTGCATATTAATGATATTGCCACCGAACTGTATTCCAAAGAAGTCAGAGATAAACTTGGACCTCTGGGACCTGACATCTGAGAACAATCCAAAACCAGGAGCAGTCACACAGAGGGATCTCTGGAATTTCTCCAAAGAAAATAACAAGACCCTATTAAAGCCTTTCCCTCAATTCTTCTAGGTACTAAGGACTTAATGGTATCAGTCTGTGGTTAAGAGTATCAGTGGCTTCTTGCTCACTTCGAGCTATTTTATCTCAGGATAATCTTTACAGGGGTGTATAGGTGTCAGCACCATTCTATACTGTCTTAACACTGAGCAAAGGAGTTTGATCTTCATTTTATACTACTATCACTACACAACTAAGAAAATGCTTTTCTGGACAACTTCACGGTCAAGTTTTGAAATAATCCACTGCATCTTTTTAAGTGCTGCTAGTGAATGACTAAACCATTGTCTAGGCTCTGACTGGCATAATCCTGAGATTAAATTAACTGAGCAGGGTGTGGAAAACAATTGGATGTGAAGACATGACAATATGAGAAATTTCCAGGCATCACTGTTAATCATTTGAGAAGCAGAAAGAAGTTACAGCTAGCATTGCGTGGGTAAGAGAGAAGTGACCAAAGTTAACTAGTAACTCATTCTATCCTAAAATGTAGGACTTGGGCTTGTCTGAAAAAAAATCTACTACTACCAGAGATGTACTAGGGTGTCTGAAAAGGGACCTCCCACAGGAGAGGCAGTAGACTGCCCAACAGATCTTTGATGGCACTGTATGCCTGTGCTCAAGCAGCTGAATCACACTCCTGCATGGTGAAATGAGCTAGCTGAGTCCTGTCTTTTACACCAGATGCAAACCACTCCATGTTGGTTACTTCTGTAAATGAGAGGTCTGGACAGACGAGCCAAAGTAGGCAGTGTCATCTAGCCAGGCTCAAAACTCACAATGATGATAGAATATATGTTATCTCCATTGCTGGAGCTAATAAATATGCAAATATAAATGAGGTAATATAATAATGAATGTGATGATATAACTTAGATGATTTCAATTAGATGAGATAGGACTCAGGAGGCCATTCTCTACCCTAATATTTCTTTCTGATGTCATTTTATTTTCTCCTAGCAGAACTTACCTTTTGAATCTTTACCTGACATCACTTAATTGAAAAAAATATGGTTTGTTCATGCTGCCATTACATTGAATGGGGAAAATTTCATCAATATTAACTTATTTGAACTAGTCATTGTGACAATGTAATTCATTGTAATATGTTTTGTTCACTAACAGGTCACGGTGGAGTGCCAGAGCCATTCTGTATCCAACTATAACTATTGGATACTACTAGAAAATAAAGACTTATTAAGAGAAATTCTGTCAAATGTGTCAGAGGGAAAGAAACTTCAGCTGCATGAAATTTGCAGCTAAAGCTAATTAATGTACAAACTGAATGTCACTGTAAGTATCCATAGTTCTAGTTAACATCAGTATATCTCAGAAAACCACGCATGGTTTAGTTTTGAAATACTTAGTGTTTTTAATTGACCTTTTGTTCCCATATAATTTTATTATTTTCTTCTGTTAAATGAATTTATCTTCTCTACCAAAGCAAATTTTGAACTTGAGCTCTTCATATAACACTCACCATTGTGTGCTGCTGTGTTAGGCAACACTGTGGGGACCCCAACCACAAGAATATTCACAGTAGTAATATTAACATGATGATTCAATAGCAGGTTGCAAATACAGTGGAGTATTCATATGTAAATTTGGATGCCATAGCCCACCTTTCATTTCTGTATATAAATGAGGGCTTCAGAAATGGAGTCAGTGAAATAAGCATAGCAGTGTATGGTCCTCAAATAATCTCAATTAATGAATGGGTTAATTGCAGCGTGCTAGTGCTGATCCTGTAAGGAGAAGCATAAGTGCCTCTAAAAGATTGAAATTTAGGGTGACTATTTGTGCCCGACTTTGATGCAGCCTTTTCTGTCTTGTACCTCTGCCATGACAAAATTCAGTCCAGAGTTTGGTAGATAATCTGTGGTTTAAGTCAGAACAACTTTTGCAAGTAAACAAACCAATGAGACTAAGCACTGATTTCCCCTAAAATGCCATACAGTCTGTCCTTTTCAAAAATCTGCATGTGGGTTACTCTGGCAGTAAAAACAACCATGACTAAGAAGAACATTATGCATTTCCCACATACTGTTTTACATATTGTAAAACGAAATACTATTATTAAAATGGCAAAGATAACAGGTAAGGGGGAACACTGAATTTTAGTAACTTTGTGCACTTGCTTAAGTGCATTAAAAACCTAAATGTATTCATGTCATACACTGGGGAAAGAAGGAAATATATAGAAATATACAATATATATTGTTTTCTGGTTTTTAAATAAAATTTGTTGTTTTTCCTGCTGAAACCAAGACAAGATTCCTTATTTTCTCAGTTGCACTACTTACATAACCTCTGAGTCATGCACTTTCACTTTATAGTGTACAAAATATTTTAAGTACCACTTTATACAATGATTATTTCCTAGCAGCATTTTTCCTTAAAAATTAGCAGTCAGCAGGTAGTGGAGAAGCAAATTCTAAAACAAAGGTCTTGTTCCTTCTGCTAGAGCTGCTCAGGGAGAAGGATCTGGATCTAACATGAGCCTCAGTCAGAGGCCAGAGGGGAGCTCTGAGTTTGCTGGGACTTTCTCCTTCCTTGTGCATGCATTTCCCCATTCCAGCTGGCAGGTGGGTACAATCCTCAGCTCAGCCCAGACTCCCTGCCTGTGCAGTGCTAAGGCACGCGGGGCCTCGCAGGGAGGCAGAGGCTGTTTCCTGGGAAATCAAATGGAAGAAATAGAAGAGATCCATTCCCAAGAACATACACAGCCACAGGAGGGTCTCTTGCAGGACTGCATCCCCACTGCCACCCTAAAGAGGCAATGGTGTTTTCAGATTGCCAGAGCTGGGGTACCCATCAGCGAGGACATCAGCATCCAATGCCAGCTGCTTCATGACTGTGCCAATACAGGAAGGGTTTTTTGCTTTAAGGCAAACCCAGAACTCAGCTTTTGAAGAAACGGGAAACAAAATAAACTATAGTGATGCAACTGAATGCAAAACCTTCTCTCATGACTTTGGCCAATACGAATTTTACCTGTGTTTGTACGACAGGATAAAATATATCTTTTGTCAGTGATCTGCCTTGATGCTCTAAAGCAACAAGTTTCAGCAAAATATATCTCTGAATATTTGTAAATGAACACATAATACTTACTAGGTCTGGCTTTTCCAAGCTCCCAATTTTGTGCAGTGATAACATAGAAATATAGTCTCTAGGGAAGACATGCAACAAATGACTAGTCCTTAAATTAACAAATTGCAAATACACTTTCTACCCCTAATAATAGTGAGTGACCTTGACCTTAGCTCAAAATACAGACAAAACTTCTCACAAATATTTCCAATAATTTAAGATATTCTGGAAAGGGCTTTTGCACAGTCCCTGTGTGCATGCTCTGAGTCTGCAGATACTACTAAATCTAGATGAAATCCTGTCACCAAAAGGTCTGAGGTGAGAAAGCTTCATTTTTGCATCCCTCTGATAAGGAAAGGTGGCAGAGGCTGGCTCAGGTCTCACACCTATTCCGAGGAAACTAATGAGTGCTCTATGTTATTGTCAGCATTAATGATCTCCCAGGTTTCATTTCACTACCCAGACGATGCCAGAGCACACTGTGTGTGTTCTACTGCATCAGAAGGAAAAGAAAAGCAGGTTTATACTGCCTGACAATAACTGCCTTAGGCTTTGTTGGGGCAGATTTCTTAATCTGCCTAAGTAACTCTCACACAGTGGAGAATTCTGCATCACTATAGGACATTTTAAAGCAAAAACCCCTACACATTAAGCCATAAAAAAATAAATCAAAACTTCAAACCTAGCCTTTTGTTCACTGAAAGCCTAGTTTCTTTGAACATATTCATATAATCCTCCTTCAGAAAAGCAGTCAGATCCCACAGCAGTACTTAGATACAAAGTAAAAACAATTGATTTGATAGTTAACCATGATCTCAAGTAAATCAGGGCTTTTATACCTGTAAAAAATAACACTGCCGAACCAGAACTGACGTATTATTCTTGGTCTTTGTCCTCAAGGTACAGAGGAAGGAGAAACAACATCTTTTAAAGGGCACTGATGATACTCTCATGCCAAAGCTGATGTAAGATTTTTCCCCCTCTTTTTTTCCTCTTCCTGCACTGCAGCAACGTATAGCCCTCTGGTTTGTATCAAAACAGCTCTTTGTGGGGCCATATTACAAACTACATTACTGCAAGACTGTGAGTTAAAAAGTACAATGTGTAGAGGTCTGTGGGCCCTGAGAGGCATTCCCTGGTTTGCAGAGACAAGAGGCTTCTCTCACAGGATTCCCAGTTCTGTTATGCCAATGTATCCCTGCTCTACTCCCTCAATCACTCCCTCCCTGTTTCCCTGCTGGCTCCCACACCCTAACCCCACCTTTGTACTGCCAACATGCTCCCCAACAATTGATCCCTGATGCTCTCCCAGCCCCTACCACCCCTCTACTTGAACCTGGACCCTTCCCATGAGGCTTGCCTTTGGCCCTGGACAATCCACGTGGGTGGCTGGAATGAACATCTCTGAGAACCCCTACCAAGGCCCTTCTTGCCTCTTTGCCATCACCATATCAACAGCTATCCCGGTTTTCAACAACAATGCTTTCTTCTCTTGAAGGTTTAGTGATCTGGTTTGCAGCAGAAACACATAAACTGCTGTTCTGCAGGATGGACTGAAATAATCTGTCGATGTGCAAATGAATAGCTGAAGGAGGAAGCTTCTCAGACCAGTTTTTTGTCAGTGAAAACACTTCACTGAACAGCATACAAAGTTAAAATCCTCAGTAGGAGAAACTGAAAGCACTTAAGCATACTAGTTAAAGAGTCCACGTTATTTTTCTGTACTTACTGTGCCCCACCAGAGAGCATCTGCATATGTGGAGAATTCTGTATTTGCATCTTTTTCCACCAAATAAACCAGAAAAGATGAAAAGATGAGTACCAAAAATCCTATGTACCAGGCTGTGATTAATTCCTAGATAAAAGAGAACAGAGATCAATTCCCATTTTATGGACTGAATAGAATGACATTTCAAGAAGACATAATGAAAATAACTCTATATATGCTTTCTGGCATTTGTGCAGTTTTAAGTCAAATGCTTCCCTATGAATGCAAATTTTCTCTGAAAGTGGACAAGATCTACTCTTAGGGTTTGATGCTTCAGCAATGTCTCCAGCACACAACAAATTACAGCTGCACATCAAGGACAACATTTTCAAGATCTCTAAAAACTGTTAGCAACAAACATGGCCTGGTGTATCTGTGTTAGTTTGTATTACAATTGATGATACTTCAGAGAATTTTGGGTATTCTGCTCAAAACTGATAAATGCTTATTTCCTTGGTCTCTTGTTGAATCACATCAAGTGAAGGTATCAACCAGACAAAATCAGTATCTAGGATTACATACCTTGCTATGTGCATAAACTACAGAACCTAATAATTTCCAAGTGCCTCCTCTTCGGTCCATGCGCACCATGCGAAGGATCTGTAGGAAACGAAGACTTCTCAGTGCTGATGTTGCAAAAATGTTACCTTGAGTTTTTGCAGAAACAACTGCTATTGAAGCGATGAGAACAATGATGTCTGAAAGAAATACATTACAGAAAGCATTAATGTCCAAGTACCAGTAAATAGTATATACATCTACATGAGCTGAAAGAGAAGGACAAAAGAGAGACTCCTGTAGTGGGTAGGAATACAAAACACAGAGATTCCTGTTTGAGATAGGGATGTGGGATCAGTGGCAAAAACTACTTTGGGAGTCTCCAGGGTGAAAAGTGAGGGTAGCAATTTTCAAAGCACATGGATGAAAGGAGCAGTGTTGAAGATACCTCATGTAAGAGCTTTGAAACCTGATGTAGCAAACTGTAAAAATCAGTAGATAGATTCAAACTTTCCCCCTTTATCTATCTTTCCATAATAACTTTTCTGTGCAAGGACAAAAAAGAAAGAAAGGTAAGAAAAAAATAGAGCAGGACTAGAGGTGAGAGTCTGGTAGAATCTGACTTCCAAGCACAGCACTAATTTCCTATGAGAACAGACACTGTGTGTTTGAGGAATGTAGTTTCTGGACACAACTCCCCTGATGTACCATTTCCTGGAAGGGAGAAAATACAGCACTGGGTACTCAGAATTATTCCTTTAGCTGTAAGCCTGGAAAGTTAGTTGAAGCTCGGCAAGTGTTAGGACTTATTTCTTCAGGTCAGAGACTCAAACTGTGAGAGCCACTTTGGTGTGCATGAACTAATCAGCCAGCTGTCCTTAGAGCCAGAACAGCATTTACGGGGAGAGGAGGAGAAGCAGCAGAGTGATGGCACACGGACGCTGTGAGAAGGCATAATGTTCTTTTATAATGATTGGGGGAGACATGCTGTTATGCACGGAGTAGAAAAGCACAGAACAAGCTCTGTTCTTCCTCACCTCATGATTAATTCCCTGGCAAACTCTAAAAGCTTAAAGAGCCCTTGTAAAAAATACCTGATTTTGATCTTAGGGTTTTGTGGTGTTTGTATGTTTCTATGAAAGGATAATCTAAATCCATGTTTGTTGGCAAATAATTGAAAGCCAGTTCTTGTTGATAGGAGTTATACTTCTTTTGTGTTAGGTAGAAACACACATCTTGTCCCTAGAATAGCTCCTACAAGAATGACCCAGAAAGTGAAGACCCCTACCTCCACAGGCAAGCAGTGAGAGGCACAGTGACAGTGTCTACTTGCAGGAGACTGTTTCCTTAGTCTGCTGCAGTACAGCAGGAAATAGCCTTTGTTTATTCTGCTCTGCCACCAAAGGAAGCTGAGGTCCAAGCACCCCTCCTTGCCTACAAACATTCTGGGTTTCTCTGAACTCACCGATGGATGCCTGTGTCCTCTTATTACAATTCCAAGGGAACAGACAACCTGTTTCTGTGGTTTAAGGACTGTCCTGATAAATTGTGGAAACTTCTGTCACAAGAGGCTAAAAATCTACACAGGTTTAAAGCCAGCTGGATGGTCTAATGGGGGAAGATTTATTCCTGGGCTAATTAGTACCAAAAGCCCACTTCTCGTTCAGGATGTCTTCATGTAGCAGGATGTTGGGGGCTGAGAAACTCTTGTAAAGAAATATCACTGTGTGTTTTCCCTGCCTGTGCAATTCTCCCTGGCTGTTCACTGTTGGCTGGTGCCTCTGTTTGACATCCAGTGTTGGCCTAGGCTGACCTCCTGCCTGTCTTAAAGTCTGTTGTTTTAAAATGTCTTCGGCTACTGCATATGTGGATCATAGGTGGCTACTACATAATTGGCCACCAAAAATGGTGGATTTGATTCTAAATCCAGCAAGTCCAGAAGTGGACATGGTGTCTTTGCACAGTACAAATCTCAAGCTCACAACAACCATATGCAGGAGGTCTGGGTGAGAATTCAGAAATAGGAAAACTGATAAGGAAAAGTTAAGGACATCACAACTTCTAATGGAGATCAGAAAAATGGATTAAATTGGATTTGGCTCCACGAGTAGATATTTAAATTTAGGTGTCTACATGTGAAGCAGGTGTCTAAACTCCCCAAGCAGCAGAAGGTAATCATGTCAGCTGAGAGAGGTGCAGCTAATCCTCAGGAAGGCTTCTACTGGCTGCTCAGCTGCCTCACACTCTGGGCTTGGCACAAGAAAGGCTTAATTCAGCTGCCCAAATTTATTTGTCCAGTGCCATTTGAGATGCCTTAAGGTATCTGAGATATCCCCTAGATCTGGCAGCTATGCTCTTGGAACTGGAAAAGCTGTACTCTTCAGGAGAAGTGACTGGGGAGCAGGGAATATCATGTAACAGGGGACAGGCACCTCTCTGTACTCTGCTGAACTAAACCCTAGATCCTGGTTGGCTATACTGCCAGCATGGACACTTAGCACACATGTACCCACCTAAAGCAAACCTCTTTCTATATTTAGTTGTGTTTATTTGGATCCAAGGCTCACATAGAAGGTGCTGGAATGTCTTGAGCAATACAGACTGTGCTGAAGAAGCAGTGTCCCTGATGACTAACACGGTGGCAGGGTGATCTTGACTTGTCCCTGTGGCTCTGAGCAGAGTAGCAATGGAACAGCCATTTTTATTTAGTGGTGACTGGCTAGCAACAAGTCATTAGAAGAGCAGTGTATGCCCCTGAAAATCATTAGAACTTAAAAAAGAATAAGGTCACCAAAATATTGGGAATTACACATTTGGTCCAGAAATAATTAAAATGCTTGCTGGGGGTTTTTTTTTTGGTCACCTTCCACCACTTCGAATAGAACAACGTTTTAAAAAATTCAGCGACTTGCCCCTGCTCGTATTCCAACTTATTCCAGAGCTCTGACAGTTTTTTTATAACATATAGTTTTATGAAGACTCCTCATTGCAAAAAATTCAAATTAATTCAGTCTTGCCAGCAGAGCACAGCCTCTGTCCTGCACTGCTGGGAGCCCTCTGCCCCACTGAGGGCCTCTGGTCCCCTCTGAATACGAGAGATGAAGAAGCAAACAGTGGCATAGCTCTCTTTTCCATTTTTAAAAGCATTGGTCTAAAGGAGTTATCTACTTGTTTATGCCCTTCTATCTGGAGGGTAGGGATGAGGTTCTCTCTAAAGGGAAGAAAGGTGGAGGAAAAAGGGGAGCAGAAAATGCACTGGAACCTGTCTGAAAAACAGGTGAAGGGAAGAGAATCTTCCTAGGGTGGGTCTCTCATCTTCTTCACTCTTCACACCCGCAACTCCCATCAAAACTCCATCCCTAACTCCTCAGCTGGAGATAGGGAAGAAAAGAATGTGTCCATTGCCTAAGGCAGCCCTTCCTGGCTGTGTTTCCCTAGGAGGTAGGGAAAGCAGGCAGGCACATTATTTCAGTGCAGTTTAACTTGTTAGGAATAGGTGTAAGATAAATCAAAATAAACCCTTCTTGGAATGAAATCAGAGTCCTAAGAAAAGTTTGCAATGGTTGAAAGTAACTTCTGAGTATGTTAAAACTGCTTGATTTTCTTATCTAAACATACACTGGAAAAATGATTTTATGATTTATTATGATTTTTCTCCATGCCATACTTTTATACAATATGCTTCAGGTGGCATTTGCCCTCTTTTAAACCAAGAGAAAAAATATTATTCTGAAATTACTTTCATATTCCTTGTGAATGTAGCTAAGGTCTCTGTGGTATTTCTCTGTTTTAAGAAGGCTTTCCCAGACTTCTATCACTATATTCCTCTCTATCTTTTAGTGGCAAAAGTAGGAAAACTGGTAGAATTAAATAGCAACATTTCAATTAATGTAATGGGCTCTCAATTTTCGCTCTGTATCTTTCTATAAAGCACCAGAAAAGATTCAGATGTGAGACTGAGTAATGGGCAGTATAATTCCAAACTTCTCTATAATGACTTACTACAAGACAGAGGTTTCTGATGTAAGTTTACCCCTTTGTTTACCTTTTCCTAAGTTAATATCTTACATACGATCTTCCAAAATGTTAACCATCTGTTCAGCCATGATGATGATTTTATTCACTTTAGAAATATGTATCAGATTTTTATCCTGGCAGATAACATTCTCCCTCATTAACTCTAGTCTGAGATTTCAAATCCTCACAGCAGCTTTTGCTTTGTTCACTTTTGAATACTTAATTTCAAATGAAATTTGAAACAATTAATTCTTCCACTTCAGACATTTCACCTAGTACCACTCAAGAAACTCCTGAGATTACAAAAAGGTTTTGTGCTTATTAAATGGTGAAAGATTTTTTATTTGAGAGGCAAACAGGAGAGGGCCTCTTCATGACAAATACATAAAAAGATGACCCCAGAACTCATGTTGTATCAGATTACACTTATGTATTGTCCAATGTCACTAAAACAGTAACACATAAAACAACTAACTGAAGGTCAGTAATGCAGCTACCCAAAACTTAAATAACTCATGCAAGATGTGCCAGTCCAAGTTCCCCACCTCACAGAGGAAGGGCAGTGTTGGGCTGCCTTAGGCTGCTCAAGTTTAGTCAGAAACTCTGTATTGCTTGTGTTACTGATGGAGGTGTGGTTGGCATTCCTAAACTATCAGCATTTCTAACCGCAACTGGGAAATTAATAATGTGACTGAGGGAATAATAATGGTAGAAAAAGAGCCATCATAAATCATCACAAGGGATTGCTTTACTTTTAACAACTTCTCCAATGCAACATTCCAACATAATGTCACTAAAACAGTAACACATAAAACAACTAACTGAAGGTCAGTAATGCAGCTACCCAAAACTTAAATAACTCATGCAAGATGTGCCAGTCCAAGTTCCCCACCTCACAGAGGAAGGGCAGTGTTGGGCTGCCTTAGGCTGCTCAAGTTTAGTCAGAAACTCTGTATTGCTTGTGTTACTGATGGAGGTGTGGTTGGCATTCCTAAACTATCAGCATTTCTAACCGCAACTGGGAAATTAATAATGTGACTGAGGGAATAATAATGGTAGAAAAAGAGCCATCATAAATCATCACAAGGGATTGCTTTACTTTTAACAACTTCTCCAATGCAACATTCCAACATGAGCTTCTTGGATGTTAGATTTTACAGCATTCATAGGTATCATGGGAATGACCCCAGTTATATAAGTAAAGGGGCAACACAAAAACTATACTTGGATATTGTGCCATGTCCCAACACTTTGATGCACCATCAGGACAATCTCTGAAGTTACTGAAAGAATGTCAGGATGATTTTTTTACAGGAACATGTAATGATAGAACAAGGGGAAATTGGGAAATGTGTATTCCTTTCCCAGATGTGTTCAAGTCCAGGTTGGATGGAGCTTTGAGCAGCCTCATCCAGGGGAAGGTGTCCCTGCCCAGGTTGGAACTAATGCTGCTCCTTTCAACCCAAATTATTCTGTGATTCTATGATTATTAGGAAACACAATCAATGACAATCCCTCAACTGCCAAAGCTCATGCACACATTCAAACTAATACACAAACCTGCATCATCTTTCTCTTTTTCATATTTTTCAAAGGACGAATATGTTTATAGGAGCTTTGCCTGCTGCCTGCATTTAATGCTAATATGTTGAAACATCCTTTCCCTCTGAGTGATACTTTAAGACAACACAGGTTAAATGAATCTTGTGATTTTTGTTCTTTGATTTTATCTGAATAGAAAAATGAATAATATTTAATCAATTTTGGATCATCACTAGGTCATCAAAATAGCGTTTGCTATAAATTCAGCGAAGACACTGAGAGTTCACACATTCTTATTAAGAATAGGCAGGAAACTTCAGTGGCTGTCAATTACTGTGTCTGCACCAGCTACAGAGCTGTAGAGAGGCAAAAAACTAGGACATGAATAGGGCATATCTGCCCTCAAAACTGCAGAACTAAGCAGAAAATCTCAAGAGGTTGTTTTATCTAGCCTGCAGCTCTATTAACACACAAAGGAAATTAAGTGGGCAATTGTATGACCAAATCTAAGCTACCCTTATGCTGTCCTTCTAAGGTCTAATTTTGAGCTAGAGTTATTATCCATGACCCAGAGAAAAGGCACAGCTTGTAGTGGTCATTTCTGAATAGTTCTCAGGACAGTTCATTATCCTCAATTTCAAAGCTGCTTTTGAAAAAACCCGGCACTAAGATTCTGTGGTGTTACAGAGAGAGAGCTCCACAGGGGGCACGAGACAGCTTTGACAGCAGCTCTGTCTGCCTACCATGGCACAGGTCATGCACATCTATGGCAGCACAGTGAGCAATTATTCTCACTTGCTGAGGAGTTTAAATAGGTTTTAATTGAGATTTGCAACAATCACTACATAGAAGCACTTCACAGTTTTCTATTCTGAGTAACTAAGAGGTGGTAGTGGTGGCAGGGAGGAATGACCAGCATTTCAGTTTTTCTAATATCACTTTGGATATCAGTTCCTTCCAGTTCTTATTGCTGTTCTCAGAACTCTCTTCAATCTGCCTTCAATAATCTCTACAACTGGCTGGCCAGGACCAAAGGGTATCTAATCAAAGTAGAAATGTACTTTGAATTTTAACCAGACACCACAGCACAAAGTTAACACAACTCACATTACAGACCACTGTATTTGAGCACATCACACTATAGAAATATGATAACAAAAAAATATTCAATGGGCTTTATCCTAAACTGATAAAAATTGGCAATTTAAAGCAGTTTAAAATAAAGCCTGATGACTGACACTGGACTTTGGCCATACATCAGTACATGAAAATAAGGTTGTTCCTTTTCAGATCCTTAAAAGAAAAGGTCTGTTTACACAAACTTGACTATTGGAGAAGCAGCCTTTTTGCACAGTCTAATAACATATTGGGCACTGGTGTACTTCATGCTCCTGTGGGCTAGATAAAAAAAAAAACCAAGAAGAAAAGAAAAAGACATTAATAGGCTCTGATAGAGGGGTATTATACCCTGATAGAGGGGTATTCAGTGAGGGATAGAATTGGATCACTATTCCTTGAGCACTTGTTGAGTAAAGTCATAGGACAGAAAAGGTTATTTTGTTCTAACTACCTGGTAAACTGCTGTTATCTTGAAAAAAAAGGATGAACTACTTCCCTCTACTAGTTCAGGAGGGCAAAGAATAAAAAACATTAATAGAATATGCTGCAACAGTTATACTGAAAAGAGGCAAATGTAATGTTTTTACCAGGTGGTAGTTCCTTTGCTCTGTGAATGTTCCCTTACTATAAAATCAGTGGGATATTTCACATAATTGTGACAGAAAAAATTGGTCAAATATGGGCTGAACTTACAGTGACCTTGTATAAGTATTCATTCCAGAAACCAAGAATTTTCAATATATTTACCTGAAATTACATCTTTGGACAGAGAGATGAACAATATTACCATGTTTAGAAAGATGATGTGTGTTATCATATTTAGTAAATTATCTCATTTGAAGAAGCAGAACTATTTATCAGCAAAGTATAAGTCAGTATGTTCAAGATTGCCAAAATCTGAAAACTGGCTTTTTGGATACTGTTTTGGAGACATGCAGACTTTTGAGGTCACCTGAATTCACCCTCATTCTCAAGCATTATTTTCTGCCTATAATTCCCCCCTCCAAAAAGTAATTTAATAGCACTCATGGACTCATATCACCTGAAGATCTCTAACGTAACTTGGGATAGGCAGGAAGTTGAGTTCTGTACCTCCCACACAAAGCTGAGCAGACTGACATCTACAAGGCCTCAATTTTACAGCAAAAAAACCCTGAACACCACCATCAACCACAAAACCCACCCAAAGCAATATGAGCTAATCTGAGTTGTGCATATTCTAAAAATAATGATGCTCAGGATCTTGGGTCCTGGCAAAGTTTGCTTTCAGCTCTGTCTGAATATAGCCTTTCTTTCTGGTCAGGGATCAGATCTCTGCTCAGATGCCAGACAGGTTATGATTAATCGTCACCTACTAGTAAAAGTAATTGGCAGGATATCTTCAGGAAATTCTTGGGATGGATGATGCTGTTTGATTTTTGCAGATGTTGTTGTCACTCCAGCCAAAAGGTCTTTGTGTATTCAAATACGTAACACCATCTGGGTGGAAATCATCTTAATTGTCATTACAGGCAAAACAAGTTGGTGATTTCGCTTCCTTTTTTAATCTTTTTGCAAGATGCAAAACAACATGGTATTTTTAGAAGTAGGAAAGTTTTGCATATCAAGATAATTCACAGAGATAAACACAGATGAGTGTGAGAATTGACTTTTATTGCTGTTGAAAAACAGGAAGATAATGTGTGGTAGTGGCACACAGAAGACAAAGAAGTTCTACAAAAATATGTAATACTGTCTAGGCATTGAAGTGGAATAAAAAAAAAAAATCCAGAGGTAAATACTTTTCTACTGATGTTTTTTTTCTAACAGTGGAAAATGTCTCCATTAATCACTGCCTTCCATTTTAAGGAGTCCACTAAAACTGATCTGTGCATAGAAACTTGGATTTTTCTTATCATCAACTAAGCAATACCTCAGTGAAGAAATCAAGTAGATGAATCACCTTGAACCCTTTTTTCCCTTTATCATTTTTATTTGCAATATGGAATTATCTGAGTAAGCAAATTATTTTAATGTAAAATGAAAGTAACCTCCTGGAAATACAGACAACCTCTTTCTGGAATAAATATATTTTTTATATAACTGAAGTTGGTCTACTTAGAAAAATAGCTCATCAATATGTAAAGCTATCTTTTCTGGAAAAGAGAGAACTGGAAACAAGTCAAAGACACTTACTAGGAAAGCTAATCAAATACAACAAAAGTTGGTTAACTTGGTACTCCAAACAATTTCTGAACCATAAAGAAAAGGAATATTTTTAATAAGGTAATACTGGATATTTTTTAGATGTGAAAACGAAATATTTCCTTTTTAAATTGTGGACTTATGAAGATGAGTAAGATTTTTCTTTTGTCATTTAAAAAAAATTTATAATGAAGTCCTAATTCCATGCCAAACAATGGATCAACCAGTGCTACTATGTCAGTGTATTAAAAGTATATGTTCCTGTGTAAAAGCAGCATATTGTCAGACCATAATGGCAAATACATCCAAATAATGTCATTTTACCTTGTGCTGTAGACAGCCAAAATAATTCCCTATGGCCTGGGAACCATAGTAGCTCAACAAGTACTGAATTTTAAACTGTAGCTATGGTTGCCATATTTTATTTAGTCTGGATATGAACAACAACATTCATGGGAACATTTCACCTGTCTTTGTACTGTTCGTAATTATTGTTCATGGCCCTACTGAGTACACAATCTTTCTATGGACTGAATAAGTCCTCAGCAAACATCTTCATGTTATTAACAGCTGGCTCAATAAATCTTAAAAATCTAAGAGCCTCCTGGAAGCTAAGATAAAGTTCAATTGCAAGCCTTTTAGGGATTTATACTTTATTAACCTTTTCCAATAACTGGTCTTTAACATAATTAATATGTTAATACTCACCATAAAGAATAAAACACTATATATTCAGAACAAGTTTTATTTGGCTTTAAGAGAGGCTGACAAAAACATTAAAAACTGCCTATTTGACCTAATATTTGCCAGCCCCATTTTTGTTCAGCTTAAGAAACAAACTGCGAGTAACACATGCAGATTCTTCCCATAAATCTTCACTTATTCTGTCTAGTAGCAGTTTTGTGCCTTGAAAGCACCAGAAAACAAGGTTTGCAGGTTACTTTACTATGTCTGTATGTTGCTGTATGACAGTAGACCTTAGTGAAAAAGGCTATTGCAGTGGAGAGAAAAGCATCTGAAGATTTCTGGAGGGAAAGGCAACAGGATGGATAGCCAGACACACACTCCCCTGAGGAGTAAAGACGCTCATTACATCAGGCTGTAAGCAAACCACAAAATAATCGTCAAGAAAAAAACAAAATAGCTACGGCATGGCAAGACTTGTGTATGGAGAAAGGGCTGAATAATTTAGGAGTGGTTAGTCAGAAGACAAATATGAGACGGCAGATGGAGGTATGCAAACTAGTGGAAAATAAGGTGGTCTGTTGGATGCCTCCCATTTACCCTTTCTTACAAAAGTGAGACCAAAAGACAATTTAAATTTGATTAAAAAAGTACAAGGTGCAATTGACTTGTAAAGTTCATTTCTCTGAGGTATAAAGGAATAACCAGGGAAAATTAAAGACAAGTTTGGATGTTTTCCCCTGAATTGCTGGAATTACATTTTTCAGGGGATCCAAATTCTTGTGTGAGTCAGCCACTGATTACTCCATGTGTGATTGGCTATTTTGGGCTACAGGTATTAACACCATCATTAGGGGTCTCTGGCACTAGTCAGCAAGTGGAAAGACACCACCCAGGGCTCCTGTGTGATCCAGCCCCACAGGGAAGCATTGCTATGTCTGTGCTGGATCCTTGCAGCCACCAGGGGAGGAATCTATAGGCAGGAACATGCACTTACATGGTTTTTTCATCATACTCTAAAACTTTCGGCAGGGGCAGGTGGGCAAGGGGTCTTGAAATGTTCATCTAACACATTCCCAGATAGTGGATAAAGTGAAGGTGATACAGTGGCATGGGAGTGGAAAGGCCAAAAAAATGTGGGAACAGAAAAATCCATGGTGTGTAGGTGAAAGTGGATGGGCGGAAACTGACAAGTAAAGATGCTGAAATGAGCAGAGAGAGAAAAACATGTTTCTGACAGAGGAAAAGCCTGTCTGTAGGTGGAGAGGGAAGAGACAGTATTAAAAATCTGCTCTTAAATCACAGGGTGGTGGGAAAACAGAAGGAATCCAGTATCTAGCTGAGTTATCTAATGCAGAAGTTGAAGGCAGCAATATGGGTCCCTCAGTGCTGGCTGAAAGAGTTCCTACATTTAGTTTTCTGAGCCTCCCTTCAGAAGCATAAACCTCTCCCTGCTGCCTAAAAGCAGAACTTGCATTTCTATGCTGTACATCTATTTTGGATGTCTGCACAATCGGTGAGTGCCTCTTGGGACTCTTTTGTTTCTGTAAATACAGAGTTTATTCAGATTACATACAGAACCAGACATCTCCAGCCACTCTTTACCCTCAGCCACTATCCCACTTGCGATTTGTGTGTGAGTAGCCTAAGAGGGAGTACGCGCCAGCAAGAAGGTTTATATAATTTGGAGAGCACTAGTGTGGGTCAGTTTACACAGCCACACTTGAGACTTCCTGGTTTGGAGATAGGAAGAAAGAAATAGAAGCTCTGTTCAGTGGTTGTCAGAAAGGGAAAAAAAAACCCCATAATCTGGTATCACTCTCCCAAACCCAAGAGGGAAAATCACAAAATGAGATCTTAAATAAGAGTAGATGATGTCATTCTGTGTGACAACCTCTCCACTCTGCCTTGTGACATTTTCATCTGAAATGAAACAGTCTCCACTGTGGGGGTGACAGGAATAGGCTGGGCTGGCAGAGGGGAGCCCCAGGACTGAAAGAGCTCTGCCTTTGCCGTGGCTGCTGCCCAGATGCTCACAGACATGCATTGGGGCACCAGCACTGCGCAAGGGTGAAAGGGAGAGGCTTCCCTTACACCATTTAGGAGCTTCTATGGGTTGATGTAAAATGGATCTGATGGTCATCTTCCTTGGATCTGTTATTGACTGCAATATCAACTATCACCAAAGGACAAAACTCAATTTTGAGAGCTATCAGCACAGGCTTAAAGATAAAAAAGTGTAATTTTTCTTTGACTGGAAGCAGCAGGTTATGGGTGCCTGATGCTTAAATGCTAGGGATAGGAAGAAATTAAAACGTGCAGAACATGCCCAAACTGCCACTAGAAATATGCAAATATTTCTACTTAGCCTATTAAACTTGAGATGTAAATACTGTAACTCTGTTACATAGCATAACAATATTGTTACTTTGTCAAATCCTTCCTAACTGCTGTATTTAACATAGCAGGTGTAAAAAGGAGGAAAACCTTCTAAAAGGAGGAAAATACAAACCTGTATTTTCTGTCTTATACACAAATGTTTTCCTAATGTAGCAGTTGGAGTGTAACCATTTGAGGCTTGATCATAAAAATAGAGATTTCCTGCAATTCCCACTGGACTACTCTGCCCATCAGTCACTTCAGCAGTGCTGGTGGCAACATGCAGTTTTCTGAAAGGGATATGAAAGAATGGAAATGTCTGTGGAAGCTGCATTTCTTCAAGCTTTGAAATCACTAATAAGCTAATGGCAAGGCTGGATGAAGACATCTGGCCATCAATTTGATTATATTGAGTGCAACAGTGGGCAAAGATTATGTTTTAAACTGTCAGCATTGACAGTTAACAAATTAAAGCTGAGTAGATAACAGAGAGCTGCATGTGAGGAAACAAACACTATCTCTAAAGCAACTGAAAATGTCTATGTTTCTAAACAACAATACAGTCAAGCAAAATGAAACTATTGTTCTTAGGCAACTGGACCAACAACCGTTTTCCTGGAGACCTCACTCACACAGGGGTGACCTGAAGAGGAATAAAATAGTCTTCAGCAAAGAGAGCAATAAAGTCACAATATTCAGCAGTTATAACAGACAGAATTATAAACTCAGAGAAGTAAAGAAATGGAAATATGAAATAGCAGCATATTGCTTGCTCTTATGTTGCAGGGTGAATGAAAAGGAACTGTTATCTGTGCAAAAGAATTGGTGAAAGTGGACTTAATACAGGTAATCATGAATGAGGTAGTTTCCCACAATACAAGATCTAGAGGTGTCTAGAGACTGGACACTAGGAGGTATTTATTTACAGAGTGAATTGTCAAACATGGGAAGAGGCTTCCTACAGAAGTGGTCAATGCCCCTTGAATGGCAGTGTTTAAGAGGCTTTTGGACAAGGTCCTTAATAATGTGCTTAGACTTTTGGTCAGCCTTGAACTGGTCAGGTAATTGGACTAGATGATCTGTAGCTCTCTTCCAACTGAAATATTATTTTCTTTTCTTTTGCCTTTATCCTTTCCTTTTTCCTTTAATTTCCTTTCCATTCCACTCTATCATTTCTCAATATGTTTCGCATAGTTGCTTTCAAATAACTCTGGAAAGATTCCTGCAGTTAATGCCAATGCAATTACTCCACTTAGACATCTTCAAGTGTTTTCATTTGGGCTGATAGGGGTGTGGCTGGAACACCATGAGAGAAAGCAGGATCTGATTGACTAACACGTGTGAGAGAGTTAATCATGGCTCAAACAGTCAGATTGACAGTTGTCTAATGTCTCACACCAAGGTATTATCATTCAAATTTATGGTAATATGCTGACAAAGCACTCCTGAGTAATTATGGGCATATCAGTAAAATAGAAGACACACTGAAAATGGCTTTTGAGTCCTCTGAAAGGCTACGTGAGTGCCAAGGACATTGNAGACACACTGAAAATGGCTTTTGAAGTAAAGCAGTGCAGCAAAAGCCAGGGGTATCAGAGTCCTCTGAAAGGCTACGTAAGTGCCAAGGGCATTCATGTAATGAATTTAAGTAATGGGCAGTTGCAAAAGCTCAAATAACAAACACCTAGTCTAATAGGATTGTTTTGGACCAATATGATAATATTCCTTAAGTATCAAGGTTTCTGCCTGGAAAGCATTATTCACCGTTGCAAAAGCAGAACTTGTACAAAGAAGCAATTCTTCTCAGAGAGAAGCTACAGGCAAGAGCTGACAATGATCTGAAATGGGAGTTACAAAGAATGTCACACACCAAAGCAGCTGATCTGCAGCATAACATCTGGAAAGAAGCCAAGAAAGCTGAGAATTTCATTGCATATCAGTTATCTTCTGACATGTTATTCACATCATTAAAAAATATATTTTTTTTCAGATGCTAAAAGTGATAAAATTTGAAAAATAAACAATTTTACTACTTTTGAGACTCCATACACTCAAGTAGGCAGATAAGTGGATTTGGCACAATCCTGTCTACCTCTAACTTCCCCACCAGTAATAACTACTTAATTTTGAATTGGCAAACTTACGCATACTTATGGTGTCTGAGAAACTATCTTGTCCATGGATATGATGGGAATTCATAATAAGGCAGGATATGAACATCAAATCAAATAAAGGCAGATTATGAAAAGTATTTGTCTAAGCAACTTCATATTCTAGATATCTCTAGTAGCAACAAATTTAAAGCCAGTCCCTAAAAAATGTGAGCAAAACTGAACATATGAAGACTATAACCAGAAAAGTTTGACTGCTGCTTGGTCTGTCAGTTGCTTCCCTCCTTATTGTACATTTCCAGGTCACAGCTCATAAATAGCACTGGAATTGCTATGATACACTTTTATAGTACATAATATTTTGTAATAGATAGCATTATTATCATCATCATTATCATTATTCATTATCGTTATTATCATCATCATTATCATTATGATTATAATACAATGTATTTTCTGAGATTCAAATATGAGAGATAAATAATAACTTGAAAGTCTGCTTAAATCATATACACAACCTGGATGAGAATGGACAGGGACTTTCATTATTTCTAAATAATTTGACTGTGATATTTAACTTCAGGACACTTTCCTAGCAAAAGGGGACTGAATTAGCAATTGCTAAACATTTCAGTGCAGGTACTGAGTTATATTAGTCTTGTTCAAAATGGATAATTATTTAATGCTTAAGAAAATATCTTTTATAGCCTTCTAACGCAGGGATCCTATTATTCTATTATAAATTCTTTTCAATAAAATGTCCCTGTCTTTTAACAGCCTTTCTATCACAAACTTTCCTCTTTATTCTTCACATCTGAGATTGTCCAATTCATGGTAGGGGCTCACAAACACAATAGCGACACTAGTGTAAGATCAAAAAACCACAGCATGAACAAACACAGGCTGCTGAATTCTCTAGCTCATACCAGATAGAAACTGGTATCTATAAGTGTAAACTGCATTGTACCAAACTAGATTTCCTTTGAATAGCAGACATGCAAGTTCTAGAAAGAAGACACCACAGCTTGATGTCTAATCCCAGCAAAAGCAGCAAGGGTAGTAGTCAGCAAAAGCAAGTGTGAAAGGATAAGGCCCATAGATGAAATTAAACTGACATTATTTTTTCTATGTATTTCTAAAAACTGCATTGCCAGAACAGTTAAACATGAAGATACGTCACTAAATATTCATTTTAAAAACCTACATAATTTGGGATCAATCTAGCCTAAAGAGCACCTCTGTTCTTGGCACAGAATTACAGCTGCTGAAATTATCTGAGGAAATTTTGATTTGAAACCTAAATACTACTACTGCTACTGCTGCTATCAGAGTATTTTCTGGAGTGAGGTGGGCAGGGTGTGTCTGAGATGAGTTCAGCTTGGGCTGGCAGAAGGGCCCCAAACGTGAAATTTGCTGTATCTTGTTTTTTCTGGAATTTATAATGAGATGTGATGTGACATATGTCTTCTTGGTCAAGGATATACTTAATTACAGACCATCTCTGGGTTATTTAGAGTTCAAATTACACTGGAAAGGGGCTGTTTATATTGTTTATCATGAGCAGCAGATTTACCATCTGTCTGTATATAAACTATATAATGTGTCTAAATACCAACGTGACAGACACATAATGTGTCATTACACACATATATTGAAATAATTCAAATTAAAAGTCCAGAAGATCTTGTAACACGCTAGATATGGATTTGTTTATAAAGGTTTGACAAAAGTGCTACATGATGGTTCATTACCACTCTAATTAATGAAAAATAGATCATGTAATAAGCAATAGTCTCTGCTATCACTTAATGCTCTGAAACAAGGTTTGCCAGCCATAAGTTCAAGGGCCTGATTACAGATAATGGACTTAAGCTTCCTGTTGGGAATTTGCTCATTCTGCAGCCTCAACAGAATTTGAACTTTTGACATTTCCATCATGCTGTAGCTTGACTAGAGGTAAAATAGAAGCAGCTGTGGTGAAACTGCTGATGAACTAACTAAAATGTATGAAATCTTCCACTCGGCTGGACCACCAGGAAGTGTAGTTGCCTTGGAGAAATGTAATATTACTAGAAGTAGGCTCAAATTTAAAGTGAAAAAATTCTGTAATAGGAGTTTCCACCCCCAACTTTAAATTGAATAAAGTTTAGACACTAGAATCAGCAACATGCTCTGGAACCAGGAGGGCAAATCCTGTCCTGGGGGGCACCAGGCACAGCATCACCAGTCAGGCAAAGGAGGGGATTGTCCTGCTCTGCTCTGAGCTGAGGCAGCCTCACCTCGAGTGCTGGGGGCAGCTTTGAGCACCACAATGTAAGAAAGACATTAAACTAGTGGAGAGTGTCCAAAGGAGGGCACAAAGATGGTGAAGGGCCTTGGGGGGAAGAGGAAGGACAAGCACTGATCTCTTCTCTCTGGTGACAGTGACAGGATCCAAGGGAATGGCCTGAAGTTGTGTCAAGGGAGGTTCAGGTTGGATATCAGGAAAAGGTTCTTCACCCAGAGGGTGGCTGGGCACTGGAACAGGCTCCCCAGGGTGGTGGTCCCCGCTCGAAGCCTGACAGAGTTCAAGAAGTGTTTGGACAATGTTCTCAGGGCATAGGGTGTGATTGTTGGGGGTAGTGCTGTGCAGGGCCAGGAGATGGCCTTCCAAGATCCTGGTGGGTCAACTCAGGCTATTCTATGATTCTATGTTTAAAATTATCTTGCTCTTATTGGGCTTTATAATGTAGGAGTCCCAAAGTCTCTAGAAGAGTCAGCGGAGAGAAAGAAGTTCCTCTGAAAGCTCAGTGGACTTCAGACATGCAGGTGAGGCCAGCAGGATCTTACCTTTCTGACCCAGAGCTTGTTGCCTATTATTCCTAAATATTTTTAAAGTGTCTCAAGTGGAAGCTGCCCTCACAGACTGAGATCTCACTGTGATGGTAAATCCTCTGATACACATAGGAGAGTGGGCAGAAATTTAACTTTGTCAGGTCACACAGCACTGTGTGGGAGCCCATTTCTAGAGAAAGGACAATGGACTCTTCATTTATTTCAGTGTCCCCAAATGGCTTGATGGGGAGTGGATGCCATATATCTTCCTGGTTAGACATGTTCTCTTTGATTTTGGGGATCTTCAGTGAGCTAAGGCACAGGCATCAAGTTCTTCCTGATTTGTCAGCATCCCTGATCTCTAGAGGCTCCAGAGAGCAGTTTGAATATGCATTGCTTGGATTGCTGCTCTTCTGAGCAATACAACACTTTTCTGAAGCAACACTTTTCTGAAGTACTAACAGCCAAGCTTCAGATGACATACCTGTGACATTTAAGATTTGCAGGGGTATATACTATACACATTTAAGTATCTTACATGCCTGTAAGGATGTGTTGCTATGCCCTTTGTATCATGTACACAAGGTCATATACAATCAAACAAACTGAGAGATATCAGGTAACACGGGACAAAATACAAAGCAAGGTTTACACCGTTATTCCCATTTTTACAGAAATAAATAAGAGTACAAAACTGTCAGATAATTTGATAGATGTAATTACTAACCTGGAAGCACAGAGAGATGCTCAATGAACTAATTTGTCAGAGTAGTGACATTGTAGGCACACTAACATAAACATAGAGCTTTGGCCCTGAATTAAACTTCTCTGGTTATTAGGTTATTAATGGAAAAAATAAAGTCTGTCTAAATGTGACCCTTGAGGCAATCCTCAAATTTGTTGTCTCTAGCCCTTAGGCCATTGCCCTATGTGATCTGTGTTTAATCACAAAAACTAATCAGGGGAAAGATCTGCCAGAGATATATAGCAAATTTAATTAATAGTAAACAGACTAAGTCTTCTAAAATATTATTGTTCCATTGTAACAATAAACAGAAAGAATAATTGAATGGATGACTAAGTAAATAATTAAAAGTAATATGCCCAGACTGGCCATGTGCTCTTAAGGAGACCTTAGCACTGATTTCATTGAGTTCCTCCTGAAGCCACGTTTTCTCCAGGATGAACATGTGCAAGTCCCTCAGCCTCTCCTCACAGGGCAACTGCTCCAACAATGATCACCCTCCTGGCTTCACTGAACCCACTCCAGCTTTTTAAGGTCTTTCAGGTATGGTGTTGGAGGGGGAAAATGGGGTGCAGTACCTTGGACATGGTCTAATGAGCAATGAGTAAAGGAAGATAATCATCTATTGATTGTGCTCTGGCTAACACAGCCTTCTGACCTTTGCTGCTGCCTCACACTGTGCCATGACTGCAAAGCCAAGGAGTCAGGCAAGTAATTACTTTATGTAGCAAGAGCTGCAAGATGACTTGGTTTTTCTTCAAAAGATCAAATCTGGAAAGATTCTGAACATCAGAACATCAGAAACTCCCTTCTGGGATGCTAAAGCCCAGAAATGGACTGAAATAAATTAATAGAAGAAGAGATATGCAGAACAGTCAATGGCAAGAAATTCAAGCTACTGGTTTGGTTTCCAGAAGGTGCAGAACAAACTTTCCTTTCCATCCAGTGCACCAGCATAGGAAGACATCCACAAGACTGTTGTCTACTAATTAATTCTGCTAGCAAGAGATAGAGTTCCAAGTGGGATAGAAAATATGCTTTTAAGGCCAGAGACTGCTTACATAAAAATAGATGAAACAAGAAGAGCAGGTGAATTTCAGAGAAAGGATGAAATACTATAATCAAGTGAAGTAAACCCAACCCCCTCCAGGGTGATCTGCACCAGAAGATCTGCCTGAACTGTTTCACCAACAGTAGGAGAGTAGATATGAGTAGTTCTAAGGAAAGCATGGAAATCTATACAGTCTCCCAGTGAATCACAGAATTACTTATGTTGGAAAGAACCTTTAAGATCATTGAGTCAAACTGTTAACCCAGCACTGGCAAGTCTATCCCTGAACTATATCCCTAAGCACCACACCTACATCTTTTAAACATGAAGAATTTTGTACAAGGAAGAGCTCCTGTATTCAGTTTTGCTGAGAATTAACACCTCAGAGTGAAGTTAATGGATGCCAATGCCAGTTGAGTGGAGACAGGAAAGGGAGGAAACACAAAAGCTGAATCAAACAAACTGCTAGTGTTTCCATACAATGGCATTTGGAAGAGTAGCAAAATAAACACTCTGAGAAGCCAAACAGTTCTGGTAATTTCAAAATCTTTAAAGGTGTTTTTAGTAACTTCTAAATTGCTGTAGTAAGTTAATTTTACTAAATTAACATTGGTGTTTTCTTATGATTGTGTCCTGACAAAACCCGACTACAGCAAATTTCAAGTAAACCATAAAATCTTGGAATAATGGTAAGTCTGGTTAAGGAGGGTAGCCTTGTTTTGTGACTTCCACTTTCTCCTAGGCGTGGAAATCTTGGGGCAAGTGTGTGACCTGGCAAGGTACCTACCCACCTCCCCTGCTGCCCAAACAAAACAAATGCCACTCCTGATACTTGCCTCTCTCCACAGTGCCATAAAATAGCATACATGGGATGCTTCTTTCTGAGGGGGAGACAATCTGGGATGTCTTTCTAGCTGCTCATGCAACGTCCTCCATTGCAGGAGTGGCTTAGTGGGATAAAAACTTGCTCTGCACGTTAGCCCTAACCAGTATACTGCTCTGCCATGCCAAGGAACACTGTGTAACTCTTGTTTAGACCAGGATGGCATCATCTACTGCTTACACTGAAATACATGTGTTCCATGGCTGTAGACATATGACTCCATGTACTAGCTTCTGTAGAGATGTATGGAAGAACATATTTCCTGCCCCAGTTGATCCATAACTTGTATTGACATACAGGCAGATGAAATTTAAGGCTGCAGAGAGGAAAGAAGTTGAGAGAGAAGTTTGGATATTGATATCCTGAAGTTTCACAGATGATCTATAAAAAGCATTTTCTGCAAACCATTAGAAAAATAAGAAATTATCAGATGAGTTTGAGCTTTGATTTCTGCCTTTATTGGGAAACTGTTTTCCTGCAGATCCCTTTTCAAAATAGGGTTTTGACTGGTCATGAGTCTATTCACCATTGTCACAGACAAATTCTAGAGCAAAGAAGGGAAGGAATAGTATCTTGAAACAGATGTAGAAGAAATAATAAAGATATTGTATCCTATGCTAGTGTCACTGCACTGATATGTGAACTGCCACACAAAACAGCAAAACAGGAAGCAGCAGTGTTGCAGTGTTGCCAGAAGGTTTCCTCTAGGGAGGTTTTCAAACTTCTTGCAGTGTCTGATCACAGAGACTACAGAAGAAGAACATGATATGTACACATATGTATGTGGTGCCTATGCATGTATGTACAAGACATGTGGTGTGTCCATTCAAAGCACACATCTCCTCTGATTTTCAATGAGATCACCTCTCAACCCCTCATTTGTCCAATACATAGGCCAGCTGTCTGAGCTTCATAGGAAAATGTCTTCTGGAGAACATAAGAAACAGACTGACCAGTTTTTAGGGATGCCATGATTTGTATCTAAAGAAACCCTGTGCAGATGAGAGTTAACATGCAGCTATTCTGGACTTACAGCTGGTTGCTGTAAACAGAGTCTGATTCCAGTGGTTTTCATTGAGAAACAAAACAGGAGAGGAAAGGCGTTTGTCTTAAGATAAACTAGAGCTGGGGCACTCACCTATCACACAGAACGGTTTCCTCGCAAAGCGCAGTCTTCCTTGCCATCCTCGGTATCGACAGCAGCACCCAGCAGACCAGATACGAATAATAAATTCCAAACCAAAGACAACAATCATTACAAATTCCTAGAAAGGGCAAACAAGAAAAATGCCTGTTACAGGTAACCAACATTTAAACATCAGGAAGCTTATCACTACTGTTTGCATCTGAATATCCCAAGCCAAACTTGGGATCCTGCTCCCCAGCATGGTTACATCTACATGCAGCACAGAGACTCCAGAGCTTCACACTGAAATATATAAGCTTAACCTGAATAACTAATAATTAAGTATCAGCTAAGATTGGCTACCGAATATGAAACACTGAAGAACTGAATAATTCACAAAAATATCAGAGCAAAATACTCAAAGACTTTGTATATTGAGCATAAGAGCACAGGTAATTTATACAGCTAGTGAAAAATGTTCCACATCCATATCCACAAGATTAGTTCTTAGTTTAAAGGCTAAAACTTTTCAGAGATATATTCTCATTGCTGCCATATACAGGTGAAGTAACTGAGACTCTGAGTTTGGGAAATCAATCTGCTCCCAGGTTAAGGTTCGTGCCAAGTGTAATTACATACAGTGGGTATGTAATTGTTTGTAAGGCAATAGATTAATTCCCACCCAAGGCATAACTTTCTCCAGACAACCTGTGAATTGAAGCATTTAGAAACTTTGCCTTGCTTGATTGGCCTGTTTTTCTTTCACACTGGAACCTTCTTTAAGACTGTCTATTTTAAAAGCATCAACACGTATTTATGCAATTTTTTATTCTAAAAAAAATTTCATTACAACAGTGAGGTCAACAGAGTTGCAGTAATAGAGCTTGGAGCACGATTCAGCTCCATACCCTAAGGAGATCTGCAGCTCGATAATATGCAGTGATATAGTGCATACTAACTGTGTGGAATGACAAACTTTATAGATACTCTTCTGGAATACTATCACAAAGTCATGTGTTTTGAAATGCTGAAATAAAAATCTGTGTGTTCACAAAAGGAGAAAAGTACTTGATGGAGTTTCTTAAACAGCCCATCTAGAAGAAAAGGATGAAAGTTGTGTTTTATTTGTAAGCCCAATGTGTATCTGTGTCCAGAAGTAAGTTGTTCCTTGTCAGCCAATTAATTTGTTATTCCTGCAGGATGAGAACTAGTGTGGTACCGGTAAGAAAGCACGGCAAATGAATTACAAGGGTAGGGTTCATCCAATATTGACTTTTCCCCAATAAACATTTTGTATGCTTTTAGACTGTGACACCCTACAACTCTACAAGCCAATGTGCCAACTCAGGCATTAATTTACCTGAACAAATGGCATTATTAATGTTGTGCCATGTAATGGTGCTTTGCTAGATTATGATTAGTGGCAGTACACTGAAACATTGTGGACTTAATTGCTTTGGCTGTCATAGAACAATTTGAAAACATAGCATTCCTTCTTAAAACACATCAGCCTGCATAGCCACATTACACTGAAAGCACTTTTAGAGCCTTCTTTAGTGTCTTCATTTTTGGTTTTGTAAATCCCATACTGAATGCCTAAGTCACAAAAGTAGAATAAGATCCCTCTGCTAAAACGTGGCTGAAGAAAATGCCACGTTTTTTATTAGAAAAGAACACTTGGAAAAATGAGTGTAATTGTTTAAGCTTTTCTTTTTATTCCACTACAAGAAACTTCAACTTAATTCCATGGGCAGTGTTATTGCACAACTTTAGAAAGGATTATGGACAAAACTGAAAAAGTTCCCCATATAGTAACAATAATTCTTAATAGTTGGCTACCCTGTGCTACATTTCCTTGTAGGAAATTTTGTGTAGGCCAAGAATAAAATGGACAGGAAGCCAACTGGAAAGAAGGAAGAATATGTATTTTATTTAACTACCCCTTTTATAGTGGTAGTTAAATCATGAATTGTCAAGTCTGGTTTACACATTGTTAGATGATGCCTCTGAATTTATGAGGGTTGATGGCAGGCATCCAGGCCACCGACATCTGATTCTCCTAAGGAAGTTTCTTCTTTGGGATAGGGTAAGAGATACTGAAGGAAAGGAGGTCTGAGAAGCAAGAAAAAATATTTTCTTCCAATAAAATCCTTTTCTTGTTAAAACTTAATCACATTTCATTTGACTAAAGTTTGTTGTTTCCCTGGAAAATGCACAGTGTGTACACATGGGCAATATGCTTTGTAAGCACAGTGGAATTGTCCCAGGCATCTTACAGAAGCTGATCCACACACACAGGAGTGTGTCCTCTCCCCTGCTCTAGACCCTGGCAGGGCCTCTGATGGGGAGCTGGCAAGGACAGAAAGTACTTAATGATCCTGGAAGGACTAGTCCCAGCTTCAAGTCAGTTCAAACAGTATCGCAAAACTGCTGGCAGGAGTTGGAAAGAGGTCATTTTTTGGGAAAGTTTACTCTTCTGGTTCCTACCAGTGCTATGCAGTTTTGTATTTATCACCTGAACTATTGTAAGCCATTACTAGGTGCTGTGCTTGCTCAGTGAGACAAAGATGAGCAAAGCTATTGTGTGCTGAAAGCACGTTCTGAGAGTCTGTGTACTACATGGTGCCTTTGTGTGTTAGAGACAGAAATCATATCTGTCTCTCACACACAAACACAAACACTAAAAAGAGAAACTTCTTGGAGATACATCTATTTTGGGAGAGAAAAAGAGCAAAAAAGATATTTTCTCAATTTTTTTTTTTTTTTTGATGGGTGGGCTAAGAGTATAAGATTTTTCTTGAGGAAACAATGTGAAATATCGCTATTAATTCCTTGAGAAAAAGTCACCATTTCTAGAACCATTAAAAATTTATGCACCGTTATATCAGATCAAAATTAACTAAGGTTTCTCCTTCTTAAACCATTTTTCTACTACTTAAACAATATAACAGCTGTAGTTATATTGAGCTCAAATACAGTAAATACATCTCTGCGCACTGGGATGCTAAAAGAACTGCTGCTTTTAAAAATGATATATATGATTTTCTTCCACCCATAACAAGTTTCTGCAAATTTTAAAGCATGCTGTAAGCTTTAATAAAAGAAAAGACATTGAAGAAAATGCAGATGGGGTTTCACACTTATTTTTGCACTTACTGAAATAGTGATGTTTCAAACTGATCTTTATATCCTAATGACTCCTACTTCCTCAAAGAAAAGATGATATTGATGGGATTTTCTCAATTATATAGTAAATTCTAAAGGGAAAGAATTAAAAAAAAAAAACCATAATGCATTGAAATAGAACTCTTCATAGTAGTACACACAACAGCTTTGTTTTATTTTGGATTGGTTCAGGTCAAAACCAGAGAGAGACAAAGAATTCCACACTACTGTCTAAAACAGTAATGTTTTAGTAGTCAGGGCACTCAGTAAAAATGTTAAGGCAAATTTCTCTCAGGGTTAATACAGGTCAGGGAATGACATTATGTTTTCTTATGGCAGCTGTAAAGTTACAAGGTTCCTCCATGGGCAAAAAAAATTGAAAGGATGCATCTCAAACAAGATCAGGATTTTAATTTTTTTATATTTCATTTGGACGGCTTACTGCCAACTTAAGCATAAATTTACGCTCTGAAACAACTTGGATTTAGTTCCTTAGCAATTGAAACAGAAGATCAGAACATAATTGGAAAGGCATGTGATGGAATAATTAAAAAAAAAAAATGCTTTGTAGACTTGTAGACTGAAGAAATTATGCATTCCAAGTATCTTTGTCCTACATATAATATAATGGAAGATTATTAATTTTTGAATTACGTATGAGAATGAGAAACAACATTTACATCAGAATGGGAAAATCTTGCACTGTTTATAAATCTGTCCATTTTCAAAATTAAGCAAGGCTGCATTTGAACTAATAAGCAAGTTAAGATTTACTGGAAACCCAACCCTTCCCTTCCTAGGTAGAGCAGAGGTGCATTGGCCATTTCTTGCTTTTTCCCTATCTTGTTATCCATTTCCAATCACAGCTGTGTTTGGCCTTACACCAGAGTTACCACAATCTGTCACTTTTTTGGCTGTTCAAGCTCACAGTTAGCACCTCCCGGTAACCGCTGTGGCAAATGCACTGGCGGTTCAGACCACCAATGGAAAGTTCAGGGGAAAGTTTTTCTTCCTTCTCAAAGCACAGTTCATCCAAACTGATGAGCTTTTCCTTCTGAAATGTTTCTGCACTTGCAGCTCCAATTGTCGTGGGGAATCATGCACATGCAAGAGAAGCAAGGCTGACACATTTGGGCTGACAAGGTTCAGTTGCTTTTGGCTAGCAGTGTACTCCTGAAGGTTTTTACATCTGTGTGTGCCTGGGTTGTTAGACCACTGGAACAACGAGGGTCACACAAATGGCAGGAAAAGAAAACAAGAGGTCATCCAGAGCAAGGTTTCTCTTAATAAAAGGTCCTGGAGGACTCTAATCAACAGGGTTGATGATTAGGCAAATCAAACATACTTTGTACAATCCAGCACATTTCCTCCCTTTTCTTTCCTCCTATCCAATTAGGATACATGATTTGCTGAAATTGTTTACATTAATATGCTTCTCAGGCAGTTTTTAATGATAAGGATTTCCCTAAGCCTAACATTTTAACAGCAAAAAAAAAGTGTGTAAAATAGCTTTCTTACTCTTTAGCATAACTGCTTATTAAAACTGAAAATAATTTGCTGATGATGAAGCAGGTGCCTTCACTGTAGACTGTAACTTTGGGGAATTAGAGCCATTTTTGCAATAAGAAAATGACCAAAGTTGAACATTCTGATGCTGATCTAGGATGCTTCTGGTTATTTTACAATGTGTAAATGAGCTGAGGCTTGGATATAAGAAATCCACCCACAAGACAATGTCTCTGCTCTTATTTTAATTATATTTCTTGTAGGGAAATGGTGATTTTAATTATTCTAAAGGCTAATGAAGTAGCGCAACGGAGCTGCAGACCGATGTGAGGAGCTGCATTGTCAGAAGTCGGAGAAATGGACAAGAACAGACCAAATGAATCCTACGAAATAAGCTTTAGTAGGGCCACAAGTGTTTCCCTTCTGAAGGCAACGTCTCTGTAGTGTAGCTGCACTGCACATCCTCATCTGGTGTAAATCAGTGAGCCTCATGCACTAACACAACAGCAGAACACGAGGAACAATGTCATCTGATACTTCCCCTCTTCCCTAACATCTCATAAACAGGCAAGTCCAGTGTTTCCAAATCAGGGAAGTCCAGTGTTTCCAAATAATTTTGAAATGAGGGAGAATAAACACGTTCTCATACTTTAATTTATGGCTGACTGGTTTAAGTATGTCACCAGCTGCTGAAATATCTTTATGGTGACACATGAATACTTGATACTATCCAAATAGCAATGTCTTATTACTCATGGTCAAAGAGGATAGGGTTGTTTTATCATTCGACTAAAGCAAGAACAGAACACCTCAGTTTACCAACATCCATCTCTAAAGCAAAAAAACACCCCTCTGGTTCCAGGTACTAAGCTCTAAAGCTGGCCTGTACACTTTAAAAATATGCCATTGGGATGTGAGGGGAATCACAACACTAGTCTGTCTCAATGAAACTTGACAAAGGTCTGGGCTTTAAATAGTCATGGTGCAGAAGCTGGTGTAGGACTACAGGTAATTGTGTTATACTGGCCACTTTCCAGATTAAAACAAGCAGGTAAGAATACGTGCATGATTTATAGTTTAAAATAATAGTAAATTTGGACAGATTTGTGTTATTCCTGGTTCAGCACTAAAAAGGAGAGATCCTTGGTTTAAACAGCTAACAAGCATCTCTACATGTGCATTCATACACTTAAGAAACTAATATTTTAATTCTTTCAAACTGCAGTTGAACAGAGGGAGAGACAGCCATAAATCTGAAAACATAACCCAGAATAGAACCTATTAGTGGCATATAAATCACAACCAGAGACTTCACTTCAGCTTCCAGTGTAATACACAATAAGAATGAAGTGAGATTTATGCACCCTTTTATCATTTATCAGTTTTATCATGGATGTGATACTTTTAGTGCGCTTGATTTTCCATATTATGATTAAGAATTTCCATGTAGATTCTACATTAAAAAGAGGATTATTGAGAAATAATTTTTGTTCCTTTTACTCAAAAACACAGCTACAAATCTATTGATATACTATGAAAATCCCTGTTATATGCCACGTCCACATGTTATGTATATGACTTCTGCTCTCCAACTCCCTTTTAGCTTGTGTTTTTACCTGACATGGCACCCATCAGTCGTGCTTCTTTGTTCCTTTGCAACAGAAAAAGCTGTGATTTTTGATTTCAAATAAACCCAGTTTTGAATTAGATAGTACAGCAGAATAACCCTGCAGCAGAATTACATAGATGCCATTTATTTATGTTTTTCATAATCTCTCATAAAGACAAGTATTTACGATATCAGACGCAATGTATGTTTGTTACCACTGAGACTGTGCTAACCTTCCTCAGCATCCTCTGCCTCCCCAGACCAGCAGACCCACTTCACATCACCATCATGGGCCAACTGCTGAGGACCTGCTGGGGCCAGAGGAATGGGTGCCAGAGGGCTGCATTGGCCATCATGGATTACCACGTGGGCAATTTGCCATTTGTACATGTGGGCAAATGGATCCCAAAGCTCCTGCTGGTGGACGTGGTTCTTCTAGGGACACTCTGATGATCACTGAATACCCTCTTTCAAACTGGGAAAAGGGCAATGAGAAACACTGACTTCTCCATGTCTATCCTGCTCTTTCCCAGATAATGTATCACCTTTAAATGTAGTGTTTTCCAGCCATTTGCACTCACTGTTTTGTGCCATACCATTTGTTTGTGTCAGGTGCAACTACACATTTAAGAGAATCCCTTAAAGGAGATGATAGCATAAAAGTCACATTTTCTACTTTCCAAAATTTTTTTACCCTTCCCTGTGCTTGTTCAGATTTTCTTTCTCTTTAGTGAGATATCAGCGGTAAATGGTCTAATTTTGGTTTTAAATTTATCCTCGTATTGCAAACAAAGAAGCTCTGTACAGCTGTACCCAGGCCTTTGCACTTCCTTTGTGATTTCTTCACACATTTTTTTCTGCTGTAGTCACATTTCTAATGTCACTTTAGAGGCAGACGTTCAAGCACATGCCTCTGTAGCAACACAGATCCAAAATTTTCCTTTTGAAATTTTTGTGAAGAATTTTGTGTCTTTTCTCTGTCCAAAACAAGTGTAGAATGGGCATCAGAACTCTGAATCCTTTTATGCCCTGGGACCTGTACTGATTTTGTATTGATGCAAGGGGTTTATGGCTGATCATGTGCATGTGAATTAACTGGTAACATCTGACATGCTGTACTGCAGACTAGGACAGCATGTTCATTCTGTTATTCTTTGGCCTTAGCATGTTTGGAGTTGCTAAATGCTGGAGATTCTGCAAATGATATCTGCAGTGTTCTTTTTAAAATTCTTGCAATTTCCCTATTGTCAAAGCTCATTAATGTGTTCATCTGTGCGTGTTTTAACCACCGGGAGACATAAGAGCATCTTGGTTGATATATACTGAAATATTACCAGTACTAAAAATTTTCAGAAAACAACTTAAGAAAGTATTTTCTGACAGTTTGCAATTTTTTACAAACTGGTCTTGGTAGGCATTCAACCCCATCAGCCAAAATCCTGCTCACGCATTTAGTTTCTCAAAAATATCACCTCATCAAACATTTCTGCTACTTGGACAAGTATTTGGTCACAATATTTTTGTTCAGTTCCTTAAAATCTATGAAAAAGTTGACTTGGTCCCCCATTTTTAGTCAAATAACTGGATTTTGAGAGCCAGTATACCAAGTCTTGTGTTTCACATATCATGCCATTCACTGACTGTTTTGCAGTTTTTCCTGTTATGTTTTTCCAGGCTCATGGAATTTTGGTCTCTTGGAAAAAGAAAACATATAGATATATATCTATCTTTGTGAGCCATACATTTCCTGTGATCATATCTTCATATGGTACAATTAGCCAATTCCTGTCTGGTTCAGATGTAATACCGAAGTTATTATTATTGTCCTGTCCATGACATACACCCTTTCCTTAGGTACTTCATGAAAGCCTAAAAGTCCAAAATGGACAGTATTTATATTGCTAATTCACCTTTGTAGCTTATCCACAGCTCAGGGTCCTCAGGACTGAACTTAGCTCCACTGTGTGTCTGTGTATTTACCATCACCTTCACTTTAGGTGGATTTTTTCACTATAGGTATGGATACTCTGGATTCTCACAGAAGAAATCTTACAGATTTGCTTGTTTGTTTTTGCCTGTATTTCAATACTTATTTCACAGAATCACAAAAATCATAGAACAAGCTGAATTGGAAGAGACCCACAAGGATCATTGAGTCCAACTCTTGGCCCTGCACAGCACCACCACCAAAAGTCACGCCGTGTGCCCTGAGAGCATTGTCCAAACACTTCTTGAACTCTGTCAGGCTTGGTGTTGTGATCATTTCCCTGGGGAGCTGTTCCAGTGCCCAACCCCCCTCTGGGTGAAGTACCTTTTTCTAATATTCTAAACCTCCCCTGACACAACTTCAGGCCATTCCCTCTCTGGGTCCTGTCACTGTCACCAGAGAGGAGAGATCAGGGCCTGCCCCTCCTTTTCCTCTCATGAGGAAGTT
>VYXF01013021.1:19035-122339 GCA_013397295.1 Polioptila caerulea | reverse complement strand
CCCTCAAGGCCCTTCACCATCTTTGTGCCCTCCTTTGGACACTCTCCAATAGTTTAATGTCTTTCTTACATTGTGGTGCCCAAAACCACCCCCAGCATTCGAGGTGAGGCTGCCCCAGCTCAGAGCAGAGCAGGACAATCCCCTCCCTTGCCTGGCTGGTGATGCTGTACCTGGTGCCCCCCAGGAGAGGGTCGGCTCTCCTGGCTGCCAGGGCACTGCTGGCTCATGCCCAACTTGTCATTGACCAGGTCCCTTTTCATGGCACTGCTTTCCAGCATCCCATTCCCCAGTCTGTCCATCCAGGATTGCCCATCCCAGGTGCAGAATCCAGCACTTTCCTGTACTGAACTTCATGTGATTGGTGGTTGCCCAGACCCCTGATTTATTAAGGTCTCTCTGCAGGGCCTCCCTGCAGAGGGAGGCAACCCTTTAAGGGAGGCCACAGCTCCTCCCTGTTTTGCACCATCTGCAAACTTGCTTGGCATCCATTTCCAGTCCTGCCTCCAAGTCGTTTATGAAGATGTTGAAGAGCACAGGGCTGGTGATGGAGCCCTGTGGAACCTCATTAGTGACAGGTCACCAGTTGGATGTCACCTCATTCACTGTAACTCTTAGTGCCCAACACATGAGCCAGCTGCTCACCCATTATTGCATGGTGTGTTTATCCAGCTGTGTGCTGGACATTTGCGTGAATTCAGCTTTTAAACTGAATATTGTGAAGAGATTTCTCCTGTCACTTGAGGAAAGTTCACATTTCCACTGCAGCAAGCTGTCTTCACATTTGTCACATCTCTGCAAAGAGTCAGAGTGGTTTGCAGCTTTTCTGTGTTACTCAGATGCTGGATTTTCCCAAGATTTCCAAACAGCTTGCGTATCACTGATCTGCTGCCTTCTTTAGCACTCTTCTCTTTTTGACACTTAACAATTTGTAGAATTTTTCCTTACATGCTATTTTTAACTATGTACTTTGGCTTTCCTCTGGGGACATATTCTGCATTTCCATTTGGCAAGTCAATATTTCCCTGACAAAGGTCAGGTCTGAATTTCTGATAGAGAGTTTGATATCTGTCCATTTTTACTGTTGCAATCTAAACTGTTTCTTGCCTGTTTTAAGGAGGAAGCTCTTTATCTCCATATCAAACTCTGGCATGGACCCAATACAATTCAATACTGCAGGATCTAGCAAAAACTATTACAAATTTACATCTGCAGAAAATATTACACTTCTTCCTTGAAGGTGATTTCCCATGCTACTGTGTTATCACTTAGAGTGATAAGAAAGAAGACATGTCACAGGAAGAGCAGTTGTGTAAGGAATGTTGCTTACTTGTCCTTAAAGGAAGTCCAGGACAGCTGGTTTGGTTTTTCAGCACAATGTGCTGATCAGCCTAAAAGGAGATATGCTCTCCCC
Source organism: Polioptila caerulea (assembly GCA_013397295.1). Taxonomy (NCBI): domain Eukaryota; kingdom Metazoa; phylum Chordata; class Aves; order Passeriformes; family Certhiidae; genus Polioptila; species Polioptila caerulea. The sequence goes on along the minus strand of VYXF01013021.1, from coordinate 120,928 downwards.
TCCTCAAAGAATTATATCCTTATTAATCTGAAGCCTGCCACCCCATCTCTGACATCTAATCCTCCCCATTTTCCACGCTTAATCTCAAAATCCTCCTAGAGATCCTGTGTTCTCCAGAGAAAATGGCCCCTTGAAGGCCTGGCTAAAAGGCTCTTTAACATATTTGCTGCCTTTGAGTATTAATACTTTTTGTTTTAGGAAACAAAGGGAATCAGAAACTGATTGTTCTAAGTACCAGTACCTTCTCTCCTGACTGTCTGCATATTGCCATACAATGTCATCAACAAGATAAGCCAAGTAACAGCTCTTATATAGGAACTGATAACAATAACATAAATTAGTGTAATGTAGCTATTTAGAAATTCAACACTGGCTTTCTTACTACAGGTTAGTAATTTTAATATCAAAATTGTACTGGGTCATGAACTTGTTACATTTATCACTGCTTGTGGTTTTGCTATTTCCAGTCATTTTTCTTCACTGTATATTACCACCCATTTCTCTATACATGCCCTGTTCATTCAGAGGAATGGAAAATAATTTTGTTGATGGCATTTCACCCAGCAGCCACTGACTTGTGGCAACTCCAGTGATTCTTACTTTGCACATTAAAGGCAGATTTCTTGTTAAACATAACTGATTTGTAGTTCTTCTCTGGCAGTGACAAAATCTCTCTTGCCTTCTGCTGCATATGCTGCTGAATACTATAGCACTTGAGCACTTGAACTGTTCATAGTTATCCTACTGTCTTCAAGTGATTCAGTTATGAGATTTTTTCCCTGATTGTAGATCATATATGCAGTTTTAATCATCTTTAGTAATCAAATCCATTTAAACTTTCCCAGTAGAACCTAATATATTGCAATTTTAATTACAATAGAAAAATAATTATGTTCAATGTGTGATTTTCAATCTTCTCTTTACAAAGGTAATTTCCGCTTAATACAGAAGAATAAAAGAAAAAAAAGGACAAAACTAACAACATAATCAATCCCAGAACCATATCAATAACAGGCTTATGTCAGGATTGAGACATCTTTATTCTCTGGTCTGTTGAAATGTCCTTGTCACCCTGAGCATTGCTGACAATATATAGATACTGTTTACTGTCAATATATAGGTATCTTGAGAGTTTTAGGTGCAGTGCGGTGTTATGCTGTTAAGAAATAATTTTTAGGCTTACTTTAATCTCTCTCTCCATAGCTACAGTGTGTACTTGTTTGTAAGAGAGCTTTGCTGTCTGGTTGGAAGTGCCAACATTGCCTTCTGAGAGAAGAATTAAGCTTTGAAGACAGCCACTGTTCATAACAACTCCATCTTTTAATTTACATTTTTGCTTTCTTGACTTCCTTGTAACAACTTTTAATTTCAGCAAGTGTGTCCAGCATTTAAATTTCCAGAGGGAAGTCTGTTCTGTTTCTACACAAAGATTCACAAGCAGTTGTGATGACCTCTTGTCCAAATTTGTGTAACAACAGTAAGTTCTAACTTAGTCAAATCTGTACACAAAATAGGAGAGCATCAATTTAAACAGCAAAGATGTGAAAATATTCATTTTTGTACAGTAAGAATATTTTCAAAGCTGACAGATAGTTTATTATGACATGGTTGAATTGGTTTTTGCTCATGTTATTATAATATTTGTGTACATGAATCCAAACAAGACTAAAAACATGAAGGTTGGACCTTATCAACATTATATTTCCCTCTCTTATTCTGTCTTTGATAACATCAGTGTTGTATGTCTAATGCAATTTTTCAGAGATTTCTATGAGGAGTTTTGAAATTTCAAAGCTAAGATTTGATTTGGAAAATAAAACACTAGAAATCAGTATTTCCTGAGTAATACTGATTTTGAGTTTTGACAAACTCACTGATTTTTAGCTCAGGGATCAATTAATCTGTTTTTCTCAGAAGAAGAATAAACAAAATTCCAGTAATATGGTCTATACCTTACTGTTTTTAGAAATGTATCTATAATTGAAACCTTTCAAGATCATTTTTTCTTTAAATCCCTTGATAGCTGGTCCTATAGAGCCATCATTTGTCAGGTCTTTTTCAGGTGTGGTGGTCTTTTATGAAAGCATGGCAATAGGATTCAAGCGCTGGTATAACCTAAACTGAAAAATGCTTTTTTTTTTTTTTTCAATTGAGCACTATCCATCTCCATTTTTAAAAATCCACTCTGGCTAGCTTTACAATGCTGTAGCAGATTTGTAGGATTACATTCTCATGGATGGACTTAATTCCTAGAGCAGAGACAAACTCAATATATGCTTACCTGCTATGGGGCAGCTACACCTTATGTTTTTAAATTAATGCTATCTTGTTTCTTTTACTCAAAAATATTAGGAGAAAAAAATCCTGGAAAGATATTAATTGCTAGAAGCACTCAGTAGACTCTTCTTTTGGGCTAATGTAAGTGACCACAGTACATGGAGAAACCAGCTTCATCCTGTGCCTGCTGTCTGTTTTTACATCTTTGGGAGCTATTTCTGCCTGAAGAATGTGTTCCTGGAGTTCATTTTCAGAGGCCTTTATTCTACAAATCTGAGTACAGCTTTCTACACCAGCAATTTTCAGAGAAAACCACAAAACAGATCTGAAAAAACCAGTCCTGCAGAAATTCGCTTGCATTTTCGATCTACCCATCTTGATTAAAAATTAAAATTACAAAAAAAAAAAAAAAATTGGGATGCTTTCTCTTTTCAAACAAAAGATTAAGTTTTGTTTGTGACAACCTCAATCTGAGTTTTAACCCAAAAGTTCTAAAATAATCAAACACACAAATAATATTTTATGCCAGGTCAAATTAAGCATTTAAACTGATCCAAGACCTTTTTTTAATCTCAATTTTTCAAATGTTCTTGGGTCAACTCAAATTATTTTATTAGTTTTCTTGCATTGACAGCAAACAAACAAAAGAGCCAGAAATTCACATAACTTTCAGCTTTAGCTGAAAATGAACTTAAAATATAGAGTTTGGTCAAGAGAGTGAATGACCTCTAGTTCCAGATAATCTTTGTTCTTGGCTATCTTCCCCAAAAGATTTGATTTTGCCTTCACAGCCTCAGTTTTACTCCCCTTGTGTTTATTATTTGATAAAGTGCTAGCAAATGCACTTGTAGATCAGCAATACACCAAAGATTATTTTCTTGCTGTGTAAGTTGGATTCTTAAGCTGCTTGTGGTTTATTTTGATGCTGAAGTAGATTTTTATATTACTGCCTGTCTGGGATATATCACTGGTACAACTCAAGTGCCAGAAGTTGTGTGCTACAGATGAGGCTAAAGCATAATTATCATTGTGGGTAAAAAGAGTCTTATCTGATGCTCTCCTCCTGGTTACTCTTATTATTTCTGGACACAAATCTAACCAAATTAATTACTGATGCAACAATCAACCTTAAGGTATGTAACATGTACTTATCTTATCTGCAGCACTTTCATTTTAAGCATAAAATTCAAATATTAAAGGTGTTTCCCTTGACAGGTTTCCTGATAAGGAGAGGATGCCTTGGAACACAGTAGCAGTACTTGTGTGGATGCCAGAATTGAAGCTGGCTCCAACACAACACAACACAGCAGGGCAGGTTTGCCTCAGCCCTGGTAGCAGAGCTCAGGCATTTCTGCAGCCCAGATGAGTCCATTAACTTCTGCTGAAGCTCAGAAGCCCTCTGCTATTACTGCTTTCCTAAACAGTGATTTGCTTTGAGCTATCACACATTGTTGCATGTTCTGAGAGTATTTGGGATGCAGTGATTTGGAGATATGTTCTCTGCTCCCTTGTAAGGCACGGCTCGGGCAGATAAATGGAATTGACTGATTGGAGAAGAATAATCTTCTCAGCTCCTCTGGCCTTTCTGAGAAGGAGGCAAAGGTTTGCTCAGCTCATCTACACTTCCCTCTTTAATCTCACTGTGTAATTGTGAATAGCTGCAATATGTCAAAAGCCACAGGTTCCAGTGCAAACAGCAGCTCAGGTATTAAGTTGAAGGAACATTACATTAGATTTTTAGCCAATTAGCATGGCTGTAGGGGAGACCATCTGGAATAAATCTGCAAAACAAACAGTTCACAGAAACTCAGCAGGCAGCTCTATGGATTGTTCTATTTGTACGGTACTTCATTAGAAAATAAATATATATCTTCAATTTCAAGCACAAAGCACAAACAGTATTAAACTAGATCTGATAGTTAATACGTCTGTCTTACTAAATGACACATTTGGAAGAGCTGTGTGAATTACTGCAAGGAAAAGGTTGTGAAAACTCTAGTGATTGCAGTTAGGTGTCAGCACAGCCAAAACAGCTGCTCCTGAGTTAATGTAGAAATGTATTTTCCTCTTAGTTTGTGGTTGCAAAAATCTGTTTTGATAACATTGTTAATATCAGCTAATGATTCAGTATGTAGAGAAGGAACAAACCATGCATCAGCAAACAGCAATAAAGCAGTCAGCTCTAGCCTGCTTCTGGAACGTTATACTTTGCTGTGTTTATATGTGTCTCCATTAGAGACGCACAGCAGGAGATGCAAAATTCGTCATCACTAGGTTTATTCCTGCCAAAGGTTTGCTGAACACAGTAGGCTATAGTATGGAAATGCTGGATGAGGCTAGTATTGATGCTTCAAGGATCAACCATCCACCCTCTTCCTCCTTAAGGCCTATTCCATGCTCAGAGGATGCAGTGGGATGTACAGCCAGAAGAGTTAAGAAGCTCATCTTTGAAGGCACAGCAGTAAAAAGTCCCAAAGTTTCCCCCAGCAGACACTGAGCAGCTCTGCTCGGCTGATGGACACTTCTACCTGGGCTGGTGTACCAGCAATCAGAGCTCACCAAATCTCTGCCCAGTGCTGGGAGCAAGGCCAGGCCTTCACAGAGCTCCTGCACATTGTGGCTCCTGTGAGACCCGTGGCACAGCTCTCACAGGAAACCAGCCAGCTGAGGAATCAGCAGTGCTAAGTGTACCAACACAATCAACAAATACGTGGCTCATGGGAAATGCATCTTTTATGTCAGAACAAATGGCATTCTGTGACCAATTTGGATAAGTATACAGGAAAACAGATTACTTGTCACAAAAGCACCTTCTATTACAAATAGAGTATTTTCAGACTAATCAGATTTTCCTATTTTCTATACCAAAAAACTTAGCAATGAGGATACCAGTTATAATAATATAACTAGCTGCAGAACTTTCAAACAGACTTCCATTTACCAAGTGTTCAGATTTGTAAATAATGGGTCTAGGTGTGAGTGTAGGTTTAAATCTGACCATTTCTAGCTGGTTTAATCCCACTTGATCTTTTCTTCAGAGAAAGAAATAGCATTAATATGGCTAGGAAGAAAAATGCAACATTTAGCATGGTTCTCCCTAATTAGCCCCACTAAGAAACCATCGAGTGGGGCAAAACACCACATACCTGCACCTAGCCAGCTCTGGACATTTAGTCCAGGTATTTTGATGCAGTGACCCATTGTGCTGTAAAGGCATAGCACACAGCAAAATTATACTTATCAGCCTGCTCACGCCGCAATTAATTAGGGAGCTGCTCTGAAGACCAGAGCTTTTGAATATATACAGTGATGACAATTAAAATGCTGGCATTTGTCAACAGTTACTTCACCTCAGGCACTACCTAACAAGCCACAGTCTGCTGAATACATGGAACTGAAATAACCATGGTAACTCTGAGTATATGGTGACGTTTTCACGTTCACTACAGCCTATCCTCAGGCCACCACTTGCAGAACTAAATGGCCCATCAAGAGGCAGATGAATAAAGTGTCCTCCATACAATGCATGAAAAATGTTAAGCACTTTTGGGGATTAAAGCCATTTTCATTTACCTCAGAAGGGAAAAAGAAGAGATAAACATAATACAAAAGCACGTATTATGAAGAAATAATGAAACTACCACATCCTACTGCAGCAACTGCTACTAAAATGTCAGTATCTACCAATAGCTAGCCCAAATCCGTATCTAAGATACCGAAATTAATTCCTATTTTAAGTGCCTCTTACTACATACTGACTTTATAAATGACAGCAGCAATATCAAAGGTCTTTCATGCTCAGTCACTGCCAAACTGCAGTAGAAAAATCTATCAGTTATAAACCACAGCAGATCTCAAGCAAAGAATGAGATGCAGTACCATACTTTATTAGCATTGGCTTACCACGTGACCTGTTCTTAAATAAAAAGATGGTGGAATCCTCTATTTTATAATTTTTTCATCATTCTGAGGAAAAGTCTGATTTTTTAAAATGCTCAGTTATTGTATTATATTACTTCCTCCATGGTGAGGGAGAGGATTTTAATATATAATAAACTTTCTGCATAACTGTCTTGTATTTAGAATTTTCACTTACCAAAATGAAGAGACAACCAGAGGCAAGTTTTGTGTGTTCAGGAATAGTAGAAAACACGGACAAAATCAAGCAACCAAACACAAGGAGAAAACTGAAAAAGAAAGAATATTAATAATTGTTAATATTTTACAGTACCCTGACCCAGTATGTATATTGATCATACTTCACCAACATTAATAGCAGACTGTCTCTGTACAGTCTTCACTAGTAGAGGGGAATACAGCTACCACTTAACTTAGTTCATTAAAGACATTAGAATAATAATCTGTTATTAAATCTATGTTTCTGAGCAGCACTGCTACAGTTCAGATAAATAAGATTTTCTTGGGAAAATGACTCAAAATACACAGACGTTACTTTTTGTATCACAATCCTGTACCTTTATGCAGTCCAGATAATCTAAGTGTCTTTAAAGAAAGCTCTCCAGTGGGAGGGTTGCTTCCCAGGTCTGAAAAATCATTTTTCCCAAATGACCACAAATATCTGCTGCATAACCTTACTGTAGAGCTAAGTTATCTGTCCATCTGAAACAACCTCCTTCTGAGCAACAGACCTCATGTACAAAGTGCCTGAAGTGAGAGGTAGGGCTATGGCACCACGGTCCTCAATGAAGAGGCTCCATTCTGGGAGCAAATTTAGTATCACACAATCCACTGAAGAAGTTAAAATAATCACACAAGCTGGACAGTTACAATCAGGAAAACATGAGCATAGTTTTGAGTTCACATGAGCCAGTATGTTTTGTGATACTGATGAATACACACAGGCAAAAAAGCTTTTTGTGAGGAAGATCCAAACAAATCATATCACTGGAGAAATTCTTGCATTTCCCATTTCCAGCCCTTAGGGGTCACAGCACATGTGCTTGCTGACATGAGCTGGCAGAACTGGTACTGCTCTGACACATATACTGTTGGTGTTAAGGATTATCCTTTCCTCTTGTACTGCTTCACCAACAATACCATTGTGCTAGTGAAAGCATCTATGAACTGGATCAGAAAAGAGGTTCATTTTACCCACAGAATCATGAACTGACTAATCAGCACCCAAAAATAATTGGTTCTACCAATGTTTTGCTAAATTCCTTCTTAAAACACTTGTCAGTCACGCTGCACAATGAGTCAACCAACAAAGAGTAGGCCTTGGACTTTTGTCTGAGCTGCTGGGACTAATTAGCTGATGTTCTAACCCACATGAATAGATACTGTAATTAATGCAGATATGTATCCCTTCCTGCCCTTATCTTGGCCCATGATCTTTTCGTTATACTTTCTCTCCTCCATCCAGCTGAGGAAGTGGAATGATAGGAAGGCTTTGGTGGGCACCCAGAGACCTGCCCAGGTCAATGCACCACACTGTGAAACCTCTGCCTCCAAAGATTGCAGAACTTGGCTGAAAAAGGCCATGGTCTGACTTTGAAGTGAGCTCTGCTTTGAGCAGGTTGGACTGGAAGACTCACAGAAGCTTTTTTCAACCTACATACTTCTGTGTTTCTAACTACTGGACATAACATCAATGTATTATTGCATCTGCATACACTTGTGCTTCAGGAGCGATGATTATTTTTCCCACAGAACATATGGACTTTCCATAGTGATGTAGTAGAGGAGTGTTATAATATATCCGATACATTACATAAAAATGTAGGTCTAGTATTCAGAATTTCTAGTGGAAAATCTCTATCTGCAATGCAAGAAGACTTTAGAGGCACATTTTGTAGCATATCAATTAACTGCTTGGGAGAAGTTCTACTCTGAAAATCAAATATGGTAGAAGCTTGCATATAAATTCTATTAAGGACTGTAGATAAAACAGTATCCAGGAGGGTAAAGTGCACATTTGGCATATGCCATTGGCAAGTCTTTTCTTCTGGACTAGAGAAAGTCAAAGATCAATATATGCTTCAAGATTTAATAAAAAACTCATTCAAGACTCATGCAATCCCAGGCACGAGTACAGGCTCAGCAGAGGATGGATCAAAAAGCAGCCCTGGGGAGAAAGACTTGTGGGGGTTTCTGGACAAAAAGTTCAACATGACTTGGCAATGTAGGCTCACAGCCCAGAAAGTCAACCATATCCTGGGCTGCATCAAAAGAAGCATGGCCAGAAGCTGAGGAAGTTGATTCTCCCTCTCTGCTCCTGTGAGACTGCACCGGGAGTGCTGCATCCCTCTCTGGGGCCCTCAGCAAAAGAAAGACATGGATCTGTTGGGACATCTCCCAGAGGAGAGCCACTAAACTGGTCACAGTACTGGACCAGTTCACCTGCGAAGAAAGGCTGAGAGAATCAAGGTTGCTCAGCCTCCCATCAGAAGTGAAGGCTCCAGGAGGATCTTAGAGCAGCTTTCCATTACCTGAATGGGGCCTACAGGAAAGCTGGGGAGGGACTTCTCCCAAGGGCATGTAGTGATAGGACAAGGGACAAGGCCTTAAGATGAAGGATGGAAGATTTAGGTTAGATGCTAGGAAGAAATTCTTTACTGTGAGGGTGCACTGGAACAGGTTACCCAGAGAAGTTGTGGATGCCCCATTCCTAGAGGTGTTCAGGGTCAGGTTGGATGAGGCTCTGAGCAGTCTGGTCTACTGAAAAGTTCTCTGCCCATGGCAGGGGCATCGGAACTGGATGATCTTAACATCCCTTCCAACTCCAAACCATTCTGTGATTCTACTTTTCTACGATTCTATTTTTCTATGATTCTGCAATTCTATGGTTCTATGATAAGTGACAAAAATCCATCTTGTGAGCAATTTTTTCTCTTCCCCTTCACTTTATAAAAATGGAAAATCTCATAGAACATTACTGGTAGTTTCAGCTGCTACAGCCTTCAGATGCAACCCCCCTATAATTACATCCTACTGACACAGGCATAAATGCAGTTTCTTCTCGTTAGGGCTTGCATAGAGGGCAAAATAAAATTAAGAAGTGACAAAGAATTTACAGTAAAAGAATGTTATTTCCTTTTGCTGAATCTCGTTAGACCTGAATCAATTAAAACGACATTTACTTTCTTCCTTTGTGTTTAGGTATTAAAAATTGCTCATTTGGTTTTATTTCTGTAATATCAACTAAATCTGAGGCCCAGTTATACTGGGTCTTATCCAAACACACAATACCAGTTTTCACTTGGAAGAGATTTCTTATAGCGCAATTATGGAAAACAGACACAGCAGGAAAAAATAAAGTTTCTTGTTCCCATATCACAGTTGGAGACCATGGCACAGTAAAGGTAAGGGACTTGCCCAAGGCTACACAGAAAGTCTTTACATGTGGAATAAACCTGAACCTTTTAAGTTACAGCCCAATCATACACAAAACCATCGTCCATTTACCCACCACTTGCTTTGCCATAGTCTGTCAGGGCTGTGATTTAGAATATCACTGTGGGCAAGGTGTTTATTCACGATAGATGGGAAAAGTGAGTCACGAGAGGGAATGAGTACAGTTAAGCAGTGTATTAATCAAAATAAAAGCAAATACTCAGGAAAGCCAGGTGCAGTGTGGATTAGCACCTGGCTGACATAGTTCTGCAGTTTATCCATGAAAAGCAGAAACAATCCTCACAGCAATACATAAAAGTAGTCTTGGAAAGAAATTTTTCCAAACTTTTATAACTCTTGCTGTCAGTTTTCCCCAAAACTCAAAAGGGCATAGAGCATCATTATCAATTATTATTAATATAGAACAAAAGAAAAATATTTGTATTTATCCACCGACATATTCAAATATTGCCCCTCTGTCCCTCATTCCTACCTCCAACACTGAACACTTCTTTTAGTGCCACTCACCATATTGTGCCTAAAATTAAAATGCAAGCACTTTTGTGAAGAGGAGAAACCCAGTCCCATGAACCTGGCAAAAGTTTTTAGCTTTGCATACATTTAGGTTCTGTAAAACACAACACTAGCAACAAAAGTGGAATACTTTCAGCAGTCTATATATCACTGAAGTGCTTTCCTTCAAAGTAAACTAATAGTAAGGATTCACTAGCTATCTTTTTAGTGCAATCTGTTTATCAGGCCATGCAATGAAAGCACCTCTCCTTTTTCCCAGCTGGAACTGGAGGCATGAAGGATGCAGCAACAACTTTCACCTGGCTTAATGTTAAATGAGGATCTGCCCAGCAAAAATAAATCCCTAAGGTTCAAACACCACAGTGGTCAAAGTTGATCAGAAATTGATCTTTCCTGTTGTCAATTATTTCTCCAGTGACAGATGAAGTGTAGATGATTGCATTAAGCCCTGGATAGTAATTTGATAACCCTCAATAGAAGAAAAAGTATTTTCCCATGTCATCATTTGAACTGTGTGCTACAATACATGCTGTACAAGACCATGCTGCTGTAGGTAGAGAGTAGTAAAAAGCGAAACACAGAGCAATTATATTTGGCCTCTAGTGATTCAATCTGGATCATATAATTGTTCACACTGGAAATAACAGATGGTTTTTCCTCATGCATTCAGTGTCAGACAGTAAAAAATATGCCTTAGGCAGCAACTTCCCATAAAATTATTTTAGTACTGCCATAGCCTTGTATTTTATGAAAAGCAGCAACTTCCATTTTGTTTCAGCAGTAATCAGTTTTGTTGCAGATCCTTTCATCTTATTCCCCTGCTCCTGAAAGCATATACTAATTGGAGGAAAGCCAGTTTATGAAAGATAATATAACTCAGAAGCTTTGATATTTAATCAATCTGCCTCTCATAAACTTTTCTAATTGGTTAATTAGGACCTACCAATTCTCCATTTATATAATTTTCAGCAGAATTTTACTACTGTTTGATTTAAGGGCTGTTCATATACAAGAGGACGTTCAGCTTAAAGTGTTAAAACATTACTCAAGGAGTATCATAAGGACAAAAAATACACCCTGGGAAGATCTTTAAGACCTATTTTGCTTCATAACTTACTGCTAGAATTAAAATAATTGGAAGTTAAACATCTGCAAAATTTTGTGGCCTCTTCTGTAAATAATAAAAATGTATCACTGTAAAGTGGCATAATTAAGCGATTAGACCACCAGAGTTATTTTCCAGTATTATTTGAGGTCTGATTTACCCCTCATACAGGTAAGCCCATTCAGGATTACGACCAAAACTATTTCCAGACCGTTGGCAGTGAGTGCCATTGTGCTGGATTTTGTATGGAAGGTAGAAGATGTTTGAAAGCTTTTGCTGTCTCTAACTACAACCAAAAAGTAGTTCTTACATTTCTCCCTGGCATATTAATGCAGTTGCTTGCAAATTTAGAGGAAGTTGTTTGCATTCATGAACTCTGAATCTACAAAGAAGCTATCTGAGCCCCTCTCTAAGTAATTCTTTCTGCAGCCAGGGGCAGTGGCCTTGCTTTCTTGACAGTGATCAGGATTTGCTGAGTTGAGTACCCAAGTGCTGCCTTTACATGATTTTTTAATCCTGGGATGCATAAAATCTGTGTGAGGCATTAGATAAATAAATGTGCTGAAGATTATACTGAATGGATAGCACCAATAGATTCATTACAGGTTTAGATAAATGGATAAAATACCCCCAAAAAAACCCTATTAAAAAAGGAAGGAAAGATAGTCTTTCATAGCACTGCTACACGTTCATAGCCACTATAAATTTTGGTGAACAATTCTCACAAAAAGCAAAAAGACATGTCTGCCTTGGCTAGATGTTATCAGCACTCTCACCCCTCTTGACGTGTGAAAGGGAGAATTTACAGATTCAGTATCCCACGCAGCTGCTGGGGAAGACAGAAGAAAAAACCATAATCTCCTGGACCAGGAATTCCGTTTACACACAATTTTCAAGGCACCAAGTTCCCACAGAGGAGGAATTATGCATGTTGTTCAACTGAGAGCTGGTGTCCCTCTGTCCATCCCAGAGCAGGCATGAATGCTCAAGGCAAGAAAGCAGCACAAATCTGACAGCACCCTCAGCCTCTGGGCACTTCCTGTGCCTCTGAGCAGACAGTTATCAGAGGTGGCTGGGAATGCCCTCTCTGACAGGATATGGAAAGAGAAACACTGAAGCCTTTTCCTAGCTTCAGGAAGAACTGAAAACGAAAACATAATCTAATGCAGGCAGGAGGTGGACATTTACACAGGTCCTGCGGTATCTCCTTTAAAAAGTAGTCTTTTCAACATTCCTATAAAACAGATAGTGCACTGCTGACATGGTGGAAAAGAATACAGTTTCACAGTTTTGATAGTGCAAGCCATGTGGATTAAATTTTCCATCATTTACAGTTTCAGAGTGACTTGTTTATGCAAGAAAATGAGATATGACAAAGGTTATTACAATTTGTTAAGAATGTTTGACAAAAGCTGCATGGAGAATAAGTGCTTTTCCATAGAAAAAGCCCATAAATTTCTTCTGTAGATGTCCTTTAAAATGACTTGCACTTCAACCTTTTCCTCAAGTGGAAGAGTGAAGCATGTTGAGGGCTTGATACTGCACTGCCTTGTTTCTACCCAGAAACAACTCTGGCCATGGAGAGGTAGAGTATGAAGACCTCCCAGACTTAGAATGGGAAAATAAGCTGGATAGGAATCTTAATAAATAATTTTTGAGGGGAAAAAAAAAAGTATTGCAGCAAACTTTCTCTGGGTTAATTTCTACCTTATTCAGAAATATAGAAATTTGAACTGAATTTCATGTCTGACTTTTTAAAGAACTGATCATACTACTGAAGCAACTTATTTAGAAAGGTGAGTTTTATCAGGCTGTGATGGATACATTTTGTTTTAAAAATTTTCCAAATTTTCAATATTTTTCATTCCACTGTGGGATATTTACTCTTTCTAAAAATTAGAACAGTTTATCAAGAATGAAACAGTTTACATTTGCAGTGTGAAAAAAAATGTTGTCAACCTATATTGTTCTTGTCTGGCATATTTTTAAGGATTTGTATTTTTAGCACAGTCTGCTAAGTGATTGTATTGTCAAAGCAATGAAGAGGCTATAACAGGAGGTGATATCAAAACAAAGCAAATCAAATAGCTTAAGTACCTATGGGGCACAAATAAAAGTGCCATTAAATGCACATTTGATTATCCATTACATCATAGACAAAAATAAAACATCAAGGTAAGTTTCTCCAGGGTTCTAAAAAGAGAGGCATTTGTACTTCCTTGAGGAAGCACATTGGCTCAAAAGAAAACAAAACAAAACAAGAAATGCTTTTTCTTAATGCTCAGAGATACTTGTGATCTAGATATTTTCTATTTCCATTTGATTCAACAGGAGATAAGAGAGAAATGAGAATAAAGCATATACTCCTCCAGATTTTAACTATTTTAATGATTGGGAAGCATTATACTGATTTGCCTTAAATCTGTAGAAAATGACAAAATGCTCCTTTTATCACTCTCAAAGCATAGGTCTTTCTGTAGACTAAAATTATCAAACATGAATGCTTAATTTAGTAAATAAAATTTGTATTTAGACAACTCTGTAGGTTTTTTCTTTTGCATCAAATAGCTCCAACACCCAGTGACAAGTCTGATAGCTTATATAGCAATCTTAGACAGATACTCCGGGAGAAAATTAATTTAAAATATGAGTAGAAACTATGTTGTCTTTAACAATGAGTGCAGTTTTCAGAATTTATATAATTTTTTAAGAACATATATAAAATTAAGTAAAACTTTATAATAATGAAATAGAGAAAATTTAAAGAATTACAATATGAAGCTAGAGAAGTGAAGACCATTATATAGCCTTTTATTTAAAATAATTTTTCTATTTCAGTCTCTTTTTTCTAACCTTTTTCACAGCCTAGGGCAAAGAGAATTACTCAAATAACCTTCTTCTGTTAAAGTGTTTGCTAATATACTGTACTTAGATGTCTTGCTAATGACAAAAATAATTCTTATATAAGAAATGCATAGATGTGCAAGAAAGGTGTTCTGTAATCACCAGCATAATCCACTATAAAATCAGCTTTTCAGGTCTTCAGGATTTAAGATAAAAATATTGCCACTAAATCATGTTCGGTTGGATTTTTTTTTTTAAGTAACAGCAAACTTAAAAGAACAGAAAAATTTTAGGACTGCTGGGTATTTTTTATGCCACAGGAGCTGCCTGTTTTCCTGGTGCTCAGAGTGCAGGTCTGGCTCTGGCAAAGCCAAGGTGTGATTTACTGCAGCAGGGCCAGACATCAGTTTCCTTCATGGCCTCATCAGCCACCAGTGGCCAATGCTGCCAACGCCTTTGGCAGCTAAAACTGAGAAGGAAACACACTGTGTTGGGAGAAAAATAGCCTGCCTACCTTATCCTCTGGAGTTAATCTCTCTCACTGTGGTTCAGCTGGATCCCTGAGTGATGTCACAGGGAACAACGCTCCCAATGGCAGCTGATGGTCTGCACCATTAAATGCTGAGGACTGCCATTAGAATAATTTGGGCCTGGGTAAAACACCACTTTCCTAGACAGTTCCTGGGTATGGTCTGTGTTTTGCCATGGATGAAATTTTTCTCTGGACTTGCCTGTACATCTTTTACTAGATAGGTACTTCTGGATGTCAACTTATTGTGTTGAAAAAAACCACTATCAAACGAGCCTATTTAGCAAATGAGCTGTAATTTACACGAGGATATTTCACATCCTGGGGATATATCACAGCACCGCCCTGCCAAAGCTCTAGAAGCATTTGGACAATGCTCTCAGGAACATGGAATCATTCTCGGGGCTGTCCTGTGCAGGGCCAAGAGTTGGACTCTGATGATCCCTGTACCCAACTCAGAATATTTTTGATTCTGTGTTTTCAGTACTGTTTTACATCTTAATCAAAAGCAAAGATGGGGACAAAATCTATTGAAAATTTAATCATTCAAATTCAGGTGCCAGATTGACATATTTTAATAAAAAATTGGGATTAAGACAATTAGTCCAACTTGATTATGAGAGGTTGATACTGTGGGAAGCACTCCAGTCACTGTGCATTTTCACCTAAAATACTTCATCCTGTTGAAGAGTTCCGGAACAAAAATCAACGTCCTCATTTCTCTTATTTTTCTCTTGTAATATGTTATATACTGGATTTTGCTTTGGGTTTATATTTGTTTTTCCTTGATACATAGTCAACAATTAGGGAGTTTTTCAGGAGAAAGAACATTCAAACACAGTAATACAAAAATACTGTACTGTAGTACATGAGCAAACGGGATTTCTTTTAACCATATCTCTCAAGCAGGCATCTTAGCAATCCTTGGCTGCTTCTACAATTTTTATCCTTCCAGACATGTGAACAGAGAAGTACCCACAAATTCCCCAATAACAGCTTTCCAGGCTGCAAAAGAGCACGGTTGTTCTGGCAGTAATGCTCAAGTCCATGATCTAGATGAAGAATCTATGGGATACTTGGCTTTATATGGGGATTCCAACTTATTTGCTGTCATTAAATGTGGTTATCTCACATGTTAACCAGAATAGAAGATAAGAAAATAAAGCACACTTAAAAAAATATTTATTTTAAAATAATAAAAAAATTATTTTAACTGGAAACATCAGAGCTTTGAAGTGTGTTGTACCACATCATTATATCAGCCTGTGGTGGCTGTGGGAGGAAGGAGACAAAGTGATAAAAAATCAGAGATACTAATTAATCTGATTACTTTATGATGCTTCAATTCAGCAAGTTGATTAAGACAGGAATGATTTATCATATTTAGTGCACTGAAATACAGAAGAATATTTTTGAGCACTCCATTTTGGACTGTTAAAAAGGAGAATGAGGAGGCAAGAGCAAGTCTAACCTGAAAAAAATCCCATAAATTCATGATGGAATTAAAAAAAGTGGTAAGCATAACAGTCAGTATTTAAAAATCCAGGCTACCTCATAGGCCAATGTCCCTCATGGCTACAACAGAAATCTAAGCTGCCAAAAATGCCAGGGCTCATTAAACTTGACAGAAAAATGCCGTAATGTTGTAAAGAATTAGCATTTTAAAAAATTTCTTCAATTTACCAAGATCCAGATCTTCTTTCTCTAACTTTATTTACTCCTAGTAACTAATAGCTGAGTTTTGGTTTTTGTTGAAACATTACAGTTGACTTCAGTGGAAGCATGGCTTGTGTTGGGAATTATGAGCTGACTCATAAATATCACCGGAGCAGAGAAAATCCTGTTAATTTCCTATCGTTTTCTCCCAGTAGTAAACAAGGATATAAATGGAACACAGAATATTTTTCTAACATAATGCACTGTTAGTATTAAACTTACTTCTAAGAATCAATCACAGCACTTTAGCTTGAGGGTGTTCAGTTTTATACCACACCATTAGTCTTGTCTTCCTTAATCTAAATAAGTCCTGCACTTTCTGGAATTTGAAGTGCCCTTTCTTGTTGTTAGGCAGCAATGCTAACAGACCAGAACCTGATGGCAGAAGCATGAGAGATTGCAAAAGAAGAATTCCATCTTGAAAGGTCCAAATGTCAATGAAAATTTCCTGAGTTTAACTTACTTCCAGCAACACTTATCTCCTCTCTATGCTCATCCATATAATATTGACAGGGAAGCAGCACAAAGTCAAAACTGAAGGGCAGTTCACCTATTTCCTCATATACCTAAGTTTCTCTGTGTTTAAAAGCAAAGAGCAGAAACACACTTTGTCAAGCACTACGTCTTGCTGGAGAGGGTACAACAGCTTGTGGCTTTGTATCACACACTACTTTGAGAACAGAAAACTTGCAGTGCTGTTTAGGTCTTGAGCCCTAAAGCAAGATGTAACACTTACTTTTCACAATAAGCCTTTATTCTGTCTGAGCCTCTACAGTCAAAGCCCAATGATGTGACTCATTTCCTCTATTTTTCAGGGTCTTTTATTTCACAATCACTCCAGCTGGAAGGAGTGTTACATAGTTTCTTCCGTGCACCGAACAAGACGCTGTGCAGCCGCTGCAGAGCGCACGGCGGTGGCTGCGCCTCGTGTGCCCCGGGCAGCGCCCGCCCTGCTGGGGGGTCTGTCAGGCTGCTGCTCGCACCTCCGGCTTCCGTGGGCCAAATTCACGGGATTCACAGAATCACTGGGTTGGGAGAGACCTTCAAGAGCATCGAGTCCAACCCATGCCCCAACACCTCAACTAGACCATGGCACCGAGTGCCACACCCAGTCTTTTTTTAAACACACCCAGGGATGGTGACTCCACCACCTCTGCGGGCAGACCATTCCAGTACTTGATCACTCTTTCGTGAAAAACATTTTCCTAATATCCAACCTAATTTTCCCTTGATGCAGTTTGACACTGTGTCCTCTGGTTCTGTCAGTTGCTGCCTGGAGAAAGAGACCAACCCCCACCTGACTACAGCCACCTTTCAGGGAGCTGTAGGGAGTGATAAGGTCACCTCTAAGTCTCCTTTTCTCCAGACTAAACACCCCCAGCTCCCTCAGTGGTTCCTCACAGGGTTTGTGTTCCCAGCCCCTCTCCAGCCTCGTTGCCTCCTCTGGGCGTGCTCCAGTGTCTCAAAGTCCTTCCCAAACTGAGGGGCCAGAACTGGACACAGCTCAAGGTGTGGCCTCACCAGTGTCCGATATAGGGGAAGAATGACCTCCCTGCTCCTGCTGTGCTCACGCACTGCTCTGGCAACAATAATATTTCTGTTTCAATAACAAGCTATCTTATTAAATGCTGAGTCGCAAAGGCTCTGGAACTGTTCTGCACTTATGCAGAATGTTAAATACACAAAGTGATCACTTATTTTCCATATGGGGAAAAAACTTGCCCTTTGATCTTAAACACATTAAAGCTGCTGCTTGCTCGCTTGAAACAACACATGAGGGTGCTTTTACTTTCCAACATTTTATCTTACAGTGGCTTTCCCTCTTTGCCAAAATTGTTCTGCTCAGAAATTTGTGTGAAACAAGTTTGCATTTATCAGACGTATTTCAGGCACAGAGATAGTCTTAGATGAATTTTACTTTAGCAGATCAATTTCCTTCACACAGGATGATCCTGTAAGCACTTAGATAAGTGTTTAAGGCCAGGCTGGATGGGGCTTTGAGTAATCTGATCTAGTTGCAGGTGTCCCAGCCTACAGCTAGTGCATCAGACTCAATGATCTTTAAAGGTTAGTTCCAACCCAAACCATTCTATGATTCTGTGATTCCAAGTGCACAGTTTGATCAGAGATGACTGTGAGTACATACTGCTGAACACTGCATACTTCCAAGGCTGGAGAAGAAGCCCTGGAGATCCCTTTGTTAACCACACAGTTGAAGTCAGTTTCTTGGAGCTTCAATATACAAAGTAGTAGCCTTCAGTAGTTGCAAGGACCATACCATTAAACAGGACTGTAACTTCCCAGATCTGGGGAACAGGCAGACATACATCTCTGCTAGGAGAAAAACACCTCTGTCAGTACAAGGAGATCCAGTTAGTTGGTATCTTTCAGCTAAGAATGACTCCTGCTTCCTTGAGAGCCAAAGCAACATCTCTCTATGACCCTCTCTTCAATGTAGACAGTCCAGACAACTCCATCATAAGACACAGCAGTGTTGTTTTCCTGTATTAACAATGTGAAGCTGATATGCATGGTAATTTTGCCTCTTACAATTCCTAAAGGTTCACATTAAAAATCAGTACAGGGTAGGCAAGGAAGCGCTTTTGCAAATTATGAGCTCTGAGAGTCTAAATTCTTAATTGTCTTTAAAATATTAACTCAAGTCCATAGGAGAAGTTTGGTAGAATTGACAATTGGTCCTTCCTAGCCTAGGAGTGATTTAGGCTATGTATGTACCCAGACAGAGCACTTCCAGCAAAGCCAGGAATTGTTCTTAATTGGGATACACCAGCTGACTGCACCTCCTTGTAGTCAGAGCACTGTTTTTCTCCTTCCAACAGAGATGCATGTCTGCCTGTCTCCTAATTCCTCAGGAAGCCTGACAAGTGGAAGAGTGGATTCAGGGTGAGCCAAAAACATTTTATATATTTATGTGTAAAAACCAAGTTCTGCTCTTTTCCTATATTTTGTGATCCGTTATGAACATTTATTTTTGTAGCTTTACAGAATGAGTATTGAACAGGACTGGGTATCTTGATTTAACTGAAAAATCATGTAACAGTATCCATCCATTCCTAAGAGAGCACACAGATAAAAAAGCAATCCAATCAACCAATATATCAAAGCAACAGAAGATCATTTAGTCAAACCTTCCTATAAAACTGTATTAAATAAATAGCTTTTTGGTATGCCCAGAGCATCCCTGAACTCAGACAATCACAGGCAAATAAATAAACAAGAGCGTGTCTGTTAGAATCAGCATATTAATCTCTAATGAAACTAAAGTTACACTGGCTTCTTTTACAAAGGAAGTTCATAAAAATCACAGTTTTATGTTGGCTGGAAGGAACCTCCAGCAGTTATCTTCTCTAGCCCTTGCAGAAAGCAAGTTCAATTACATCAGCTTGCTCAAGGTTGTGTCCAGTCGAGTGGTGAGTGTCTGCCGGGAAGGAGGCTGTGACCTCTCTGGACAGCCTGGTACGACACCTGACTGCCTGCACAGTTACTTTTTTTCTTAACATGTAGCTCCAATTCTTACATAAGAAACCCTGAGCATCACATTACTCCTCAAAGTCTAGTCATCAAACAGTTTTGTTATTTTTTTCCCAGCTCACCAGACTGCATCACTCAATCTGCCATATTAAGAACAAGTGGTCTTCATGAGCTGGGATGATGGGATAGTCTGCATTCTCATCCTTCTGGTGCTATCCTCTCATAGCTATTCCTCCTTACCCCAGTAACCTCACTGAGTTTGTTTCTTCTGCACAGTTACCTAACATTAATGACAGAATCACAGAACTGCAGAATCATAGAATGGTTTGGATTGAAAGGCACCTTAAAGATGACCTTTTCTCAACATCGTGACCCCTGAGCTCAAAATAACTTCACAGTTCTCTGTAGTATTCTCATCACCTGCATTTCTGTTCTTAGCACTTTCTTTTCTGTTATTATGCTGGTTATTTTTCCTGCAACCCAGGCAAGAACAAAGCTAAACCACTGTTTTTACTGTAATGACAGACAAGGATTTACTTTGTTATAACTTGACTTGTTCATACTCCTTTAATCTTGTCAGAAAGTTTTATCTTACTGAAAAGGCAAGAAATATCACCAAACCAGTGCCCATGAAGTAAAAAAGGGTGCATGTTAAGTATGTATTTATTATATAAATTATTATTTCTTTACCAGCACTAAAGGATTTTCCAGTAGTTATCTAGTATTTCAGACACAGAGGCCCTGAGTGGCTGTTTTGAGCTGCCACACTTAGGAGTACTCGTTTGCTTGTGGAGCACTTTTCAGGCTCAATGCAGTGATTAAATGCCCAGGCACAGGCTCAGATGTCCAGCAGTGCAGCACTTTCATTTGGAAATGTATTTATAATCTCTTTAGCAGGTATGTGATGTCTTTCCACAATGTGTTTCCTCTAGCTGTGGCCATGGCCCAGTAGATCACAGGCTCCACCTGCCCTCCTTATCAGCTTTTTGTGTTTAGGGGAAGAATGAGGATTTGTAATGAGAGACCTACAGATCTGTTTGAAGACACAAAGGCTACTTCAGCCAGTGTGCTGTAATGCAAGCACAACCAGGGTGGCTGGAAGGCTTTTGCACGAATGTCGACCAACAGAGAGAATTATTTTTAAAAAATGAATATTCACATAATTCTTGGAGCTTATGACTGGGTGTGACCAGGGGTTCACTTAGCCAGGCTTCTGAAGAGTACTAGTGACTGCAGCACTACATGAGTCTGAACTTTTCCATGTCTTTGGGATGTGGGAAGAGCATAGCCCATCCAAAAGGCACTGCAGCTGCAGGCACCATATGAAAAGGGCTATGCAGGCAGACCTTGGCCTGACTGCAGAGCAAAGTAAAAATACCTAGTGAGTCCCTGACAATTTGACCTGCAGGAAGACTTTCCTAACTCTGGATTTGACCTCTAGCATTTAACAAGAAGTAAAATGCAGCTTTTTGCTTTAGAGGAAAGGGGAGAGGGGAACCAAGATTCTTTGATTGATTTTTCTTCACAGACCAGAAGAAAAAACTCCAAACCCTCCCACCCAATTGCTTTTGCCAGTTGTCTCAGTAATTTTGTGGCTGGCTGAATGTGGATGAGGTGACAGCTAAATGAAGCACTTGGAAGTTTCTCTAAACAATTTGATTTTTCCAGAATTTAAAAAAGAAAAGTCAACTTGGTAACTCAAGTCCATATGAGTCTGCTTTTTCATGGAATAAAGTTTGCTATGAAGTTCTTTCCCATTTCCCTGTCTGGACAATCACAGACCAAAGCCTGTCCAGCTCTCGCAGCAGTGGCTGGTAGCAGATATGAAAGGAAGACTATGGAGGAGCCAAGCTGGTTCTCTACCAGCAGGCTGTGACTCAGGGGCTTCCTGAACCTCAGACTGCAGATCTGAAGAGACTGTTGCCATCAGGTTGTCAAGTCTCAGTTCTGGAAACTGCATACTTTTAGCATGCGTACAAACTGCGAATGATTCACAAAATCTAAGAAACAGCTCTATGAAGGTGTATATTTTCATTTGTTCACCTGAACCTACTCCTTAGAACCTGCCCCTTTGCCACCTCTGTGTGGCTGTCAATCACCATTCCTGTTAATTTAATGTGTTTGCATCTTGAGTTTTTAACTCCTTGTCATATGTTGCTACAGAATAAATTGTTTTTCAGGGACTAGAGAAATTATAAACAGAAGTGAGCTCTGATTTCCAAATTCTAATCCAATGACCACTGAACCCAGCCCATGCCAGGCCAAGCAGGTTTGCAGCGTTAATGAATGCCGGTGTCTATTTTCCATGACTCACAGTGAGGTGATGTGTCTGGAATAATCTCCATCTGCCAGCTTCTCTAGCTTCATGACCAGATCTGCTCTGTGGAGACAGCCACCCTAGGAGGCTGAGCTGCCCAAATGCCTTAACTGCATGTATAGTACCTAACATTTCTGCTTTGCACCACAGGACAGTACATACTGCTGTTACACAAAGAGGTACTTCTACTTCAAAATATGTTTATAACCTTCCTGATACAGAGGAGCTGGCTGGGACCACACAACTTAATTTTAAAACTGCCCTTTTTTTGTGCTTGTGCAGTTCCTATGTAAGTCTCTTATCAGATGCATGGAGGAAAAATGGGGCTTGCAATATTTGGAATGGCATTACTAAATATCCAAGGGGAAAAAAAAAAATCTCTAATTGGCAAATATATTGTGAAACGTGCCGATGATTGGTAAAATGATACACGTGGGTTTCAGAATCACAGAATGGGTCAAGTTGGAAGGGACCACAGTGGGTCATCTGGTCCCACCTCCCTGCTCAGGGACATTCCAGAGCACATGGCACAGGAATGTGTCCAGAAGGTTTTTNCTAATTGGCAAATATATCGTGAAATGTGTCGATGATTTGTAAAATGATACACGTGGGTTTCAGAATCACAGAATAGGTCAAGTTGGAAGGGACCACAGTGGGTCATCTGGTCCCACCTCCCTGCTCAGGGACATTCCAGAGCACATGGCACAGGAATGTGTCCAGAAGGTTTTTGAATATCTCCAGTGAGGCAGACTGCACAATCTCCCTGGGAAATCTGTTCTGGTGTCAGTCACCCGCACAATAAAGAAGTCCTTCTTCATATTCAGGTGTAACTACCTGTGCATCAGTTTTTGCCCATTGCCTCTTGTCCTGTTGCTTGGCATGACCAAGAAGAGCCTGGAAACATCCTCTTGGCACCCTCCCATCAGATACTGATAGACAGTGATGAGGGCCCCACTCAGTCAACTCTTCTCAAGGCTGAACAGAGTCAACTCTCTTGGCCTTTCCTCATGAGAGAGATGTTCCAGTCCCTTCATAGTCCTCTGCTCGACCTGCTTCAGGAGCTCTCTATCTCCTGTGTCCTGAGTAGCCCCAAACTGGACACAGCACTCCAGATTTGGCTCACTAGAGCTGAGTAGATGGGCAGGTTTACCTCACTCGACCTACTGGCAATGCTCTTCCTAATGCACCCCAGGATACCATAGTTCCGCAACAAACAAATATAAAATGTCTTCTGCTCATTAATCTCTGGAAAAATCAAACTGCTGCTCGCAGCTTCAGTGATTCCTGGTCCCTCTAGAGCCAGCAGAAACTTGTCTTGCGTATGGAAGACTAAAACTGGACCTTGGGTAATTACAGCACAAATGCAAACATCTTGCTTTTAAAAAATTCTTCTGTGCATGTTGAATGTATGTGATAGATTTAAACAACATCATAAATGTAAACTGTACTTGAGAAAACTGTGCAGCTGGTAGAGTCCATAAAGATAAAAGAAATGTTTCCATAACATTTAATTTTAAGCTGACATTTATATAACAAAACTATGGTAAAGCTATGTTTAGCCGAATTTGTTTGCATATTTTGCATCCGTACCACCGCAGGCTCTCTCCCTCATTTATATAGTTACCACATTTTGGTAACCACATTTATATAGCAGAGACAACAGCTACCGCAAAAGGAAAACTGAAAACCAGAGAATTTGTAACATTTGGATAAACAAGCCATCAATCTCTTGTTGTAACTAATCAACAACTGGATGTGTTCACTTTTTACTAAAGCAATTGCCCTGTTTTGAGTAACAGAGACACATAGCAGAGTTCATACCAAGTTCTTGAACATTTAACTGTGAAAATACCCCAATTAATATGATTTTAGTTTGTCAGACAGAAACCCACTATTCTATTTTCCTTAGCAACCACAAGGCCATAGAAATGTATTTTTTTCAGTCCCATTGGCTTAGTAAGGAAAAGGCTTAACATAAGCAGATCCCTTCCTGACTGCCACTGCAACATAGTTTTCCTTGATACACCTCCCTTTTTAAGAGAGAAATGAGCAATTTTCATGTTTGTGGGGTGACATCCCATCCCCAACAGAATGAGCAAGAGTTTTGCTGTCAGCATTAATGAGGTTAAGATTTCCTGAATCAGCTGCTTTTTTTGTAACAAATTTGGTTGAGAAATGTGTATCAACTGCAGTAAACCATAGCAAAGATGGGTCTTGACTGCACTCAGAGGTGTGAGGACAGAGTGAGACCATAGCATGTGTCAGCCTGCCAGGGTCAGCTCTAAACGAGCTAACTTGAGTTCTGACAAAGTGCAGCCAAAGCAGCACAGAGGTTAGCTCAGGCTAGCTGGCCCATTATTCACCCAGCTTTGCAGACAGGCTGCGTAATTCATGCTTGTGCTCCAGCCTGGCACAATTACACTACTCTCATTCCCAGGTTGACTGCATAAAAACTGGCTCATGAGCGTCCACAAAATCTCCTGCTGACTTCATCTGAGATTTTGAACATGTAAGAATGCAATTTACAACACAATATTTGAAATAAATTTCTCAAAGGATCTCTTTCAGAAGAGTATCACATTTATCTTTGTTGCCACATAAACAGACATTATTTGTGGTCCTAAGAAAAAGCAAGTTTTAAAAAAAATAACAGAATATCATTAATAAATGCTATGGAAAAGCCTGAAAATTTCTGTGAAATGGGAAATTAAAAAAAATCTGTGCATCTTAATCAGCAAATTCCAGGGCCTATTCTTAAAGTGTCAGTTAAGTTATATGACCCCAGGAGCCATTTCTCACTACTTTTTGTCCTTGCAAACCTGTTAATAGAAATGAATCCAAAAGAAATAAAAGAATATATGTCACACCCCTTGATATTCAATGAGTAAATATCTCAGGAAGATGCTGAGGACACTGTTTCAGCCAGCATTTTCCACATGTCTCCCTCCCTGCTACAGTGCTGAGAATACCATCACAGGCAGTAATAAATACGGAACAGCAATAATCAGATTTTTTAATTAAGGGAAACTACTTTCTTAGTAAAGCTTCCAGCTCTTCTAGAAACCTGTAATGTGCAAAATAATAAATATTTTTGCACACAAGGGTCAACAATGAAAAACAAACCTTAAAGTTAAAGAAATGTGTGCATGGAAATAGTGAAGAATCAAGTCTGAAACCAAGGTTCAGGTTTCTTTGTGATGGCTGCAAAAATGCTTAGACCTAAGGGAACACTTTCTAAGGGTGTTTAGCAGCAAATGTGGAAATATGTATTCAGTGAGATTTTTTAGAAGTTCCTCAAATTTTGCACCTTCTACTTCCTTCAAAATTTAGCCTACAAAATGTGATAAATTCTTTTTGCCCTGAAAGACATTTAGAGGATTTCAAACGTAGTGTTATGAATGACAATATGGTCTGACTACAGTTTGATAAGAATGTTCACTTGTATCACACAGTACTGTGAAATAAAAGTAGTGATATATTACTGATAATGGTTAAAACCAACTGACCACCACCCCTGAGAAGAGTGACTGAAATGAACTGTGCAGCTGGAATACTGTGAATACTGGAAAATGCATTTTCCAGTATTAAATCATAGAAAGGGGACTTTAATATTTAGGAGGCAAGTTGTAGTTCCTTAAATAGTTCCTTAAATGTGTGTGCAAAGCATTCAGTATATAGGAAGCATGGTCTTGGATGGAGTATCACAGGCTTAGATATGACATTAAGAGCCAATTATAACTCCAGATTACTCCAGGAGATCAAAATCATGTTTTCTTCAGTTCATTTTCTACCTTGCAGGCTTCTTTCCAAGTTATTAACAGTGTGGGTCAGAGACCATTGGCTTCATTTCCTAGACCCAAGTGTCACCCTTGAGAGGAGCTCCCAGTGAAGAGACACTTGATGCTGCTGAGCTGGAGATGGAGTGCAGGTAATAGCATTATATTTACAGAGCCCCTGTGGAAGCTGAAAAAACTCCCTACCCTCAATTTTTCACTTTGAAAACTTCGACAAATAAAGCATCAAGAAACCTTTGCACCATGCCCTTTTTAAGACATCCTTGAAGACAAAAGTGAAAGAAACTGAAGGTAGCATATTATGTTGTATAATACCTTGAATAATGGCACAAAATATGTATTATTGACACAAAATATAACAGAGGCTTATTTAAGAATATATAAAATGTAATTCAGTCAATGATTACTAAGGTGTTTCTTACACAGCATGATGTAACAGCAACAAACCCCAAGACAACAGAAATTATCTTCAAGTATTGCAAGTGCTGCTAAAATGATTTTCCACATTTCATGAGCCAAGAGTATTTTTGATAGTAAGAGAAAAAGGCAAGACTTTGTCCCCAAAATGGTAGCAAGATGAGAATGGAAGTCTTGTAGAGGGAATATTGTAAAGATACTCAGCATGAATTTAGTGAGATTCTGAAGTGAGTGAAGAATTTTCTGGGAGCATGAATGAGTGCGGTTCATAGCTTTGCATTAGGATGCGCAACTGCCTATTCTTGTCAGGGAGGGTCAAGAGAGGAAATGTAAAGAATAAGCGACAGCAGAACACTTGCCAAGGGTCCACAGCAAAGAGATTATGCAACAGGAAATAAACAATCAAGGCTAATCACAGCAACAAAAGAAATAGAGGGTCAAATCAATTTTTTTCTACTGTTTTCTTCTCTATTGCATAAGCATATTTAATTCTTTCATTTTGCTCTAATAAAAAAAACCTTCAAGAAATTTTCTGCTACAGAGTGGTACTCTTCCATATAAAAAGGTCCCCACTGCTTGGATTGTGTTTCTATGTTCTGCTGACTTATCTAGTGGATATGTAATGTTGAAATTAAAAAGTCTTACAGACTAAGTAACAGCGTTTACTGAACTTCGAAATAAAAGCTAAGTAGCTTTAAATGACTTGAAAGTTATAAAAAGAAAAAAGAAAAAAACATAGAAAGATGAGATAGATTATGGAACAATAGCCTGTTAAAATAAGCTAGTCTAATTTTTATAGCTGCTCAAGTGCTCAAAACATAGCCAAATTTCCATGATGCTACTGACTTAATGCCTTTGAAGACTTATGCCAACAGACCTCTCACAGGTGAACAAAGAAAACAAAAACGTATCTTTTCCATGAGTTACATACAAATCTTAAGTTAACAGGATCCAGATAAAAAGGTAATAACAACTGACAAGATTAATAGACTACATGAGCACACACACTGCATTGGCAGCAGGTTTCCATCAGCTTGAATGCTCAGGCTTGCCCTTCACTTCTAAGCTCTGTGTAGCTGCATTAAACAGATGTCAGACACAATTTTACTGCACAAGAGGAGCCAAGCACCCAAGCCATCCTTTGAGCTAAGCCTCTTTGAAAAGATGGTACATTTCATCAGAACCCATTTGTGGTCCACGCTTGTTATCTTAGAGGCAGGTCAACAGAATAGCCACCAGTCAAAAATACTCTCTCCCAGCCATTCAGGTGACAGAATGAGATTTAAAACAAAGGTTTGGGGGTGGTGTGTGAGAAAATGTCTGGAAAAACATATCTAGAAAACCCAATGAATATGATGAGATGGGAGCTCAATTACTATAACACACCACCTATGCTTGTCTCTAAAAAAACACCAAACCCCCCAACTTTAAAAAGATGACGAAAAAATGTAGTATCTGGCAATTACTAACCTTGAAAAATTATTCCCAGTGAATTGCTGTCTTTTCCAGGCAGTGTAGCAAATATCTAATCAGCACTGCAGATAGACACTCTAACAAATACCATTTCCAATGAAATCTCTCCTTCCAGCACCCACAAACAAGTGCACGCTGCTGACACAGCATCTTTCCATTTCCCACCCAACTTCCCAGGAAAATCTCAAACAGTCCCACACAAAAGCTGCAAATTTAAATGCAAATCACCTTCTTCCCTATAAGCTAGCTTTTATGGAGCAAAATAAAGATTTCAGACATAGATTTAGAATTCTCCACTAAGGTGGGAGAAAAAAGCATGTTGGGATTGTCTACAGGAAAGATGAACTTTCTCTGTGGCTTCAAGAAGACGTCTTCATTTTATCTCCTGCATGGATTAACACCCAATTGTCATATTTTCAAAAACACACTGAATGGTATGATGGAATCAGCATCCAATCCCATTTACTGCCTAACATTTTAAGCACATATAACATATGTAGCAACTTTGAAGACAACATACTTATTCCTTGTTTGATATTCAAAACAGTCACTCCATTTCCTTCCCCTCGCCTGCAAAGGGCCCTACCTAAAATTGGGGAGGTAGATGATCTTCTGGTGCCTATGTATCAAATCTGATCTAGCAAACCTTTAAATCACAGGCTGCTTAACATCAGTAACTATCCTGCTCTCTTATTTAAAAGACAGCAGCTGCTTTGCTTGTCTCCAAGGCTAGAAGTGGCCCAGGCTGAGCACTCTTGGCTGTGCTAAGGTCACTGACATAATCCATGATCTGGCTGGGTTCAGCTCAACATTATTCATTTACCTGTTGCTGTTCTAGCAGAAACTGTTGCTCTCTCAGCTCATTCAAAAGGCCTTAGTCCTCCTGGGAAGAAATCCTTTCCAGCCCTATGCAAACTAGGATTTTCCCCCATATTGAGATGTAAAGTAGCTAAATGACAAAGAAAAACTATTTCCATAGTCTCCATAATTGAAATATAGAGGAAATGAGAATTCTTTGCATATTTATTCATCCCAACCAATTTTAAAGTTTTAGAATAAAAAAAGAAAACATGTATCCAACAGGAGGAGACTCCTTGGTGAGTTTCAGAGTTATTTCCTTGGTGCAAGACTGAGAGAACCCTCTTGACTGGCTTACTTAGCAATTCGACACATCAGAAATTCCTGATATCTCACCTATGATTATTATATTACTGATGCAAATAATAATTTGATGACTTATAGATAGGCTTCTTACAATAAAGCGTAATACTTTTGCCAAGGAATATATTTTTGCTACAGAAAGTACTCTAATCAATAGGTATTGCCTTTTATGTCTATAAAAATGTAGGATTCACCAATTATTCAGATAACCTTCACTCTTCATTTTGCTCTTTATCGCCACCAATTTAACTGTAGTGCAATTCAATTATTTTTAAGCCATATATTAACTGTGTTTTGCTCTTTGAAATATGAGGTGGAGGGTTCACCTTTAGGCAACTCCAACATCGACATCTGCAGCTAGGTTATCTGGTTATGGTGCCCTGAGTGAGTATTTTTAGGATGAAGTATATTTAATAAGTTTTAGATTTTAAGTTAGGAATTAGGAAATTCGCTGTTTTGCATAAGAGCAATGGCATTTCCTAACCAAAGTCCATCTTCCCTTTCTGTCTGTCAGCTGTCAGCAACAGCAATACAGATGAGGGTATGAGAATCAGGGAAGCATATGGAATACTCCCTTAGACTCTAGTGCAGGACAGAGCCTTCCAGCACCAGGCACAGTATTTTTGTATTCAATATCTGTTGACATGTTTATCTTTGATAAATCTGCTTAGTTTTTTCCACCTGTTCTCTGAAACCTTGTGCCAACGTAAAAGCATTAAAGGGTCTCTCTTTTGACTGTAAAAACCTCGAATCATTCATAAGCAGACAAATATATATGCATACAAATATATGTCTGACTATTGCTATTATTACTAAGCACAATACCTCAAATTAGATATAGATTTAAAATATTCCTCCTGGCCATTTTCTTAAATCAAAAGATTTTTTGGCAGGTGGATCAAACACAACTCAGTGAAAGATATACCTTTGGGAAGAATATTTCTTATGTATTTAGATTTCAATTTAGGGCTCTTCTGTGTAATGTCAGCAAGACACATGTCAGACAGATAATTTATAAATAAACCATCAAGATCTAGAATTATACAGCTGAGATCAGAAGATAGAGGCATGCTCCAGATATCATGCTTAAATGGCAATAAATGCATGCTAAATAAATCAACGGTGCCTCAGTTACTAAAAATGTATTCCAAATTGTAGGACATGGACAAGATCTGAGCTCATTATTGGGGTGGGCAATTCACATGCTAATGCCAAGCAAAAGGAGTGGATATCCCAGGGTTTCTCAAATGGTGCTAAATGGCTTATTTTAGATAGCTTCAACCCTTGAAGTAGACTTTCAGGTGAACCAAATTGATCTGGCTAACTGAATATGTATGATCAAGTCTGCATGGTGAGCTTACCCACAAAGATGTAATTCTGTTGCTAGTGTCATACCCTGTGTATTTTCAGCCTCCAGCTGCTGCACCAGAAGACTGAAAGACTCCTGGAGATCATGAGTCAGAGCTATCAATGCCACACAGGTGCTGAAGGATCTTTAGGACATCCCAAATGTCAGGAGACGCCCTCATTTTAGGCAACAGAACAAAGTGCTTACTGTGTCTTCAGATGACTACATGCATGCTAATGAAGTATCTTAGACTTGAGCTGAATCCCACCCTTCTGACAATGTCACCATTTGAACCATCCCTCTGAAATTCATACTGCCTGAAGTACATACGACATTGAAAGAAAAAAATGCATTCCCTATGTTGCTTCTGATGGATCATAGATATTTTTACTGCAAAAGCAACTTATACTGTGCTAAATTTTTTTTTTCTCACTAAGGTGATACAGGGAAGTGCACTGCCATAAGTTAAATCAAAATGTTCAGACAACTGAGAAAAACACCACAAAACCTAATTCCTTGTGATAAACTCACCCTTAGGCCAAATATTAGTACCGCTTTTGTGAATATAGCAATAGAATTAGATCCAGTGAGGCTGATTTTACCCTCAGAGAAGAAACAGATTTAGGCCCAGAGACTTAAGGAAAAAGCCCCAGATGATTCTGTTTTCTTCCCACAGTAAACTAATCAAAGCCAAAGTGATTGTAGTCCAACTTTTTCAACAAAATAAACAATTCTAAAAAATTTTATTAGAATTATTGCAGAAATATTTCTCTCCTTCTTGCAGAAAAAACCTGCCAATGCCAAGGAAAAGAGACATGCAAATATATAAAAAAATCTTTATATATTAGCTTTTTGCACAGATTTCAAGATAGGAGAATGTCTATCCAAAGGCTAAGTCCTCAAGCATAATGCAAAAAATAGTTCATGGCAAAGATGTTTCGCTGCAGTGGCTGTAGCAGCAAATGTTGGAAGCTTGTTGAGAAACTGTGATCACTGACTTCACTTCCCCACTGTTGCTACATTAACCCAATACAGTTACCTTTTCAGCTTTTATTTGGGCTGTTATGCCATTCCAAGTAGTATAGTTTGGTTTATCACCTAAAACAGAAGAGTGGTTTCATCTTCCAAGTAATTTGATTAGGAACTGGCCAAGCTACACTTAGAATCTGCTTGGAACGAGCTCTTCACATCTTCCTGGATTAAACCCTCTGTGAAACTCTGTAAAATGTGAAAAATTCTTTGCTGTCCCACTGGTTTAGGGTGAATTTGTGCTGTTGGATGATGTTTGTGCACTGATGACAATAGTAAATGTCCAGAGAAGTTTCTTGTGCTGCATGAAGCTCAATGTGGTGGCACTACAGGGTCAGGTGCAGCACAGCTCCAGGGAGGAGAGCAAACACCTCCTGGAAAGCACTGTTCACTCTCTCATCTTCTCCATATCAGAAAAATGCATACTTTGTTTCTGCCTTTGGAAAAATGCAGCCATGGAAAGATGAACATGCCCATGTCTGAACTAAACCAAGCCAAGACTACTTGATGCATGCGCATGAAAGGATGAGGGATTGCTCACTCTATAACCCAACTGAAAATGAGAATGCAACAGCTACAAAAACTGCTTTTCTATGACTGAAATGTCACCATCCCTGTCAATACATATCCTGGGTTTTGATAAAGAAATAGAACTTTTTAGAAGAAAGAATTAAAAGAAATGAACTTTTTTAAAACTAACATTTTAAGAACAAATTAAAAATAATTTGTTTCTTTGAAGCATTTGCATGCTTATGCAGATGATAATTTTNGACATTGAAAGAAAAAAATGCATTCCCTATGTTGCTTCTGATGGATCATAGATATTTTTACTGCAAAAGCAACTTATACTGTGCTATTTTTTTTTTCTCACTAAGGTGATACAGGGAAGTGCACTGCCATAAGTTAAATCAAAATGTTCAGACAACTGAGAAAAACACCACAAAACCTAATTCCTTGTGATAAACTCACCCTTAGGCCAAATATTAGTACCGCTTTTGTGAATATAGCAATAGAATTAGATCCAGTGAGGCTGATTTTACCCTCAGAGAAGAAACAGATTTAGGCCCAGAGACTTAAGGAAAAAGCCCCAGATGATTCTGTTTTCTTCCCACAGTAAACTAATCAAAGCCAAAGTGATTGTAGTCCAACTTTTTCAACAAAATAAACAATTCTAAAAAATTTTATTAGAATTATTGCAGAAATATTTCTCTCCTTCTTGCAGAAAAAACCTGCCAATGCCAAGGAAAAGAGACATGCAAATATATAAAAAAATCTTTATATATTAGCTTTTTGCACAGATTTCAAGAAAGGAGAATGTCTATCCAAAGGCTAAGTCCTCAAGCATAATGCAAAAAATAGTTCATGGCAAAGATGTTTCGCTGCAGTGGCTGTAGCAGCAAATGTTGGAAGCTTGTTGAGAAACTGTGATCACTGACTTCACTTCCCCACTGTTGCTACATTAACCCAATACAGTTACCTTTTCAGCTTTTATTTGGGCTGTTATGCCATTCCAAGTAGTATAGTTTGGTTTATCACCTAAAACAGAAGAGTGGTTTCATCTTCCAAGTAATTTGATTAGGAACTGGCCAAGCTACACTTAGAATCTGCTTGGAACGAGCTCTTCACATCTTCCTGGATTAAACCCTCTGTGAAACTCTGTAAAATGTGAAAAATTCTTTGCTGTCCCACTGGTTTAGGGTGAATTTGTGCTGTTGGATGATGTTTGTGCACTGATGACAATAGTAAATGTCCAGAGAAGTTTCTTGTGCTGCATGAAGCTCAATGTGGTGGCACTACAGGGTCAGGTGCAGCACAGCTCCAGGGAGGAGAGCAAACACCTCCTGGAAAGCACTGTTCACTCTCTCATCTTCTCCATATCAGAAAAATGCATACTTTGTTTCTGCCTTTGGAAAAATGCAGCCATGGAAAGATGAACATGCCCATGTCTGAACTAAACCAAGCCAAGACTACTTGATGCATGCGCATGAAAGGATGAGGGATTGCTCACTCTATAACCCAACTGAAAATGAGAATGCAACAGCTACAAAAACTGCTTTTCTATGACTGAAATGTCACCATCCCTGTCAATACATATCAAAAGATAGAGAAATAGGACTTTTTAGAAGAAAGAATTAAAAGAAATAAACTTTTTTAAAACTAACATTTTAAGAACAAATTAAAAATAATTTGTTTCTTTGAAGCATTTGCATGCTTATGCAGATGATAATTTTAGAAATAAAACAAAGCATTTTTCTGATCTTTTTTTTCTCTGAACCTGAGGATTTTGTCTTCTCCTCTAATGTTAATTATACCCAAAGCAATTTCAAAACATTAATATACATTGTAATACAAAAGCACACATAAGGTCAAGCCAGTTGTATGTGAAGCAGTATCTACCAGGTCTAATTTTAACAGCAGTTTGGCACCACCGGCTTTTATGTTGCCTAGAGGTTTTCATTACAGTAGTTAACTGCATTATATCATTGACATCAAAACAACTCTGAAACATCACTGTTTTGTTTCTTCTTCATATATTTTAATCCTTTGTTTATTTTCACAAATATGTAAATATAGATAACATAGTCTTGTTAAAACGCAGAACTTTAAAAACTACTGTCCTCAATATATCACACTTGGTTAGCAACAGAAATTTCCAGACTGCTTGATTGTTATTACAGTATTTTTCCTTCATCTGTCATAAAACTTTTCCTTCTGTACCTGACTAAAAAGGTTCTATTTCTCTTAACACCAGCTAGTGTTATTATTGCAATACTACTTCATGTAAATATTATGAGATCAAATTTTCTCAACTGCTCCATTTAATAGACAATTTAATTGGTACTTCCTCTGAAACTTGAAGGCCAAAAATAAACAGATTTTTAAAAAATAAATTTTGAGGTCAGGAGGGCAAACACTAGGTTGGAAGAGGAGGGGCAAGGGGACAGTCAGAGAGAAAGGAATGTAGGTCTCTATCTTGCAGCAGTGTCGCTTCACGTGCTGTAGATTTGTGAGCATGACTAGAATTGCCTTGATAATCTCACAGTGAAAACCCAGAGGAAACCACCAGCTTCTGAATGTGGGGAAGGATAGGACATGAGCTTTGACTGAATGAACGTCATTCAGTTCTGTGCTGTGTTCCTACATTAGTTTCTTCAACAAAATTGAGCACTTTTTTCCCCTTTGCTGCTCTCCTTTGCATGGTCTCTTCTAAACAAAATGCAAATGATGAGTTCAACTGCAGTTCTTAAAAAAATACAAACAACCCAACAACCCCTAAAAAAACCAGCAGTCAAAAAACATGTAAAATTAGGTTTTGAGTTCTTAAAATCCTACACTGTATAAAGAATGTTTAGAAGAAGGCAAGAAAATTAGGAAGAAAAAAGCTCAAGCATCTCTAAGGACAAATATAATCCAAAATACTTTTGTAGACGCAAGAGGTGAATAAGAACAGATTTCCTAGAAATTTTCATAAACTCATTTGTCACAGCAAAAGTACATGACAATCTCAGCAGGATTCCAGCCAGTGATTTCTGACACATTACAACTGCAAGAAGGCTTGCTTTTTCAGATATTTAGCATTTCTTCAGTAAAACTAGTAGAACTTCACAGCATTCAGAAGCAGCTATAAAGTTCTCACTAATGTGGAATGAGTTCCAGGGCTCAGGAGTTTTTTGGATTTCTTGTTTAGTTTAGATTCCTTCAATCGGTGTCGTGCAACTTTCAAATTAACTGTCTAAACACCTTGAAAGAAAAGCATTTATTTATTAGCTGAAATATTTCCTCAAAAATTATAAAGAAGCTCCTGAAAACTAGTTTAATTAAGGAAGAAAGTTTATCTGACAAGAGCTCTCACATCCATCTTCATCACCCTTTATGTATGCACAGGTAACACTAGCAGCAGAGCTGAGATCCACTCAGAAAGTGTTTCAACAAACCCATCATAGTATGGCATAGTATAAATGTGTTATCCATATCAGGTGATGATTAAGCAGATTTCAACATGACAATTTTAAATTAGCCAGCCAATGGCACTCTTTACCATGGTTTGGACCTTTGTAAGCTGATAATTTTCTCAATATAATAAAATAAGCCAATATTTACAAGCCAGAGTTATTCTCCAGCAAAGAACAAGTCTATTCTTATATTATTCAGGAGTAAGCAGGATTTAATCTTCTTCTGTAAAAGCTAAACAAGAATTCTGAGGTAACCAAAAATTACTTTTTGAAGATTAAAGAACTGCTGCATATCTAGACAGGTACAAGTCAGGTGTTTTGGATTTGGTTGCCTATCTATCTCCCCTTTTTTTCACCAGATTCTTCAAAGCTGATGAAATGTGGTCCATATCTACAAAAACTGGTTCAGATGTTTATTACTTTCACTTTTTAAGTTAAGTACCTTTCGCTTAAGTCTCTTAATTGGCAGAATCTAAGGTTCTGAGAATGGTAAATTATGACTATATGTGTGCTGAGGTTGGAGCTTTGCTTCCTTCAGAACTTGCTGACAGAAAAGAAAAACAAATCCAAAGACACAAAGGTGTAAGGGAATGAGAATAGATAAGCATGTAGAGTGCATGCTGATTCCAAGAGGAATGTTCTGAGGAAGTTTTCCACAAGGCATTGAACTCTACCATAAGTATTTTATCTTAACACTATGTGACAGGAAGATGCAAGGATGGGCTTAAGGGCCCTCCTAAATGAAAACCGAAATTAAATCAATGATCAGCACTTTATCTCTTTCTTGAAAGCATTAAGATTTCTGCAGGAGGTCTCATATTATTTCCAGGATGTGGCCAGTGTGTGTTGTCCATGGGCATTCCTTTCCACATGTGCATGGCCATGTGCAAGCCCGCGTATCAGTGCATTTACTGGTGCATGGAAGAGCTCAGTTCTGTGCATTTGGCTCTGCTATGGATTCAGCAATGGTTTTGCTGCCAAGGTCACCTTTCTGATCTCCTCAAAGATCCACAGTCACTTGCTTTTTGCACTCTCTCCGTGACACCATCATTATAATCAGCTTTAGAAACACAGTAGCTCGATCATTCATATCAAGTTCTTGAACTAAACACTTTGTAATAAGTCCCTAGTTAATAGGCTCCAAAAATTTACAGCTGAAAACCATCCCATAAAACTTCCCCAGTGTCTATGTCCATGCTTCCTCCTTTTTTCACTTTGAACTTGGAACAGGCATGGAGCCATGCTGGCAGACCACAAGCAAAGGAAACAAATGTCAAACCCAACAAGTAGCCAGAGTGTCTCTGACACTCATGCCCATCCAAAGGCTGATGCAGGAGAACCAAGCAGGTATTTTACCACCACAAACAGCCTATGTGTGTCAAAGAGGGAGATTCAATTCCCCTGCTCTCACTGTCTGGTGTCTCTGGCCATGGAATAGATTCATTAATGCTCTGTTTCATGGGTGTGCTTTTATCCTGCCATGTGTATGGGTGTGCGGTAACTGTAATGCAGAGATGGGCTGAAACTCATTGCAGGTGCGCTGCGGTATCAGTAAATGCCGTGCGACAATGGCAGTCCAGGAGCTGAGTATACTGAAAACACTTTGTAGAAGTTTTAGTCCCATACAAACTCTCTTTCATCTCAGAAACTGGCTCCACTGTACTCCAGCCCCATCTATGCTGTGGAAGTTTGTAAAGGGCTTCATTGGTTCCAGGCATTTTTAAGAGCATTAGGATTCAACTCTCAGATGCATAGACTCATAGCTGCAGGCAGGAGCAATGTTACCAGAAGGTCTAAAAATTCTTTTAACTCTGCAATAAGCTTCAACTCCCCTCTCTCATGACTCTGGCATTGCTATTTTCCACGTGGCATTACAGCTTCTCCCTGATCCTTCAGGAGAAACTCAGCCCATGGACAGATGGTGCCAGGAGAATAGATCGCCAAGGGGCTGGAGGGAGGTCCCTGAAGGATGAGAATGAAAGCAGGGAAGGTGATGAGCACTGCCTCATCTGAGGCTGTGGTGGAGGACCTGGATCTGGGGCCTCTGGACCTCTCACAGTTGGGGTCTCTGGTAGCACCCAGTCCTGGCTGTGGTGCCACAGCCAGCCAGTGGATGGCATGGGGTGAGCCCTGTCCCCCCAGACACTGTGGTGCTTGTGACATCTCAGGTACCCTGCCAGTGCTGGCCTTAGGTGCTGGAGCTAATGACACATGGAAGACTGAATTAAAAATAAAAATATCTTAGAGAAAAGCCTGGCTAAGTCTGACACTGGACTACTCACACCTGCCAAGGCATGATGGAGGGAGGGGCAGTGTGCTCCAACCCACCCAAGTGAAGGCCATAAGGTTGGATCTGTTGCCCAGGGACTTGCACAGACTGGGCTATGACTGCTGAATCTACTTTCACCATCATTTTAAGCCTGAAAGCAAGAACAGTTGCTAGCATGGATCCATCTAGAAGACAGATGAAATCAAAAGTCAGTCCCATGGGGCTCTTGAAGCCTAGTAAATGGATGTTATAATAAGTGAGCGGTCCTCTGAGAGCTTCCAGCACATGGAGAAGGTTAAGGAGAAAGGAAATCTGCTTCTGTAGAGAGAAGTTCTTTGGAAAAGAGGAGTTGCCTGAGATATAATTCTTTGAACCAATTTTAACAGGACTAAGTGGCTCATATGAACTCTTCAGCCTCAAGCCACCATTTTGAAGGTATTAATTGTTTCCCCCAACATCCTAGAAATCTGTAATTATAGTGCTGGTAGTTGCATTAACTTTCTACTAATGTAATCTTACTAATATTATTCAAAATGCTATGTAAACTTCAGCTTATCGTAGTGTACTTTTTTCCCTATATTTTATCTTATAACTTTATAGCTTACTGTGGTCAAGAATGGGAAATACAAGCTATATACAGCCAAAATCAAGGGAAGATTCATAGGCTAATGTATGCTTAACAAATAATTTTAAACATAAGAGCCATCAACAAAAATGCCAGAGATGTAATCCAATCTCCATGGTTGAACAGTTAAAAAATTTTTAAAGCAAATACATGGAGCCCAACATTTCTTGTAAAAAAACACGAGTCTTTCTTTCCATTATGTTTGGTTTGTACAAAGACTCAAGCATGCAACAGATTATAGTTTCCTAATGCAATGGAGCTACAAGGAAACTCCCATGCCAAAATCTGCACTAGTAGGAACAGATACAATAGGGAATGGCTGTGCTGGAAATGCAGTGTTTCTGTTGGGTTTCTATTGGCTTCAGTCAGCACTCAACAACTACATACCATTTATGAGGATTTTCAGTTTGCAGAAGACTATATACATGAGCTTATTGAGCATTAGTTACTGGATGATATTAGATACAAGTTTTTAAAGGAGAACAAAAATGAAGGAAACAAAAATGAAAAAGAAAGGTTAAATGACATGCCTTAATGGTATACACACAGACTATGCCAACAACTGACTTCAAATACCCATCCTTTGATTTCACATTGCCAGACTGCTCCATGTCTTTCACTCATTCCCTTCAGAAAGGGATGCAGTGCCAGGCCACTAGTACAGGAAGTGTAAAGGAGCTGGGCTGAAAGGAATACAAAAAACTGGAGAATGGGTTCATCAGTCATATGGACAATGCAAATGTAACCATATAACTCTATGGAAAAATAAATAAACCTGAGAAGTTTGGCTTAGAAAGCAAGGGATGTGAACAATCTACAACAGAATAAGTGCTGGGAACCTGCCCCATAGGAAATTTGAATTACACAAAGCCCTTGCAAACAAAGAGCCAGTCCTGTCTATCTTGGACACAGAAAATGTGAGCACATGCTGTGTGACAGTAAGTGCACACACTGTCCCACTGGGTATACTGTGTCAGCACAGCCCTGGACCCCATCCCTCCAAACAGGCAGCAGTGCTAACAACCAAGGGTCACAGGGGATGGGGAAGGTGCTTCACTGCTGCCGTCACTAAAACTCAAATGGATATCAGGACACGTTCATCAGCCTTTTGGAAGGAAAGGCAGGTATCACTAGACTTTAGTGTTGCAAAATAAAGAAAGGAAAGGACAATTAGCCTTCCCTCATAAAACTCCTGACAACGTCTGTGCAGTGTTTCCTCCTAAAAGGTCTGCTATTTTTTGTGGGCTTCTTTTTAAGAGGATATATTTAATAGTGACAAAGTATTAAGATGGTAGCTCAGTATCTATATTTACCTTTTTGCCATCAATTTATCAAATGAAAACACAACGAATATGCACACATATATCTAGAAGTTATTGCCTTTATGATTACTAGTGTTATTTAATATTACTATCAATACTAGTTATTGCTACTACAATTGCCACTACTTGTAACCTAACTGAGCTTTGTTTACACTGACACTGCTTTTCTTGAAGTTTATTATTCTGATTTTCTGTCTGTGGAAAGGGGAAATGGGTGCAGTACTGATAGAGGTTAATGCATCTACCAGTGCTGTTTTACTCTCATTGTGTTTCCTGTGATACCAGTCCAGGGCTTGTGCCATTTTTCAGCTTGAAAAATGTGCTGCCTGGTAGATCTCACCACATAAGCCACAACTGTCAACTTTTCTCAGCTCTGTCATTGAAAGCAATGCAATCCTGGCATAAGATCACAAACTGCACTTAAGCAAAATAAATTCTTTGTGCTTCCATTTTCCATAGTTCTGGCCAAGAAAAGAGTTTTGTGAACTCTTCTTCCCTGCTCTGATTTAATTTTGGTACTATATTTTTCCTTATTCCTGTAGCATTACTACTTTAAATTCTCTTTTTTTACTGCTTTGATCAACCTCACTCTGGATCATCTATTTCTTCAGTCTTATATTTACAGTGCCCTATATGCCACTATTAGCTTCCCTACAATAATAATTTTCTGTGTCATTTACAGGTACTCATCACCTGTAAACTTTTTACATGCACCTTCTTGTACTTGCAGGAAGTTCCCATTATGTTTTATCCAGAAGCTTTTAGTAACCTTTCTGTTTGTCTTCTCTAACAACTTTAGGTAAACTCTGCCTCATGCCTAGCCTTTAATTTGCACTAAAATTGAGAAAAAGGTTACTTTGCTTCTGTCTTCTTGAGTCATAGAAAATCCTGTTTCTAGT
This sequence comes from Polioptila caerulea, assembly GCA_013397295.1. Lineage (NCBI taxonomy): Eukaryota > Metazoa > Chordata > Aves > Passeriformes > Certhiidae > Polioptila > Polioptila caerulea. The sequence continues at coordinate 80,471 of VYXF01013021.1, read as the reverse complement.
ACAATTCCAAGACCCAAGGCTAAAGATGGAAAAACCAGAGGAAGAGCTGGACATGTACTTCTGGAAACAGAGCACCACATTTTTAATTTGTATTGAAGCGATGGATTATTTATTTCAACATGTAAGACAAACCTCAGTGCTATGAAAAAGTGAGTTAATTTATTTCCTTACTAGCTATGATGGCAACAGCAATTTCTGATTGAAAGACAGGAAGAACCTAAATTCTGATCTCAGTGTAACATCAAAGTAACTACTCTGTCTTTCTGCTTAGTATACATAATTTGGCTTTCAGTTTTTCATTAGTCACTTTATTTTTGTTACTGAGCAAAAATCTCATATCAGTGTCCAAAATGATGATGAGAATCCGTGAATGGTAATGCTGTGGTAAAAAAAGAAGAACAAGGGCCAGTTTTCCATCAGCTTTATATCCACCGTAAAAGTTGAAGTAAAATGCTGAGAAGTGTTACACTTCTTTAAATAGCTTAAGCCAAGAACTTTTAAGAATAGATATCCAAAAATAGCATTGTAGTAAATTTTGTATAGAGTTTTAACAGACTTTCTGTTCACTCCTAACTACAGAAGAACGTGTGTTATAATTATCCTCTAACTCTCTAAAAGGAAATGGGAAAATCTAAGCTACCAGCCACCAAAAGTGCAAACAGTATTTTTAGACAACCAAAATATAATTAAAGGAGAAGGAATGAAAGCAGCACTGGAAAGCAAGTATGCATAATGCTTTAACATCTTCTGGCATAACTGAGTGATAATTTAACATTTTCTGTCATAAGCAATGTAGACAAGGTTAATTTCTGGGTATGCAGCATGTAAGGAACATATACATCATTAAGCACCATCTGTCGCATATGGTGGAAACAACAAGCAGAACCACAGGCAGTATCTGGGGAAAGGATCAGCTTCCTTTAGGGAAGTCTTCAGCAAACTCTTAAAGAGTAATCTCAGGCACTGCTCTAATGTTCCTAATGCTCTAATTCTTCCTATTAGAGGATCTAATAATGCATTACTGACACTTATCACACCTCTTTGCCACTAAAAGAAGCAGATAAACCTACTGTTCCTCTATTGACAGGTTGCAAAAATGGACCACAGAATGATTTTTACAGTTCTTAAATGTATAGGAAGAATTGCAATATGAAGAGGTAGAAAACAGGTCAATTCCTGTAGCTAATTTCCTTCTGGATAATACTGTTGTAATAACTTCCACAGCACCAGTAGTTTTTGAATCTAAATTGATAGACCTGAAGAGAAACCAGTCGTGTTTCATCTGCCAATGTGTATTCTTAGTTCAAACTGTCCATTTTAAAGGAGGCATGTCAGAACCCAAAATCTGCCCAGCTGCTGCCAGGCAGTACCTGGCTGTCTGCCACACATGAGCACTGAAACTTGTCTTTGAAACTACTGAAGTATGAAATGGCCTTCTGATAATTGAAATCAGTGTAAAACCACTGGCATTCTTGAATTTCTTTACTAAAAAATGTAAAACCCTTGCAAATTCTTCAAGTACTCTACCATATAAGCAATGCCTTCAGCATATAATGGGTAAGAATCTATTATCAATGTATTGTAGATTGTGTAAAAGAAGTAATGCTTTTGCAGCAGGCTCTATTTCTAGCAGGGTGGTTTTGAAGCTGTCAAAGCAGGTTCAATACAGATACATTGTGCTTCTTTTCAAAAAGCAGTCCCATGCTCCACAAGACCACATCCTCAGAGGCACACTTACACATTATACATCAAACAGCTAATCAAGCCACTAATCTCACGCTGTGCTGCTTGCTTCCTGTTGGAAGCCTGAGTAAACAGCAGTATGTGCTTAGCTGCAGCCCATTAGCTGGAGTCCCAGACATTTCTCCAGCTTGAAGACCAAGTATTTAAGTGAACAACTGATAGCTGCTGTATAATTAAAAGGTCGTTATTTTAAAGTTCTTTGCATAAACTTTCTAAGATGAGAGCTGGTGCCAAACATAGCAACAAAGATCATGTATTACCTAAACAAATATGATATGATAAGCTCAATCAGAGACTGCACTGTTTGTTGTCAATGAAGAACGAGGAACATAGTCATTTAGCAGACCTAGTGGTTAAAATGATTACAAGCTTTAAAGACTGATTTTCTACTTTACTTTTTGGAAGAATGGCAATCTGTGTAATGGGTGGAGGCTATTCACACAAGTAATCACCTTGAGTATTGTGTAGTGCAGAGAGAAAGAGAGATTCTCTGAACTGCTTTTTGAGAAAGTTTATTTTTCTCTATTCTGTCTAGGAATAGAGCCAAGAGAAGTTTAGATACCCAGGTTAGATGCCTAGGGTAAGCAAGTGTGATGACACCAAACAAACAGGCATACACAAAAACTTAAGCCACAAAACAGTGCAATTACTGCCCATTAACCATGATCATTGGAGGCCATTTTGGTGGCCCTTAGCCCATTCTGTCAGCATAGCCAGAGCAAAATATCAAGGCGAAAAAGTAGTTCCCAGGGTTTCTTGAACAAGAAATATTGTTTAAAAAGTTAAAAAAAAACAAACCCTCAAGCATTTATCTGACCATGAATACACTCCAAACCTCTCAGGGTCACAAAGTTTTAAAAATTAATCAGAAAAAAACCATGATAGTGCATTTATGAACTTTGGTGTTTGCTACTCTTATTAAGGGGCCAGAGGTAAAATTTCTATTGATGTTGGTGTGATATATTTGTGCCACATATTTAGAACTTATGTAGAAAGATACAACCAAGAAAGTCAAACTACATATAGCTACAAGACCACATCACCCTTCGCCCTACTATTCTAAATGAAAGGGTCATAGTGGGGACTTTTCAGGCAAAGTGATTTAATGTGTTCTGAATTCATTCTTTCTTTTAAATTGACTTAACTTTCCTCAACATGCTTATGTACACAAAACCAATGCTTCTTCAAATTTACCAAAAATAAAAATCTGCAGTCAATTAACTCATCTTTCATTTTGTCATCACTTAGACAATGTAGTTGAATAGGTTTCTACAGTGCCTCGTTTCTTTGTCCCTTGAGGTCTGCCTGCACCAGTATGGTTAGGAAAGTTAAGCTGAACTAACTAAACATGCAAAATAAAAATGCAGCAGTAAAAATGTATTAATCCCTAAGGCCCAGTTCTCATTCACAAACAAAGCTGTCTTAATTCTTCACTACTTTAACTCTCAAAAGGAGCATCTAAACAAGGCTTTTGTGCACTTAAACTAATTCACATTCACTTAACACCTTTACTTAACATCCTCCTGTGACAAAGCAATGCCAGCAAAATCTTTAGCATAAACACTTTCAGGAACAAAAACATCTTTAATGCCAATAGAGTTTATTTCACTTTGGGAGCAGGCTTTTCTCAGAGCAGAACTCTTCTTTTGCCAGAGGAAGTCTCATCTCCATTCAGACAGGTTGGTGGTAAATGCTATTAAAAAAACAAACAACCACCTTCCTAATAGCAGACAAACATATTTAAGATATTTAAGACTATACATGAGAACTTCCAAAAAAAATGTAGGTGCATTGTTTTCCTGCTTCACTCAATAACATATGGAAAAATGCTTCTAGATTTAATCTTTGAAACAGCAAGCATTTCTGGTTTAGCAATTTATTTTGTTTTTATAAATACTTTCAAACAATTTGCTAGTTATTAAATGTTATTGCCTTTTAGTGCTCATCACAATATTAGACAATGCCTCTAGTCAACGTTTTTGTGTAACAATTCAAACATTTATCAGCCTCATAAGTAGACAGAGCTTCCTGCAGTAGCCTAGTCTATCATTCAGCTATGCTGGTTATAGTACTCAGGTAAAATTACAGCCCTTTGCAAATGCATTTATGTTTCTTTCCAGTGTTTCCAGAGCATTTGCTGTAGCCATCACTATGAAATACGAGTGGAAACTCAGTCTTTTTGATCATTTTTATTGCAAACATTTTCATTGAATTATGCAGGATACAGAATGCCAGAAGAAGAACTGGAAAGAGATGAGAAAGTAAAACTAATAACTGTGATGGCAACAGCCCCACAGCAGAGGACAAAAGAGGCAGGGATGGAATAGACAAAGCTGGAGGCAAATGGGATGAAGGAGGTGGAAGGATTCTCTATCCAGCTTGTGCTTAGACACAGGATGACTGCTGCCAAGGCATCTTCTGGAAACCTTGTTCTGGCAGTGGCTGCTTTTCTGAGCACTTTTGTTTGGCTGTTTATTTTGCATCCCACAGTGTCATCTGCCTTCCTGCCTTTTGCTGTGCCCCATCCAGCTGCCCCATCCTTCCTCACATGTTCATTGCTTTCCTACAGCCAGAGCCACAGACTGTGTAAGAGTCCCTGAGCCATGACTGCCACATGTTTGCTACAGATTCTTTTCCTTTATTACTCCCTGGCAAGCATCTCTCTGTAGCTTGGCATCTTTTTACCCCTCTTCTCATTTACAAACCCAAATACATTCACAGTAGTGCATCCACTGGTCTTATTCTGTCTAAAACTCACTGCTCATTCAACGTGCCCTCATGAGCAATTGAAATTAAAGCTTTCTTAGAAGAGATGCCATGACCCTGAGAACACCCATAGCCCTGGCCTAGCCCTGCTCAAAGTTTCTGGGGCTCCTCCCACCCTGCCCACTGTCCAGAATCCCATTTGAGCCGCTTGGGGCCACCAGCCCATGTCCATGTCCCAGGGGTGTTGCAGCAGGGACAGTCTCCAGTTCCATCCCCATCCCTGCAGGTAGTTGGTCTTGTGAGTGGATCTCCCCATCACATATGGCACAGCTTGTCTCCAGCCCTGCTTCTCTTCAGTTTCCCTTGGATGACCCTGGTACCAGAGCAACTTCTGTTGTCACTGACCCATCAGAACCAGCCAGGTGCACAGCCCCAGGGGAATGCACCCTGCAAAGAGGGCATGTCCTTGTGCAGTCAGTCCAAATCAGTGCAGCAGATCCCTGACAGAAAGCAGGTTTTTTTACAGTAATTTCTTACTAAAACATAGCTTTCTACTTGTAAAGCCAAAATGTCCAGTTTTCTCTACTTCCTTGTCCTCTTTAAGGTTTCTTTGTAGCCTGGCTATCTTTGTAAGAAAATTATCTCTGAAAGATATGTGCACATGTCTTCTATGCTCTGATCTTTCCCATTCTGAGCTCCTACTTCCCTAAGAAAGGCAAAGCATTTGGTGCTTAGAGGTAACAGATACGAAATCACAAAAACTGTTGGAAAGGAAAAGAAAGTAAAGAAGAGTCCTACAACAAAGACAGTGTAGGGTTTGCATTTCAGACTTAATGGTTAGAGCTGTTTTTCTGTACTACCCTCTAAGGGATGGAGAGCTCTTTCAGGCAGGACTGACCTCTCCTAAGGACAGCTTAAGCAGCTGCCCAGAAGGAAGTACCTGAAGATAATCCTCACAGGCCCTGGTCCTGCTTCTGGGCAGACTGCTTAGCTTGGGGCACAGCAGCTGAACGGCCATACACAAAATTTCAAAATTTTTAAGTCATCTATCCATGCTCATTGACCTAACTTGGAAGGTCTGGCTTGGGTGCTTCTTGGTGAGAAGTAAGCTGACAATGCAATTTGGGGTGCCAACCCTAACTCCTGCTGGGAATGGCTCCTGTCCAAACATTTGCATTGGTTTTAGTTACATTCAAAGGATAGAAACGGGTCTCCCTTAACATCAACAGAAACTCTATGGAGTGTGCAGCTTGCAGTTTGAAGCTGCCCAGGAGTTCTCCTAAAAATGAGCCCAACACCCAGCTGGCCAGGGGATATATCTGTGTTCAGCATAAGATGGGAATCTTTACACAGGAGAACACAGAGATATATCAACAACTGGTAAAATCATACCTTGACTTTGAAATGGTTCAGGTACTCTTACTATTATCACACCTGCTTTACACATGGGTATGTTTGAGCCACCACAATAGGGACAGTAATGGATGAGATATACTTACAGAAGAAGAAAACAAAACCCAGAACAACTAAGACTGTAGATGAATGAGATGTAACTTATATAAGCAAAAATAAATACAAATAAAATAATATATTAAACCATGAGAGAAACCAGAGGTTTATCATTATTTTAATATATAGCTCTGTTGCTTTGAAATGTATAGCACCAGTGACTGGTTCCAATTCCTAGACAGTGTTATATTTGGCTATGCATTTTATTTTGAAAGAACTTGAAACTTTAGCTTATTTGAAAATTAAGTTAATCTGTGACTTTCTTGCAAAAGCTTGCAAAGAGTATCCTCTGACACCTACAGGTTACCTCTGTATTGTGGCAAGTATGAAATTGAACCCTTGAGCTGCCTAAATTCCCCCCTCTTTGCTGTGCTTGATTCAAAGAACAAAATTCCTGTATATGCTTGCTCGATGTGGACATGGCAATGACCTTTGAAAACATTTAACTGGGTTGCAGCAGGAGCAGAGGCCATAAAATTAAAGTTAATAAAAATTACTTTAACAGGACAGAATACTGTGTTATATTTGTGTTCAAGCATATTGTACGAATGAATCAGATATTGTCAAAGTGGGAGGATCAGCCTTCTGCAAAGTGGAAGTGTTTCTTCAAGAAAAGACTGCATTGTGCAAAATTATGGAAGAGTTAAAAGTATTATAGCTGCTTTTCTCCTACTATTTATATATAAAACTAAAGTATTACTTGGCACAAATATATTAACAAGGTCCTTAAAGAGATACTGGAATGTTTACTGGTCTGGAGGGACTGACATTTTTCCAGTTTGCTATTCCCTTTAAATTGTTTTATTTTCCATTAGCTATAAAATCCTTATGTTTTCACAGCACTGAGAACAGGAAGGGGTATTTTCTCAAAAAAAGGCAGCTGAAAATATGCAGCACAGCACAAAGTCCTTCCCTTTGACTTTCTTAATCACTCTAAACTTAATTTTCCTGACCTTTTACACAATTAATTAATTTGATTTCATGAAAAATTCTTTTTGTTGACAATGCTAGCTTTCGTTTTCCTTACTTTTTTATACTTTCGCAACAAAATTCCTTCTCCATTTCTTTTGGGGGACAAACTCCTAAACCAACTGAGAAAAACTGGAAAATACTGAAATGCTGTGCTTTCTCATTTACCTGAAATCTTGCACTGTCCCATTTTCTCAATAATGTTATACAGAGACATTATGTAACCTGTTGTGAATGACCCTGTGCTCACAATATAAGTAATGAATGTGTCTGAAGATGAAAAGTTAAGCCACCTCATGACATGTATTGTCTGCTCCCTCTCATGAAAAGTTTGTCCCCATTATAACTAGAGTTCACTTTTCAAAAGCATGTATTACAGCTTAAACTCTTTCCCTCTTTCCTCCACTCTCTGCAGGAATTCTTTTAACACCAGTTTGCACCTCAACAGCTGACCCAAAGGCTCCAAGCAAGGTCATGTTCAGCTATCACAAAAATAAGTCACTGTAAACTTAGTTAAGGGAGAATAGCACAAAATATTGCATAAGATTTTCTCCCAGATATTTTGAAAGATGTCTGAATTGTAATCAAATATAAATATGCAAAGAAAATGAAGCATGGTAAAACAGTGAATCTGCCTGAAATCAGTCTCTGTGTGAGAGTCACAGTATTTCAAGGTGGCTCCTATGCAACTACAGCTTTCTGATTTCAAATTCTATTTTACATTAAAAACCCCCAATTTCTTCTTAAAATATACATTACAATATATAGAGATGTTAAGTTCTCTTACTATTGTATATTGTGGCCAGAAGCCAGCTTTCCCATGGAGTACTACTCACATTTCTCTGCTTACTGGCTACCAGTAGATGGAGTTTAACAAAAAAGCCATTTTTCATAGTTAGAGGGCATGAATTGTATATTTGCTTCTCAGGCATGTTGGGCAAAATGCACAGCAGATGAATTCAAAAGTGTCATGTTTATGACCTGAAATTTTCCCAATGCTTTTCTTGATAATACAAAGGTTAAGATCTGTAAGTTGAAACAGAATAGAGTCAAAACCCAATCTAGCATGCAGATGAGTTGCACATCATGGCTATGGCAATGCCAAGACTCACAGGATACAGAAATATATTCTTGGATAAATATCACAAAGTATCCATCTTAGCCAAAGTCTACCTTTCTGGAGTATGAGTATATTTGTGTTATTTTGATATAATTTTTGACCGCTAAGTAGAAGCACAGAATTCCAGTGCATAAATCAAATGGGACGAGATTACTTCTCTCATGTTTCTAAACCCAAAAAAATACACATCCAAAATTTCAGTTTCAGGTTTGAATGAAATTTTGGATTAAATTAATTTTTGTTCCTGTTCTATTGAAATTTCAACAGAGATCCCTAATCATTAGCTATTTAAGTCAAAACAAAAGCCTTATTTAATTGTTAAGGTGAATTGAATTTGCTTCAAGAATAAGTTCCCATTAGTCTTGCATACTGCATACACATTTCTGTTTCTTTGGTAGTTACAAGATATCTCTGAAGTCAGAGATTTTCCATTTTAGTCCTAGAGACTAAAACTAGAATCTAAAATCTTTTAAAAATTGTTTGGTATATCACAGGCAAGAAGCTGGTTAAATAAATGAAATGCCTTTTGAAGATCAAGGATCTCTGAGGGTTTGTACAATTTTAGAAAGTCTAGGCCCAAGTTTATCACTGACATAACTGCAGATTCCTGAATTTCATGGAGTTATGAGAGGGATAAATCTGCCCTCTGGTAACTTGCAACTAGATGAATGACTATTACTGCATGAGAGTAAAAAGGCATTGTATTATATTCATTCTCTTTGGATTTAGGTTAGTTTTCTTTCTCATTTATACATTTAGGACCTATGAAAAATCTCGTAATAGGGGATATATTCATTAAGCTTCTCATATACATATATATTTATATATAGTCAATCCTTTTGAAAATAGTATTAATTAGAAGACATATAATTGTTAAAGCTGATGTCCTCTTGGAAAGATGAGGCTGCACAAGGAAGGTAATGGTCTGTATTTTTCAGGTTCACTTAAATGCAATAAGCTAATATTACTATTCCCATTAAGACCTTTGAAAATGTAATTAAATGCTCAAATGACTACTAATATGATTAAACAAAGAACAGGGTAGGTTATTCACTAAGCTTATTAAAGACATTTCATATTCTGTCTTGCTCAGTAATAAATCACAGTGATTTTTTTTTTAGAGTGTATCGACAAGCAAGCAATTTTACCATTATCCTGTCCAGTGGAAGGTTAGTGCTGGAATGCTATTCCATTTTTAAAAAGCACATCAGCTATATCTGTGTCATAGTTTTGTTTGTTTTGTTCATATCAGGTCTTTATTTCTCTAAAGAGAATGCAGTAGAGGGAGCTCTCTTTAAAATGCCTTTAATCTAATTGAACAACCTATGTGCTTGTTCCCCAAGTTTGGTCTGATATGCACAGAGGCAAAGAGACTTTGTGGAATATGCTTGTGCATAATTTAAAACACATTGCACTAGTAAGAGTGTGCTTACTAATTAAACTTTCTTCAATAACTTGGGCTTTTTCCCCTCATGATGGTTCATACTGCCATCAACTTACCTTCCAAGCTACCTTCCCTACTAACCTCACACAAATGAACTCACTTCACTTCTGTTCATTGTTGCTCTGTTTACACATTTACTGATATGGAAATATATAATTATATGGTAGGGTAAGCATCCCCATACATGTATATGATACTGTGTTCTGCATGCATTTATACATATATCTACATCTGCTGTCTATACTATACACATATATGTGTTTACATAGATATGAATTGACACACAAGATATGTATTATATGGCTACATGTGTATATATATTTAGTGATTTTGTTTCATATTGTATCACTTTTTCACAATGATCTCTGCAGCCTTTTCAGAGTTCTGTTCTTCAGGATAAAAATTTCTATAACTACAGCTCAAATTCCTTATCTGGATTTGTACTTGCTTTTATAAGGACACGGGTATTTTTGAACACAAAGTGCTGCATGTTTTAATCACTATTTACCACATCAGTGTATGTTATCTACCAGCAGACTGGGGCTTTTTTCCTGTTTGTTTTCTTCCAGATATTGGAAAAGCATAAACATTACCTCTGGAGTCTCTTCTACCACCACTAGAAACATCTTGACTCAGCCATGAGTCTCCATGGAAAACTTCAATCAGACAAATTATTCTTGAGCCCTATTCTTTCCACCAAAGCACTCATGAACAGTCTATATTTTGTCCAGGACTGGAATCAAGATAACTGGTTTCCAGTCACAGCTGGGTCTTTCCACTTGAACTTTTCAAGCAGAGGCACATCAGATTCCTTTGTGTTTATGCCAAGTTCTACAAAATTATGAGGAATTGCCACAAACATGATAGAAACCTGTCTCCCCTTTGCGGACATGGAGCAAGCCAGCAAGGTCTGGGAAGGGAATAGTACTTATGCCCCATAGATACTGTTTCAAATTTTCAATCCTCTGTCAGATTTTATGTAATAGATACATATCCCCCTTCCAAATACCTACAAAATATTTATTAAACACATCTGTTCTTTTTTGGCAATATGGCTAATAAATTTCCATCCCATAATAGGCCTAAACAACTTTTGAAGAGACTAGTAAGAAGTGATGTTTTAAACACAAAAACCCCACCAAAATTCCTAGAATAGTTTCACTTCATCAGAATAGCTTTCTTGTGTATCTTTAACTTCTCTTATCAACAGTCCATGCTTTACAACTCTACTAAATGAACAAACAGATGTAGCAATCCGTATAAATCGGATTTTCTTCCAGCAGTTTTGAAGAGAGAAATTCAGCAGTTTTGACTATGCTGTAAGATGGACCTAATCATTACTTAGCTTTGTTTGAGCTTTTGCAGTGCTTATCTCCACTTTCAGGGCAGCATACTGAAGACATCTCCTTCCTCACTTTCTAAATATAAATCATGATAATGCAAACCCCAACATTTAGTAATGCTCATTTCTGTGCACTTGCATGGAAGGATCCTGTATACCCATGTAAGCTACCTGGAGTCATTCCACTACAGCCTGTAAGTCATGTGGCAGATACAAGCACACAGGTATTTACATGAATGAAACAGCACTAAATGGCTGCTCAAGGCCAGAAACTGAAATATTTACAGCCAGGGATATCTTGTGACTCTCGGCCTTCCATGACATGTGCAAGCTTTCTTGCCCTAAAATTCTCACATCACACTGCCTATGCTAATGAAATATGGACTATTAGCTAAATGCTTGTTTTAAGTAATATATCCAGCTCTTAAATTCTCACCTTTTTTTTTTTTAAATAAAATTCAAGTCTTCAGCATTCTCCTAGGTTTTGACCTCAGTGCTGTGTAGTCTGAATTTTACTAAAGGAAATGAAAATTCCTGTGCAGGTTGGATCTTGTCAGAAAAACATAAGTACCTCTGTACTACATTGATTAAAAATGCTTATTTTGACAACTAGAAATTGATATAAAATAGAATTAAAAAAACCCAACTTTTAGGATTTCAAGGCAAACAGAATATCAGTTGAAATAACAGCCATTCAGTATAGCTGGTAACTACAGGTATTTCAAAAGTAGAGGCAAGAGACATAGGGGGTTCACACCATTTATTAGAGTCAGACTAAATTAGCTGTGATGGACTTAATTATGCAAATTACCCAATTATTTTCCATAATTTGTTTGCATTCCTATGTCATAATAAAACTGTGCAAAGGTAACTTGATTCACACTTCACTTTTGCTCTATAATATTTATTTTCTCCCGCAGATAAATCTTTGTTCTGTCTGCACTTGTCATTCATTATGAAATTCATTATGTTGAGTGGATGTATTGACACGCACTCATCTCACTGTAATATTGACAGACCATAGCAGATTGAGGGGAGGATATCTTGAAGAAATCATTAACATACCTGAGACTGTGCTCTCCCTCTGGCTCACATGGGGGATGTGTAGGTGTCTTGATTAATAACAAAAGTAAAAGATTGTCTGCACTGGCATCCTTCATGACTAAACTAAATTTTTGAGAAGTCACCTACTGGAAAATCTAGAAAACTTGCCTGTATCTACTGATCTTCCAGGTATGAAAGGAAAAAAACACATGGGTTTAAAAGAAAATTCTGCTAAACAGCCCTTAGCTGAGCCTGAGGGAAATGGCAGTTCTACCTGTCTGTACAGCTCAATTAGGTTTCCAGAGGGTAAATCCTCTGTTACTCCATGTTATAGCTCCCAAAGAAATAACTGGCAATTTCCAGCTGTGACAGTTTAACACAAAGAATTGTACAACTCACTTAGGAACTCCAACTTGAACCAACCACACAAAAAATACTCAGATGATTGTGACCTAAATATCCCATGAACAGTAATAGCTAGGCAAACAATTATTTCTGGAAGTGCAACTGTCCATTCCTACACTGAACACTAATGAATAAAATATTTCAAATTCAGAATAATATCCATGGTGTAACGATATCTTTAGAACTGGAAAAACAATAAGTCAAAGAATGGCTTATCATAAAGAAAATAAAAATAAGATAAAAAGGAAATAGAAGAAAGAAACCCTTCAGCTTTATATATACTTATGATCATTTATTAATTGTATTTGAGCAGAATTCAGTGATAAATCTTAATATATACAAGCAAAACTGTATATTTTTGATAAAAAACAACAGTTGAAAAAAATGGTAGAAAAATGATATTGGGAAGTAGTGAGTGGAGTATGGAGTTGAACACTAAAATATAGATATTTTTCATATCAATGAAATGATCAGCAAGCAGGGCAGTGCTCAAGCTTTTGATCCATTCCATAGGAATTGCTTCAAACGAGCCTTCAGCATCTCCTGTTTGAAGGAGTTTGTCTGGCTATAGGGTCTGTGTTCCTTCCTGCATACAAAAGCCAAATACTTTGCACTCAAATTTCTACACTTCTCTTTTGAGATTCAGAGCACACAAACATGCCAGGGCCACTGCACTGCTTGAGGCACACTAACAAGTAAGCCCTGAGAGATTTGTTCTCAGCCACAAGTAAAATCTGAAGCTTCCCTCTCTTGCCTCTCAAGAATCAGCTGGGTGAAGTTCATTTCTTCTTCAGACTGCTTTTCATTGAGCACTTTATTAAAGCAAAGGCAGATCTATTTGTTCAATCCCCCTGGAACTAAAGATCTATTTTACCTCTAAGGTAGGACCTCTGTTGCAGTTTCCAATCAGACGTCCTCTGTAAACACAATACAGCCCTGATTTTGAAGTGGAAGTGAGAAGTAAAAACCATATGTTCCAAATCTGGGATATTTTTTCCTCTCAATAAACATGAAAAAAATCTCAGTTCTCTCTAGTACTCACATACATGTATTTAAATAACTCAATAATGAAAGCCAGGGCCTTGGACAGCAGCTGACCATTCATCACTGACACTTGGTATCAAATGAATCCATAAACAGATCCTTTTTTCTCATTAAATGCTTTTAAATATAGCTTGTCATAGAAAAGCACAAATGATTCAAGGACAAAATATCCTCCTCTGCCTATTGTTTCTGCTGATGGATTTGTGTCTTTCCCCAAAACCAAACATATTTCATTTATAGCCTAAGAAATATTTACACCAAGATAAAAATCCCACAAGAATTTTCCTGATTTTCTTTCTGCACTTGGAAATTAATTTTAAAAATTGTCTTCTGTTTCTGCTGAAACACAGTACTCTGTCGTATTCCACTTCAAGACCAGTCACTTGTGTTACACTGCAATCTCTTTCCGTCACACAAAACTGTAAAATCGTTAATTAGCAACTCTGGCATGAAGTTGATATTATGGAATTGCTTTCCTTTACTTTGCAAAAACCCAGCCCCTCCATAACTGCCTGTTCCTTCTGTCCTGTAACACCTCACACCACACCAGTGCAGATGACCTTGGCCACCTAAGCTGTCCTCTGGCTTGAGTTAGTCCCAGCCAATTGAAGCCACCCTTTGTGCTCATTAAAAAACTGCTGAAAGACACAGAAGATGAGAGTGAAGAGAAACATCATGAAGCAAATATGTGGAAGCCTGACAGAAATGTTGGCATGGCTCTGATCTGACACATCTGTTAAGACTCAGGCATAAACTACATAAATCAGGTGGACCTAGTGAGTAAGGTATATAATGAACACTCCTGTGTGAAGTTTTTAGTTGTCATTAAAAAAAAGCACCTGCAGATTTTCTGCAGTGTTTTGCTACCAAGTTTCCTAATACCCTAGGGCATATCCAATTCTTCTGTTTCCATGCCTTCGTCTATCAAGACAGAATAACAGCACACACAGTGAGAACTAAGTTATGTACACTCTGGAGCCCTTGGGTAGGAGTTCAGCATTGCTAGTCATAATATATATATACAAAATGAGACCTTCCCAAATTACTCAGTTCATAAATCTTAATTTTACTTCATCAGCTCCAGACAGGCTGCTTTTCCCCTCTCCTCTCTAAGACACCATATACACACAGTCTGTGAATGCAGCTTGCTTCAGTCACTACAGTAAATATCTCCTGCCAAATCCCAGCCCAGAATCAAAAGTCCAAGTACCAAATGACCTGTGAGGTCTTGTGAAGTCTATTCCGAAAACTCTTCAGTCCATCAAGATTTAAAATAAATTAATTAAAGCTACCATGGGTATATTTATATACATTAACATAACTTCTCTCAGCACCTGTCCTAGGAACATGCACAATATCCTTTAGATACTGCTTCCCTTTCTCCTATTTTCTGGCATATCCTTTTTCTCAAAGATCTTAAATTAAAGTTTATACCCCAAATGGAGGAAATTCAACACTCAATAGGTACAAAATTTTCTCTTGTGTAGTGTCACTGATCCCTGAGGGATCTGAACAATAATTTCTCAGTTACAATCAGGTTAGTTCTGAACATAGCCTGACCATTTCCCTCTGATTCATGTCAAGGTTGCTTCCAGATCATCTTTCCTGTTATTTCAATCTGGAAAAAGATGTTGAGCACAAGAAAAAAAAAAAATTTAAAAAAAATCACAAACACAT
The DNA here is from genome assembly GCA_013397295.1 of Polioptila caerulea. Classification (NCBI taxonomy): domain Eukaryota; kingdom Metazoa; phylum Chordata; class Aves; order Passeriformes; family Certhiidae; genus Polioptila; species Polioptila caerulea. Next base: position 65,468 of record VYXF01013021.1, on the reverse strand, counting down.
TTATTATTGTGAATGTGAAACCATTTAATTTGATTTAATTTGTAATGGTAAGAAATTTCTATGAAAAAAAAAAGTTCAGTTCAGTATTTATCTGCAATGCACAATGCTGGTGAAGTATAATTCTCATGCCGGAATATTATTTGCACTCTTTCAGTTTACCTGGGCAGACTTTGGGTCCTGAAATGGGTGGGTTCTATGGCTTAGCAGATGGTGTGCTAGCTCTGTCTCACTATAGAGGACACCTCCTTAATTTCCTTGTCACTGTGGAATAACAAAGTACATCTCCAGATGTTTCTTTTCTGGAGCACAGGGTTTCTCCCTGTGAACAGCTTTTCAGAAATACTTCATTGTCTGGTTTTGTTGCTTATCTCTATGTTGGACATAAAATGCTGAAAATGCTGACAATTTCTTAGATTAATGTGGAAGATTTAGTCAGAGTTAATTCTAATAAACTGTTGCATCATACTTCCAAAATATTTCACTTCCATCTGTAGTATTTTCTTTCAACTTTCTTTGGTGAGGCATTCAGCATCATTTTTCTTTCTGTAACTAATCTCTACCACCTATCTGTTTCCCAAACCTCTCCTCCAGTGCCACATTTTGCCTCTCCAGAGTTCTAGAGTTTTGCTATGACATAGGAAAATAAGGTTAATGCAGAGAAGTAGGAATAAGATGAGAAGGACAACATCTACGTGTCCTGAGAGCCGGTGATGTTTCCTTGGCTGCCTGCAGCTCCTACTGCTATTTGGCCTGTGTAAGAGTTGAGCAGCACTTGTGATTTCTTCCCCATTCTCCAACCTGAAATTTTTGCTCTCCTGGAAGGTCTGTGGTGCCACAGTCCCTCCAGGTCCTCCAAGAGCAGAAAGAAGCTGTGGATGATGCATACACATCCTGCTCTGACATGTTTTCCTGGCTGCCTGCAGATGTACAGCCCTGTTACACAATCAGTTGTTTCCATGCATTCCTGTTCCACAAAGAGATGTTAACCATTACTCCAAACCTCCATTTAAGACTTGCAATATCTGCCTACAAAAGGAGATAAGAAGTCCCATTTTGAAACAAAAGGTGGATTCAGAGAAGGAAAGGAAAAATTGCACCTTCATTCCAACAGTCCTTGTGAGACATCTTAAAGTTATAACAGGATGATTCCTTCTGTCTATTCATATACATCTGTTGGCCTCGCCAATTTTTTCAGTATCTGTGCATGGAAAAGGGAACTGGACTCTACCAGGATGCACACATATCATAAGGAGAATATATTTATTTTATCCAAGTTCTAGGTTATAAATTCTGTCTTCTCTTATAGCACTAAGCCAGGGGTCAAAAATGAAAAGTGATGGCTTTTGGTAATAGAATCCAGCTTGACTTTAGGTTTGTGGGTCATGCACATAGTGTTGGCAGTTAGCAGTAAACATTTCTTATTGTAAAAGGAAAAAAAATGTGATGTGGAAGTCACTGACTGATAACACACACAGAATTTCTAAAGGCTATTTACAGTCATTTTCCACTCTGGAAATATACATTAGGCCATTTCCTCCTCTCATCAGCAATTAGAAAGCCTAAAACTGTGAATAAGGTTTTCTTTCCATGGGTGTACTACTTACACAAATGGGCCATGTATTTGATAAGGAAAGAGAAATTCAGTTTTGTGTGTCAGAAGCACAAATGAATAGAAAAAAATGTATGAGAAAGAACTAGAATGCCCATGAGATGAACAGTTGTACAGAGAATACTACTAAAAAACCTGTGAAATTTCAGCTTATTCAGCTTATTCAGTACCTACAGATGCACTTCCAGTTACTTGCCTGAACTTAATCATGCATAGATTTGAGGAGTAACTCAATTCTAAAGCTTACCTCCACAATAAACATACAGCTTTCCTACCATGTTAGAATTCAAAATCAGAAGGCCAGGAACCATAAAATGGCACTATGCTCTTGTCCTTCACTGTTCATTAATCATTACAAAATAGATTTGTCACAAATGGCAGACTTAGCAGTCAGACTCAGAACTTCATTTGTTTTTGGCCAACCCTTCTCCTTTAAAAAAATCTGCTACCTACAGAAATAAACCTGGACTTCTGGGGAAGCCTTGCGTGTCTGAAATCAGAAAGTAGCCCGAGGATATAATTCAGCATGAGTATGTTAATGAAGACTCTTCCTGGCATTATTGTTGCTATCTAATAAGGAGAATGAGAGAAGGAATAATTAATTTGTTTCTTGGTATTTAATGTCCCCCCCATATGAAAAATAACAGGAAGTGTGTATGTTCTATGACATAATTTATATAATAGAAAAAAATCTTCACAGGAAACCTTTATAGATAGAAATTTAACTAATGGAACATAAGGATAAGTTATAATATTTTTCTAGATAATGTGGAGGTTTTTTTCATTACTTCTTTGTTTCCAGAGAGAGCATAACCAAGTTTATAATGCAAATATGGTTTTGTATGCCTCAAGAGATTTAAAAGTTTCCAAGCTCTTGATTTTTATTCCTCTTTTTCAAAAATACCTGCATGTACAGTTTAGGTGTTCATGTTACTGGAATACGTGCAGTGACTTTTTTTGTTCAAGATTCTTCAAACTCTTTTGTGAACACTGATAACAGAGCCTAATGTACTCTGGTATCATTCAGCATTTGGCCAAACAGAAGATGGCAAAGAAAAATGGAACAGTCAAGAAGAACTGCACAATTAAGCTTGATACAACTCCCTGAGCTATTAGATCCTGCCTTTGTATCTTTGCTGCAACATCAACTCTTGACTCCCCTTTAAAAATGTATGTTTGTCCCTGATCCTGTACAATCCCATCTTTCACAGTTTTATATAGACTGTCTAGACCAAACCCGTTTGAGGGGGCAGAGGGTACAGCCACAATATTTTTTACAAGTCTCTGCTCAATCAAAACTCATCCCATGCATTTCAGCAATCAGCTTGAAGTTAAAGTTGACATTTACAGTTTTATAAAATGAATTTATGTACGGAAAAATTAAATCCTGCCATGTTATGCTCAAAGGGACGTAACTCACAAAATGCATGTTCCACTGAAGTTAGTGGCAGCAGCTGCTTTTCTGGTCAGAGAGAAAGCCTAGGATTAGTAGCTATGGGCTTTAAAGCAATTGGTGAATTTCTGGTTCTAGCCAAGCCAATGGCAAACCTCCAAGTGGAGTGTGGAATTCATCCTTTTAGGAAAAGAGATGCAGCACATTAACAACTGGTGTTAATTCCTGTACAGCTTATCAGAAGCACAAATACAGTCAGTTTCTTCAGACTAGACTATTAAACCCTCCTTTCAGTTCCTCAGTCCCACACATGACATAGAATCATAGAATATTTTGGGTTGGAAGGGACATTTAAAAGTCATCTAGTTCAACACCTGATGTAATGCCCTAAAGGCAAAACTGCACATTCTGATCTGTTTGTGGCTGTAAAACACAGCTTTGCTCTTCATATTAAAATATATTAATTCCCCCTCCCAAAAATTCTAAAAATATTTATGCCAGAAAGCATTGCAATACAGCATTCTAGCTTAAGCTTGGAAAATGAAAAATCGCTTACCTAGTTTTGCTTGATTTCTAGTGATTTTCTAATCTGATATGTTCACTGCCTGTTAAGGTAGAAGTTTGGAAGAGACACAGATCCTCAGGATCCACAAAGACCAATAACAGTCAATTAAAGCTAGTCATATTCCAACCAAAATATAATGAACAGTCTTTTGAAGTGTTAAGCATCCTAAAAATCTTAATTTTCCTCTATGAAGTCACACCAAAATTTACCTAAAACCATAAGTTTATATAATGGAAGTACTGTAGCAGAAGCAGGAAGTGTTGCTTTGAAGGATGTTTGTAAACAAGAATCTCCAAAATGCTTAAAATAAGAAGTAGGATTAACACTTAAAATGACATTGCTTAGCAGTCTAAATTGTACTTAGGGATTACTTCGACATTTAGTAGCACACAGCCTTTCAGTGAGTCTTAGATTCAGCGTCTAATTTTGAAAACAGAGTTTAGAATTTAAGTCACTTAAACAAGTAAATTTTCTAAGTTTATTCCTACTGAAAATTATCCCAGAAGAAGATAGGCTGAATGTTGAGCACCCAGCAGCAACACTGCATCAGCTGGTGAGTATTTTGTGAAGTTCTCCCTCAAATAAAATGATGCTGACCCATGGTGAAGGTTCAGGCTAAGTGAAACTTGCAGTAAAAAACTCAGAATTTGGACCATTGCCTTTACTTATTTATTAATTTATTTAATTTTTAAGAATTAATGGTTTAAAGATCAAGGGCCAGCCTCTGTCCCATGTGCTATGTGCAGAACTCCCACTGTTGTCAGTGGGAGTATCACAAACGTATCTGAGGCTGAATGTGACCTTTTTATGCACAAAGCCTTTTTGGGTAACATCAATATTTCAAAATTGACTATCAATTAGATTTACATGAAGGTTAGTTTTGATAAAATAGCTAACAAGGAACAGAACATTGGGCTGACCTTCAGGGTGAATACTATCTTTTGTTAGCAAATTGTTCAATGAACTGAAATCATGAATCCCGACAGATTTATTTTGTCATATAAACTGCTGTGGTGACTATAAAATACATATGTTGATTCTATGAAGATGAAATAGAGAAATGGGACAGGGATTTTGTGTAGATTATAGGAAAAAACCCCAAGAAAATTATAACAGTTCACGCGATGAAGACAATAAAGGAATAGTTCTGACTGGGAAAAACTCATATTACTTCATTCTCTTAAAAGCAAAATTTCCAATCAACAAGTAAACCCAATTCTAAGTAACAACATAAATTTGGAACCCAAATTATATGCATACTGTGAATTGCACTCCTACACCACCTTTATCCTCAGCAAACCGACAGTACCCTATTAACATCTATCAGTAGTTTGACAAGCTTCCATCCATGCAGTATACATATTTCAGCAAATGATTATGCAATGAAAATATAAAATAACATTCATAAAGGAGACAGATCGTGCTCGTTCTAAAGAAAACTTAAAATACTACCAGAATACACCTAAATTTAAAGATTTAAAAGCCAAACTGTGTGAAAAGCACATTTGGAAATCTGAAGTCCTTATGGTAAAGAGAAATATTATTGTTATTATTTTCCATGATGTACCTTTCTTTTATAGTAATTGGTCATCATAAATAGTCCTAATTTACAGCTGATACCAACACAGCAGTGTGCTCAAGCACATTATGAGAGTCCTAACAGAGCCAATGGCTTACACATGCTTCTCATCAATTATCCATACTCATTCCTCTTTTGTGATAGCTTTAATTACTCGTCTGAGAAGATCAAAGTGGAAAGAATACACAATGCAACAATATTATCACAAAAGTTAAGAAAACGTTGCTGCAGTTGGTGTTAGCAGGAAGGGAAGGCAGTAGGGCTCATCCTCTTTATATCTCAACAAAGCTATACCTGCTGGACCATGAGTTCACAGCTGGAAGGAGCAAGAGATCAAAAAATGTGGGAACTACCTAGTGCTCCTTGAGCCACTGGTGAGAGGAGTATGGGCAGGTGGGTGCCTGTTAAAATGGCAAATCACATAATCTCAAGTCACACAGCTCCTCTTTTCAGCCTGACTTTATGCTCATGTTTATTTAAAGTCAAAATAAATGTGGAACTTGTTGAACTGACACCAATTTTGCTGCATCAATCACAATATAAGCCAGAAATAAAGGATTTATTCAGGATTCAAGATATGAATTCAATTATCTTTGTCACAGAAAGCTAAATGAATAAATCTGGCAACATATTTAGCACAGATTTTCCTCTTAAAAAGACAAAAAAGATAAAAATCTTATGTAGAGGTTTTCCATTAGGAAAGTCCAAATGGACAGTCAATATAATGCAGAGCATCATTTTACTTAATGCAAGAGCCAGCAGCCAGGAGAAAAGAGACCTTTTTAAAAAGCCCTTCAGTAGACCAGTGGCAGAGCTAGCAACATGAGAACAGGAGAAATCTCTAGTTAAAAAGATCACCCCAAATTTTAGATTGTACAGGCATTATTTTGGTGAAAATCTGCCTCACTTTGTGTGTGCTTACCCCTTTCCCTTATGGCTGACTGTACCTTCAGCCAGACTTGGGCACCTCTGCTGACAGTCTGACTGGCACAGCAGAGATTAGCTCCAGTTCACACTGGTAGTGCCTGCCTTCAGAAAGGTGTGCTGCCTCTCAGAGAGATCCACATGCCCAGGCACAACACCTCACCAAGGCAGCCACGAGGCTTCTAGACCAGAGCTGCCTTCTGTGCAGCCAGATTGGAACACGGGGCGGGAGGAATTCGGATTTGCCAGTACCAGTCAGCCAATGCTGGGGGATTCAGCACAGACTATAGGGAAAGTGACATTAATGCACATCTCCTAGGGCAAGTGACAAAGCACAGACAGGGTTAATGTTGCTGCCTGCTTCAACAACTGCAGCCCTCAGCAGTAACAAGTGATGTCCCAACTCCAGAGACATCTTCACCAAAAAAATATGGAAAGTTGTTCGTGATAAGACATGATAGTTGCAAATAGTCTTGGAGAATACTGAAAGCTATAATCCAACAGATCCATGGAAAGAATATATATAAATGCTTCCCAAGATCCCATCTAAGACCAGAACTTGGCCTCCCTGGGTCATGGGCTTCTACATTCCTAGGATGCCAAGGCATGAGAAGGCCATGACTACAACAGCTATATAACCACCACATATCCCCACTTGAGGAATATTTTGGAGATCTGACTGAGAACAGCCTGGACTTATAAAAACAAGGGATTTACACTGAGATACTGCATGACCCATCTATGGAGGACAAAATGAACATACTCATATCCAACCACGTAAATCACACAGATGACTAGCCATTCCCATCTACCTTCCAAAGACAAAGCAATTCATAGAACACAAAAGTAATCTCATGCAGTCAGGATGTCAAAGGAGAGGAGAAAAATACTTAAAATACAAATCAGATTAAAAAACTAATACATGATCTGATATCTTTGTTTTTTCAAGTGGCTCTAGATTTATTGAAGCCGATTCTCATCTGAAGTAAATCAACATCCTTCATTAAATCAATTAGAAGTGTTTTCCTGATTCTCATTAGATGGTGACCAGGCTGCTAAAATGCCTGAGGTCAGGAAGCACTAGGGAAGTCTCAGGAGGACACACATCATTGTTAGGAGACTTCCTGCTCCCCAAACAGGCAGAAACTACTGCTCAAGAAAGAGCAGATATCCTTATGAAAGGTGTTTATATTTAATGTTTATGGGAGAAAGATGGATTCTTAGAGTTAGTGTGTAGTTCTTCTTTGCCATGAGAGGAAATGAAATTAAATATAAATCAGCCAAATTAATTTTTAGGTTTTGGGGATTTTTCACTGGCTGGCAAAACAAGCCAGCTAAGTGGCAAAGGTTAAATAAAGGCTTTAAAATTTGTCTTATCAGCCAGGACCATTGACAGTAGTACGACTTCGATCCATAAAAGTAGAATAAAACTTTAGAGCTTTACAAGACATTAAAATTATCTCAGTGAAGAGCTTCTTCTGATGCTGAAAAATAGTGCTTGCTCCATAGCGCTCTGCAACACTTTTGAGCAAGGACTTCCACAAATAAATGCTTCTGATATGTGGTTTTCAGTGTCGCCTGATTTTGCATTCTGTAGACGCTGATGTTAAACACCTACAGATTTTAAAGCAAACAAAGGAACCAAAGCCAAGACTGGCCTTTGGATGAAAAAAACCAGGGTCACTTCAGCAGAGGTAGGTTATGTCAAGTTTACAAATAAATAAAACATAATAAGCCAGAGTTAGAAAAGTACTAATTTCATCTGAAACTGGGTATATGATTTTTGAATATTTCGTCTAGTGATAAATAGCTGGTTAGGCACCATCATGGTTTAAAAATGCTTGTAAAAGATTACAGGATTATTATCACTTTATAAAAAGAACTTTAACTTTCCCTTGAACCTGCCATCTCAGTTGCATGGATTGCTTTTTGATTTATTCCCCAGCCAAGCTCTTTCAGCTTTCCAGGTATCTGATCACGCAGTTTTATTTGCAGTTTACAGAAATAATGAGAATATAAGAAACTTCCAACCTGGCTTTCCATCACTTGACTTTCAAACAGAATAAATCCTGGGAGGAAATTTGCTTTGAGTGGAGCGTACACTCTGATTCACTGACCATGAAATTCCCACCCTGTCAGGACCAAGATTTGTATTTCTCTCTGTATTGCAGCACATCTGCTGAACCAGACCTGTCACTGCTTACCTAAACTTTTATTTCTTCTTGCCAAGTTGGTGAAGAGTGCTTTTAACTAAATTTGCCAAGGGAAGATAACCTCACTTCATCCCACTTCTCATCTCAGTTTGGTGCCACAGCCAGCCACAGAAGCCCAGAGCCTGGAGAGGGAGAGCGGGTCAGCATGAGCACCTGAAGAGCAGCACAGAGGACTCACAGACACTCCAGCCAGAAAGACAGATTTATCTAAGCCTAAACGCTTCTGTGCAAACACATGCAGCATGGGGAACAAAAAGGAGGAGTTAGAGTTGTGTCCCTGCCTGCAGCACCACCCTCTCACTGAATCTCCAGGTAAGAAGGATGTGCACCTGTGAGAGTGGGTCCAGAGGAAGGCCACAAGGATGATCAGAGGGTGGGAACACCCTGGACACAGGCTAAGAGAGTTGGGGTTATTCAGCCTGGGTAAATAGAAGGGTCCAGTGAGACCTTCCAGCAGCCTTCCAGCATCTGACAGGTGCCTATATGTTGAAGGAGGATAGGTTCCATGAGGATGGCAAGGCACTGGAATAGCTTGCCCAGGGAAGTTGTGGGTGCCCCAGCCCTGAAGTGTTCAAAGTCAGGTTGGATGGGGCACTGAGCAACCTGATTTAGTGGAAGGTGTCCCTTCCTGTGACAGAAGGTTTGGCGCTTAATAATCCAGGGTTCCTAATAATTTAAACTTTGTAAAAATATTCATGGAATAGTACCATGTTGTGTGTGTTATACAGGTTGCAAAGTAAATATTTATGAAAATATATATTCCATTGTTAATAAACACATCTATTAGAATATTTTATCTTTAATTAAAAAAATTGGATAATGGCCTAAGGCAAGTTCAGTTAGTTTACCTAAAACTAGATACAAATGTAATTTTTGGTATTTTCATTTCAATTTCTTTTTAGTGCATATTTTTGGTTGGTTTGCTCATTTTTTTAAGGTATAACCAGAAGCTACAATGTAGGAAAAAACTGATATTCATCTTTCCTCTTTTGAGGGATAGAGCTGGACAGTAGAGCAGTCTGGAAGCCTAATGGGCCTCAGTGACAGAAATGGACCTGCAAGGAGCTAAATCCATAAAATAAGGCAGCAGCTCCCTGAAAAATACACAACAGATTTCAGAAGCACTTTTTGAAGGGTTAAGTTACAAAATAAGTGTCTACCAATCTAAAAATGTTTAAATTTTTTTTTTTTAATTCTATCTTGAAAAAGAGAAAAAAAGTTCTGTGTAACCTATCCTTTATAAAGGTTGATGTAGCCAGATAAAAAGAGTGGCTGATTTGTAACCCTTTTCCTTGGCTTTGTTTGTTTTTGCAGTCTAAGATGCTTCACGCTTTTAAACAAATTGATTTGGGCTCTGCAATTCAGTGGGAATTATGTCATCTACTTTGCTGTTACCATCACACACAGCTGACACTGTGTTTCACCATCTCACCAGACAACTAACATCAGTTTTGCCTTCATCAATTGAGAAAATTATTTAGATTTTGAAAGTTCTTTCTCTAAATGAACAGCCTCGGTTTGGATGCACCTTTTGGTAACAGTTTTAGAATCTGCCTTTTCTTGCATGAAGTTTCTTCAGGGATGAACTGCTCAAAGGTCTGAACACAAAAAGTCATATCCTGTCTTTTGGTTTCTTATTCACATAAAAACTGGAAAGTGCTCTTTCCAAGTTTCCAGATACTACCTTAATAATTACAACTAGACATGTTCATGCTCGTGTTATAAAAAAAAATGTGTATATTTAATTTTCAAAAGGTATTTATTTTTATGAGACCTTCCACTTCTAAGTAAAACAAAAAATTACTGCTTATTTTAAAAACTACTGCTTTGAACCATTTTTATAAAAATATAACAGAGGAAAAATGGACCATTCTTGAAATGCCTTTCATGAAAACAGTGCTCCACTTCAAATGCAGAACAGTGTTTGACAATGTTGCTTACACTGATGAATAAATTTAAAGTTTCTACCAGCACTGTATTACTTATCTCTCTTTGCTAAATCCCCAGGTAAATGCAGTTTTTATATAAAATAGAAGTCAACCTGGAGAATCCTGCTCAAGACACATTTTACAGGCTTGACAGGCTTTCAATCCTAGTCCCTAAGTGCAGAGTTACATATTTACATGAAATTCAAAGCTAAACTCTGAATTTCTCATGCACTTCTCAGCACTACTTTTTCAAAGTTGTGAAAGCCAACGCATGATAACAGGAAAAAAAATAAAAAGTATTTGTACAGACTGTAATCTGGAGAAAACAGCAACAGCTGCAATACAGGCTGCCTTGCCAAGTGGTACATGCCAGGGTTTGAATAAATTACACTATAATTGGGTAAAAAAACTGGATATTAACAGAGAACATTATAGCATGCTGTTAACTGGTAATATATATTAAAGAGATATAACAGGACATTATACAAACCAGTTTAAAAAAGTAAATTTACAAATAATATGCTTTCATTTAGAATTATCAGAAATTAATGGTGTTCCCATGATTTCCAGCATTTTCTCTCCATGACAACTTTTTGGCTTTGTTCCAAATTTAAAACTTTGCTTTTAATGGACATTAAGAACACACACACAGTGTCAATTGTCAAATAATTATTTTGTCTTATACAGCAAAATCATAAGGGTGTTTTCAACATCAGCTACTGCACCATTTTGACCAAGTCATTCTTATTGCAGCCTTACATTACTTCAAAGTAAAAAAAAACCAAAACAACAACAATAAGAAAACAAATCGGTTTAGGTAAAATTAAAAATCCATTCTCATTATAGAAGCTTTTTCTCTCATTGGAAGGCCACAGTTCACAGCTTGCAACTGAAGGAAAATTTTGTAACTGCATCCAATTAATACAGCCATAAGCAGATGTCTGCTCACCAAGGAAATCTGCTGCACCAGGCAACTGTAGAAAGCAAGGCCAGCACTCTTGAAATAAGGCATGATTTCAGGTTGCAACTGTGGCTGCTAAGAGACAGACACTACCAAAATAAATATAAGAAAAAAATAAGCAGAAGTGGATATAACATTTATTCTCAGGTACCAATTTCTGTCTAGTGATAAAATCCAGAGCACCTTGCGGATTACAGTAGTTGTCACAGGATCTTTAAGAGTTCCAGGAAATCTGCTGCTGGTATGGACATTGGAAAAAAATACTCCAAATTTATTCACTATCTGAATAGAGCTAAATTGCCGGTTTCAAATGAAATGTAGATTGCCTGTTCAAAATTTCTTGATCCTTCTATAGCTAGGGCATCAGATAGCCATGGGTCAGGGATTTCAGACTACCCATTTCAGGACAACACGTGGAAGCAGATATTCTGAAATAGGAAAAGGCACCAAGTTCCCACCAAATTCCACAGTGGGCACATCTGAAGGAAGTGACATACTGGGACTCAACTTAGAGGCTTTTTTGTCTCTTCCAGAGAAGCTGGATAAGATAGGTTAACTACTAGTAAAGTATTCCTACAGTCCTTGAAGAGGAAATCCACTCCAACTTCATTCACAATAGGTAGATTTGTGAAATATTGAATATTACGAGTTGTGTTACGAGTTCTTGATAATTAAATTAGTAAAAAACAACCTCATATAAATTTCTCCTGCTGTAGATCCTAACTGGTGTGCACAGTCTATCACTCACTCAGCCATTCACTCCACAGGACAGTTTTCTTGACAACAAATGCCCATTTCCTGATTCTTGCTCTGTCCAAAAAAATCCTTTCAGATATGCTCTGCTTCAAACTTTTGATGGCTAACCAGTAACACCAAGGTTAAATTCATAACAATCTTGATACAGAAATGTGGTTTATTTAAAATGTAAACACATTAAGATCCATTATCTTATGATATATGGCTAATTTGTGTAGTACATTCCCTGGAATGATGGTTTGAAAGACGCATTTAGCAGATAATCTACAGCATACTTTATTCTCCATAATGGTACTCATGGGAATTTTACATTCCATTCAGTTTTCTATTTTATGCTCATGATTTAAGTACTCAAGCTAATAATGCTAATAGTTCAGTGCTCTGCAGCAATATGTGCTTGAAAAGCAAAAAAAAAAACCAAAAGAAAAAGAGCAAAAAAGAACTATTTGCATTCAATGTTTCAAATGCATCTAAGGATTAACATTTCTATGTTACCCTATTATTAAGAAGTTATTATTAAGGCAGTTTTGCTGGAGGATTTAGACAGCTGAGTGAAACAGAATCAGAACCACAGAATCTCAAAGGAAAAGACCTCTGAGATCACCAAGTCCAGCCTTTGGCTGATCATCACCTTGTCATCCAGACCTTGGCACTAAGTGCCACTTCCAGGCACACCTTGATTGCCTCCAGGAATAGTGACTGCACTATGTGTCTGGGCAGTTGAGATCAACCCCCTACAGCCTCCTTTCAGGGAGTTGTGAAGCATGATAAGGTCCCTCCTCAGCCCCCTTTTGTCCAGGATAAACATCCCCAACTCCCTCAGCTGTTCCTCACAAGACTCAGGCTCCAGACCCTGCACCAGCTCTGTTGCCTTTTTCTGGCCTTATTCCAGCAAATGAGTTTTTGTAGTGACTCCTTTTTGTAGTGAGAGGCCAAAACTGGACACAGAATTAGAGGTGTGCCTTATGCAGGGGGACAATCATTGCCCTGGTGCTGCTGGCCACACTGTTGCTGATACAGCCTGTAGCACTGCAGGGTGTTGTTGTGACCCAAGTGCAGGACCCAGCTCTTGGNGTGACTGCACTATGTGTCTGGGCAGTTGAGATCAACCCCCTACAGCCTTCTTTCAGGGAGTTGTGAAGCATGATAAGGTCCCTCCTCAGCCCCCTTTTGTCCAGGATAAACATCCCCAACTCCCTCAGCTGTTCCTCACAAGACTCAGGCTCCAGACCCTGCACCAGCTCCATTGCCTTTTTCTGGACTTATTCCAGCAAATGAGTTTTTGCAGTGAGAGGCCAAAACTAGACACAGAATTAGAGGTGTGCCATATACAGGGGGACAATCATTGCCCTGGTGCTGCTGGCCACACTGTTGCTGATACAGCCTGTGGCACTGCAGGGTGTTGTTGTGACCCAAGTGCAGGACCCAGCTCTTGGCCTTGTTGAACCTCACACCACTGGCCTCTGCCCATGGATCCAGCCTGTCCAGATCCCTCTGCAGAGCCTTCCTGCCCTCCAGTAGATCAACATTCCCACCCAACTTGGTCTCATCCATAAATTTACTGAGGGTGCACTCAATCCCCTTATCCAGCCCATCAGTAAAGACATTAAACGGGNCTTATTCCAGCAAATGAGTTTTTGCAGTGAGAGGCCAAAACTAGACACAGAATTAGAGGTGTGCCATATACAGGGGGACAATCATTGCCCTGGTGCTGCTGGCCACACTGTTGCTGATACAGCCTGTGGCACTGCAGGGTGTTGTTGTGACCCAAGTGCAGGACCCAGCTCTTGGCCTTGTTGAACCTCACACCACTGGCCTCTGCCCATGGATCCAGCCTGTCCAGATCCCTCTGCAGAGCCTTCCTGCCCTCCAGTAGATCAACACTCCCACCCAACTTGGTCTCATCCATAAATTTACTGAGGGTGCACTCAATCCCCTTATCCAGCCCATCAGTAAAGACATTAAACGGGCCCAATACTGAGCCCTGGGGCACCCCGCTAGTGACAGCTGGATGTGACTCCATTCACCACTCTCTGAGCCTGGCCATCCTGCCAGTTTGTACCCAGCTAAGAATGGACCTGTCCAAACCATGGGCAGACAGCTTCTACAGGAAAACACCATGGAAGACTGTATCAAAGCCTTTCAATAAAAAAAAACCACAGTGGAATATGAGACTTTAGATCAGATGGAAAACATTAAAAACTTCTAATTAGTTTGTTATCCACACATTTCCCTATTTTAAATGCTTTCTTTACTTCCACAACTGTTGTTGCCCTCAACTTCATGGAAATCCTCAAGTGACCTGTCCCTCTGTGCAAGCCACTCAAGGGGTACAAGTCACTGGTCTGACCTGGCCACAGATGGTCACAGAAGCAGAGTTCCCTATCCTACTGCTCTGGACAGTGTAGCAAGGAAATTTGCTCTCACACTTCGGAATGTTCAACCACTCACCTTCCTGCCCTTTTGAGGAATGAGACCTTTGCAACATGATACTGCACTGAGCAACCTGATCTAGTGGGTGGCCTCCTTCTCCATGGGAAGGGTGTTTGAACTAGAGTATTTTAAGGTCCCTCCTAATCTATGCCTTTTTATAATTCTACAATTCTCTGTTTCTCCACAGTACTACAGCAAATTAAAAAACCCAAACCCACAAAGAAAAACATTCTGTTAAAATCCAGTTAAAACCAGTTATGTTTTCTACAGTAGTTGCCAAACTTCAACTGCTGAATATCATGTTCACATTTTTTTAAATACTTGTAACCTTTGGAACACCTGAGAAACTTCATTGCAAATGTTACTTTCCTCAAACTGTGCCTTCTGCTTTAGTATAGCAATGACTGTGCACTGGTCTTGATTTCCTGGACTGCTGATTTAATTTCTTGACCCTTTTAAGGACTTGTTTTTGAATTCTTTGGATTGATAGTGAGCATCTTGGTGAGAACAATAAAAATATATATATAAAACATCTGAAAGACTGTAGTGCCCTGATACACTGGTTTTGGCCACACAGCTGACTTAAGAAGTTTCTTCTTGCTCTTTTCATCCCTGTGTCCCACACATGGCAGTGTAACAAAAGATGCAACATGGTATGGTTTGCACACGGGAAAGGGAGGGGTTGGGAGTATGGAGAAGGAGGCAGGACTATTCTAGAATGATTTCTTTTGGCAGGAACATGTGTCCTCTGCTTCATTTGCTTTGAAAACCCTCTGACTTTACAGATGTGTCTTAAGTAACACACAGGTTTAAGTAGATCACTAAACAGTGGCAGTAGGAATTTGGTTTCAGGAAGCCACTGGGAGTGAAAGGAAACAAGAGTAGGGAGATTTTTTTCTTTTTAAATGTTTGCACGTTTTCTTTTATTGCTACACTACCCTTCCAGGAAAATTACTTTAAAAGCAATACTGCTCTCAAGTTTATAGAGTGTTACAACTTACCTCATTAACAAAAAAAATGAATTGTACAGGTACAGAGATCTAACTGTGAAAGGCAAAATTTAGTTGCTTTTCTGGTTCACTTCACAAAGTGCATCAGAACCTAGATGAAATCAGTGAAATACCTGTTAAGTTTGGGAACAAGTATACTTGTCTTGCAAAGAACACATTGAAAAAAGCCCCATTACAGAATAAAGAGGTTAATCACTCTTACAACAATACATAGAATAAGCAGCAGCTACACCTAAGTAACTATACTTACTATTTGATCTGTCCTTAATTGTGTGGGCAATTTTTAGTAATTCAGCGTTCTAGACCAATTCTAACTGGAATTGTTACCTCCTATGAGTCCATCTGAAAATGTAATGGGCACTTATTTGGTTTTGAAGACTAAAATAGAGTTTAAACTACTGGCTCCGTAAGGTTTTTTATTATTATTTTTAGTTTCACAGCTTCACATTTTTAGTTCCAATTCACATGCTTAAATGCTCAAAACAGTCTTGACAGCTCTCACTTCCTCTGCAGCACAGCATGGTGGGAGATGCATTTCTTTACAAACAATGAGGTCAATTTTGTTTCTTTTCTGAGCTGCCCAAAGTATAATTTCTGCTAAAATTAATATATACTTGTGTGCTTGATGATCTTATGACTGATTTCTAGTTGTTTTGACAGCTGCAGTTGTAGTATGGGCTGCCACTGAAGTCGGTAGAAAACTTGTCACTAACTTTAGTGGGAGTTGGAGCAGGAGCTTTACAAGCTGCATTTAAGAGTTTAACAAGTCCTTAGAGGCTTCATGGAGCTAAAACATTTCTAAAGCATGTCTTTTCCCTTTATTCTGAACAGATTTGTAATGATGCAAAGAAGAGACTTCTTCAATTACTGTGTCAACAAAAAAAACCCAAAACAAACCATCACTCTGGCCTCTGAGTTATCTTTAGGTTTGAAAACTTGCCCCAACAGGAATTTATCACTCAATAATACTTCTATGATATTTGAATACAGAACAATGCAGGTTTAAATACATTTTTGGGCATCATTAAGCATAAATTTGTAGCTGATCATTTAATATTAGTGTTTTAATAATTACATCAGTGTTTATTAAACTTTGTGTTTCCATGAGTGGGTAATATCAAAACTACAGAAAGTTTTAAATGTTCGTCCTTTTGCCATATCTTTGATTTTCCTTCTGTGGCTGCACACACTGTTATTTTTGGAAGGACGGGGGAAAGCATATAATCAGGGCAAGCCTGGTACTTCCACTGTATTAATCCAGGATATCTTCAGATATTCCAATTCCTGATAGTGTACCTCACCTGATTTGTGTCTCTAACCACTCTCATTTCACTAAAAAAGGTTTCTGAGATTAAACTACCCAGCTTTCAAGTCGAACTCTTACACTGATAAGCTCAGTGTTCCATGCCAACAACTTTCAAGGGGTGGTGGAACAGTATTGCAGGTACTGCAGGTCATTTTCTCCTCTAGATTAATGGAAAATGCAGTGAAAACATTACATGATTTTTTTTTGTTTTGTTTTAAGGAATAATGAACTTACCATGCTATATGAGAAAGGAAAAAAATGATTGCGTCCCAATCTGATTAAAAGAAAATTAATTTAGTTCTCAGGTTATCACAAGGTATAAAAATGAAAAGTTGAAGACCTCACTAACAATTGACAAAGGACAGAATGATATATTTCACTACTTTAATTTCAGTTTATGGTGATTATTCTGCCATTTGTCTAGATTAAATTTGCTACAGTTGGGCTATGAGGAAGGAGATACAGAGTTGGAGAGAGAATAGTTATTTAATTTCCATGCTCCTCAACACCCCTGGGGTTAAAACAGTCATCAACCACATTTCAGATCAGAAATACGGGTTAAGGTTGATGTGCTTGGTTTGGGGTGGCTGTGCCTGTAACTCCCTGGCACCTTGGTGACATTTTGAGAAAGCACCACCATATTGCCACCAATCTTCAGAAAATAAGACATCAGCAAAACAGTTAATTTTAATTTTATTTTAATTAGTACTTAGCTATGTATAGCTGGACTAGAGAGTGAACTACAGTGGGAAAAGGGCTGTATATGACATATGTGACAAGTGACAGACGTGATGGCATCAGTGGGCTCATCCCAACTGGGTCCATGCTTATGGCTGTAATAGTTGAATATGCAATGGGCATTATATTAGTAACACAGACAATCTACTATGTAAATCTTATGTCTCCCTCAAGTAAGAATGAGATTTTTTTCCCCAAATCCAATATTTTCACACTGATACTGCTAAAAGTAGAGTTGAAAACATCAGCCAGAGACAGCACAATAAAATTAAATTAATATGATTATCCCACTTATTATTTATTTAAAATAGTAAATATTACTGTAGTGGTATATTACTGTGACAACAGTGCTACTATACATATATTCACTTAAAATTTACTTGCTATGGTAATCATTAAGTTCACTTGGATCTACCTTAAGTGGCAAGGTTATCTTGTTAATATTTTTGGCAAGTGACACTGCCAAATATAAAAACAGTTTGATTTTCAAGCATCAAAATGAAACTCATGCAAGAGGGAATACTATGAGTATTGCTGTCTGTTTTCTGGAAATTAATGACAAGCTGATAAATTTGAATTTTTGAAGAAAAATATAATCCGTTATGTGAAACCTACAACTGGAAAGTATTAGTTTACAATCAAGTGGATTTTTTTTTTTTTGGTGTAAAACATGGCTACAGAATAAAAATGGGAGAGAGTCAAATTGGAACAGAGGTCAGCTAAACACTCTCACTGGAATTTAAACACAAGAGTAATGTTTGTTTGCATAATTTTTCAGTGATTGCATACTCGCTTGCAGCCAAAGCACAGATGTGACCGTTTAATGAAAATAAAGTCCTGCTCTAAATCACTGTCTAAGCTGTTCTCTCATAAGAAATACATGTAAGTATTAAAAAGATAACTAATGTCTATGATGGGATGCCCAGAAATAAACTCAATATTCCAATTATTCTCAAGTGTCTGGACCTTCTTTGTTTTGTTGTGCGTTGGATCTTTTTTGTTTTGGTTTTTTTTTTTCCATTTCATATTAGGAAATAAATTGGCTAAAATACTTTTGCCTGTTCTGTTTTTTCATAAAGGCTCAACACACTGCAAAGTACATGTATACATGAACCGCAAAGCTGTTTTTACTGCAGTCATAATCAGCTATAATTTTGTTTACTACCATAATGAAAATTCTAACAAGAATTGTAACAAATGATAATTCTGACAATCTTCTTTGCAGAGAATCAGCTGTAGTCAGACTATTCTGATAATATTAAATCACATACTGTATAAAATTTCCTCTTTTAAGCTGTCAGTTAATGAAACAGTACACGTTACTTAATGAACCACTGCTGAAAACACATGCTTTTTTTTCTAAGCTGAGATTCAAAAGGCAAAACAAAATTTACCTCCAGGACAGATAAGATTATACATGAGTATATACTAAAGAACAGCTTGCCAAAGGCTATCTAGATTTTTGAAGAATAAAAATTAAAATTCAGTGAAAAATAGTGAAGGATGTTGTCAATGGGTATGGACCACTAAAGAAGTCTGGATTCTAATACAAGGTGTCTTGAATATTGCTCAGAATTTAAAATCAGTTCTTTATCTCACAGGCAGGTGGCATTAAACAAAGGTAAAATCAAATCTTTGTATTTTCTTTCAGGATTTTCAACGCAGAATATAGTTTGTTTTACTCTCTGAACTTTACTAGAAAACATTATTTAACATTAAGCATTATGGCTGAGAAAGTGTAAAAGAATAAACCATTTTCTAAATGCATAAACATTCCTCATTGAGCAGTGCTTCTTTGGGTACAATTTCCTGGGTTTACTTCAGCTGGAAAATTATACACAATGAAGCTGGAATCCACTAAAGATGCTGCGTTCCTGGCTGCCATTCCCCATCCCCATCAGCAGCTATCAAGATGGAATAACATAGCAGGGTCCAACAGAGACGTTACTGAAACATACATTTGCAAAACAGAAAAGAGAAATTTGATTTTGAGATGATGAAAAGAAAAGCTTCTATGAGTTAGGATGGGCAATCTACAAAAATGATGAGTACTGAGACTTCTGTCTTCTCACCTATCCCCTACTATTGCCTTTGTGCTTCCTGGAGCAGTACAAAGCCCAAAGCATAGCTAAGACAAAACTGATATTCATATTTTTCACTTTTCCTTGATACAAATTTTGAAGCTGGCAGTCTTGCTGACAATATGGTGTAACAATACTAAAAGTTTAGGCCATACTGCTATAATTTAGTATTTGCTTATAGATGATAAAGCATAGCCTGACTGCACTGAGAACTATCTTAAGAGATACTGTGTCTTATGGGTTTGCAAGTGCTACTTTTGTCAACCAGGTTAGTGAAAAGGATAAGCCATGGAGTGAGAGAGATCCCTCCTAGGAACATCTCAGCATGGTTGCCTAGAGACGAATGTATTTTACCATTCACACTAGATATTAGGGCATTTACGAGCTTATCGTAAGTTTTTCTATGCCTTCAATGTGTTTCAGATCAGTCCTTGGGGAGAGTATACATCCCTAAAGACAGTCTGCTCCAATGGTATTATTCCATCCTGTGCCTCAATCATTTGATCCTAGCGCTGCACTCAACGTTGACTTCTCAAATCACAGCTTCCCACTGCTGACTGCCAGAGTATCGCAGCACGGGAGAATACACAGCCTGTAGAAAGCACTCCTGTTGCTGTACTTGCTGCTAAGTGCTGAGCCAGCACCCATGAAATTATTACAGACTCATAGAACCATTCAGGCTGGAAAAGACCCTTAATATCATTAAGTCCAGTCATTAACCCAGCACTATCTGCTCCAGCACTAGACTATGTCCCCAAGTGCCACATTTACTTGTCTTCTAAATACTTTCAGGGATGGTGATGCAACCACTTCCCTGAGCAGCCTGTTCCAATGCTTGGAAACGTTTTTGGTCAATAAAATATCTCTAATATCCAATCTAAACCTTCCCTAGCACAACTTGAGGCCATGACCTCTTGTCAATTGCCACATGGACAAGGCTAAGCCCCAGTTGGCTACCACCTCCTTTTAGGTAGAGAGGGGTAAGGTCTCCCCTCAGCCTCCTTTTGTCCATGATAAACAATCCCAGCTCCCCCAGCTGCTCCTCACAAGACTCATACTCCAGAACTTTCATCAGCTCCGCTGCCCTTCTCTGGACTTGCTCCAGCCCCTCAATGTCCTTCCAGCAGTGAGGGGCCTAGAACTGGACACAGGCATTGACACATACAGACTGCTCTGTATGACACCTTTCCCTATGTTATCTGGTATTTGAGGCACAAAGAAGATAATCATTGTATATATGTAACTGTAAAACATCACACATAGGATAATTTTTTTTCCCGCATTGTAGAGTCACCTTACAGTGTTGCTGCTTCACAAAAGATCTACCCTTTTTAAAAAATGAGAACTAAAAGTTAATATTCTTGGAGTTTATTTTTATATGACCTAGAGTGTCTTTTTTTTTCTCATTTTGTGAGGTGTGAAGGCAGGTGAAAGAAGTATGAAAGCATGACTCTGAATGTCTACAATCTGATAAAAGATGTTTGTAGTATTTGCTGAATTATACATTAAAGAAGATACTGATATTTCCAGTTTAAGGAGCTAGTGATGTGGGATACAGTAGAAGCAAATCAATACAAGAGAAATGGTGAAGTTTTTCACTCAATAAATCACCTTTGTCATGACATGAGACACAGCAGAGTAAAATATTTGCAACAATAACACTGACACACAAAAAGATGTGTTTTTGTCATTGTGATATCGTCTAAGCTGAAGCTTGGTTTTGTTATGATAGCTATAGTGAAGCTATATTTAGAACTCAAGGAAGAATAGTTCCAACTAATTATCTCATTACTGTATGGTAAAAGCTACACTATTCCTGCTTTCTTTGTCCACTGGTAAGACTGTATAATATCCCCTGTGCTGCAAAATGCATTCCTTTTATAAATCCATATTTCACCTCATGATTTTTCCTTCCACCTGAGAACACTTTTAAAAAATCTACCTGATAGAAAGGCAATATATTTGCAGCTGTTGTCACAGCATCCTTGTCAAACCTGTTTGGGGATAGGGCTGCTCATTCCCCTTGGATCTCTTCAGAACAGAATACGTCATGCTGCAACAAAGTGCTTAACCTGGTGAATGACATTTATGCCATTTGTTAACAATAAATGATCAAGGAACATTTACTCAGCTTATTAAGACCAGCACTCACAGAGCTGTGAGCCTACAGAGAGACTGGTCCTCCCACTCCCTGTGCAATTCTAATGAAGGCACTAGACAAGTAATGAGCTTTACCACAGCGTTGACTTTTCTTAATTACCATCGACTGGCATGTGATTATTACAGAAAATCTCATCTTCTGTGGAAAGATTTGTGTTTGTTAAAATTGGAAACCTTCTTTCTTTTCAAGCACACATGCCCATGCACACACCAAATTGAGGTTTCAAACATTCCATGTTAGGACAGGTTGGCAGAAAAACTCCTTGGTCAACGTTCATTTAGATCCCTTGTGTTTATGCATCAGGTTACTAGCATCAATTGCATAGTCATGTAGTCACATAATCCTTGATTTCTGACAAGATCCACAGCTTTTTAGCCCACAGTAGAGACAATGGCTAGAGAATGAACATCCATTCCAGATTTTCTGCTGATCTCTTGTGGCTCATGTCTGTGTCAGAAGAAAATACAGCTCTCATTGTACTTTAGCAGTATCATCAACTATCTCTTTCCTGGGCTGCTTATCATGGTGATGCCAAAGTATTAATAAATCTGCTTTATAGCATAATGATAAGGTACATTAATTCCCATTTTATGGGGGTAACTGAATCACACGGAGTAAAGCAGCAGATTTGTATTAACTGAGCCTTCTTTCACGGGCCTGTCAGTTACTGTTTCGGAACAATGGGCACAAAATGACTCCACAATTTCATTAAAGGTCTTGGTGCTACCACAGCAAGACAGGTACCTCTGGCTCTTACATCTATACAGGTAAATGAAGCAAGTCCTGGTAAGTTTCTGGCACTAAGAGCAGCTGGCACAGAAAGTTTGCACCCCCACCAGCAAAGCCCTCTCACCTCCAGCACAGGCTTGGCTGTGTGAAAATTGCCTTACAGAAATGGGCTCTGGACCACCTTAATGGCAAACCATGCTGGCAGGCTGTATTTTTCTTTTCATTGTCAAAATCACCTTCCTGTATTTTTCTTCCTCTTCTCAAAAGCACTGCAGTAGCTTGCTATACAGTAACCAGGTAAGTTTGCCTGTGCTTTATACTAGTGTTTTCCTTACCCAAATCTATTACAATGAAACACTATGGAACTGAAATATCCATTATACAGCATTTCATGGTAATAATAGTAGGTATCATCTGAATTTGTACAGCTTGCCATTCTCATATTTTATGTTCTGGATAACAACAATTACTAATGTAAAAATGCAAAATGGATCACCACACTGAACAGAAGAAAAGCCTGAGGCAAAAAATACAGATTTATTCATTTCTATCTTCCTTCAGAAAATAAAAAGGATCACATAGAGTGTTTGCCATTTGTGTTATAGCTGAATTTATCACATCATCAAGCTGATGGGCCAAGGGGAAGGGATCTTTTAGTACAACATAGAATAGAGTTCAGTCTTCTGGAAAATAACATTTTTTATACACAAACTAATGTTTGGCCAAAGGGTATGAAAACTGGAAATAATTTTTAAGCAAGTGTATTACTTTAAAAATACAATAACTGCTTCCCACCCTCATTCCTAGTTATGTGTGCTCTTGTGAGAAAAGAAAAACATATATTATGTTAATCAAGGTATCTCAAGTACTGTTTAATATTTTTGTTTGATTTTAGTACCAGTATTTATTTATCTTCCTTCTTACTTTTCCAGTTGTGTCCTTTACTTGATAATTTCTTTTACCTGAATCCTCAAGCTTATAAGTTTGAAGATCTGTGTTATCTCATTTGTAGTGCCAAATTACTAATTCATCTAAAGTTTTTCTATTACTCTACTGAAGCTGGTATTTTTATAACATGATGCATTTCCTTTTGCTGTGAAAAATAAAAATGCTTCTATTACATATTTCATTATTTTAGGAATGGAGATTTGGACCTAGATGTTGTATTGTTTTACTACTTAGAATAAGGAAAAATTATCTTAAAAATTAAAACATTGAAGTCCTGCAGAGTAAAAAGACCCATAAACGTCAAAATTAAAATGTCCAAAATTCTGAATATTAGTATTTATTTAGTAGAAGTTAATTCAACATTGTTTTCAAGGTACTAATTAATTTCCTACATTTGTGTATAAAAAGAAAAACGTTGGGCAGAGTTTTTTCCAGTATTTTAAACCCCTCATATTAGAGCTAAAATTACTCTTCTCTGGATAATAATTTTTATTTTATTTTAACATTAGCCTCCAAATATTTAAGAATTCAAATATCACACAGAAGTTTTATTAATACGGTTGGGAATTTACTGTATTGCAAACTAAGCGCACATTTATTCTGACTAAAAGATAAAAGACTTCCCTGTTGACTTAGCACTGCTTACAGAAGCAATATGACAGGATCTATAGTGAAATGACACTAATTATTTCACAAATAAGCTTTATGCTGATGATACATAATGTATAAATTTTTATAAACAGTTGATGGAAGCTACAGGCATGTCAGAGACAGGTGGAGATATTGTTATCCTGAATGGCAGTCAAAGGCTATGGAGAGTTACAAGCTATTCCCATCAGTAACTTGCTCAGCTGAAGTGTATATCTGTGTATATATTCTGTAATGAATATAATAAATATGTATGTATAAACACTGAGTTAATTTAAACAGTTTAAAAGTTCTACATAATATAAAACAAAAGAGCAAATTGGTTATAAAGGGGCATGAAAAAAGACTTAAAATTACAGGAAGGTATTTGAACATCTGAGGATTAGAGTTCTGAAATGGTTGTACAGGGCAGGAAACCTAAATTGTTTTAGTATGAGTCTCATAAGATTATGAAGGAGACTATATAAAAAAAACAACCAGGAGAAACTCTCCTAGGAAACAAAAAAGGGCAATGGAAGTCTTGTGTATTTAATTTGTGTCATCAAATTAAAAGGAGACTGGACCATAATATCCTTCATTATAATTTTCATTGTCTGACTGTCATAGGAGAGCCAACCATTGCTCCTTATGGAATTTACAAAAACATTTTTCTGTCTTGGAAAAATTAGAGAGAGAGAAGACCAGGAGAAGAGGGGTATTCACTTGGAAGCTAGAGATCAGCTGTTAAAGACAAATCCTTGTTCTTCTGCCTTCTTCAGCTCTCAGACATGTGGTTGGTGTGTTCAGCTTACTTGCTCATGGCCAAGTTACTTGGAAAATTTGGGATCAATAACTACTTTTTTTTCCACAGGTCAGATTACTGGGACAACCTTGGCAGTTTTATGCTGGTTTCTCCCTGCCCAACCTCCCCCTTTGCATACCTTGTAATATCACCCAGGGGTTTTACTTATAAAATGTGTTGTTACTATAAAGAAGAGGATTTGGCAACAATTCTCTGCAGCACATTTCTGGACAGAAAGGAATGTCTTCATGCAGCCTGAGCATTACAGAAAAAGGCTAGTGAAGAAAATGATGCCAATGATGTATGATTCCATTGAATCAAGCAATGACACTGTGATAGTAACATATTACTAGTGGAGCTCCCTTTAGTTTTATCATAATATGAATCTGACATAAATTATTCTGGCACCATATTAATCAGTAGGAAAAAGCAGGTTTAATCTCACACTGGAAAAAACTTTAAATTATAGTTTGGACTAAACCCAGCATGAGGTTTTTATTAGTCAGTTTTCTGTAGTCTGTACAGAATAAGTAGAAGCATACACTCTGCTAAATTGTGTCCAACCACAAATGCCATAAACTCAAATCAGTTTTGAATAACAAAGATATTCCCAGGTCAGTGAACTTTTGCCCCAACTAAATAACTCAGCAGATTTTTCTTTTACAACTACAGGAACTAGAGAAACTTTGTTCCTTCTATTAATCTCACTTCACCCACTAAACCAAAGCTGATAGTGCCAAAAGACTTGGAGTTTATGAAGACATCTTAGCCACTCCTAGGAACCTTTCCTCAGCTGTTTAAACAAAGTGAGGAGGGCAATGTGTGGTGGTACTGCACACCTCATCCAAAGCTCTGCTGGCTCACCCTCCTCTTCCCTGGAAAGATCACTCCTCTGCTTTCAGACCCACTTATCAGAGCACAAAACAGTGACTGCATTAGTGCTGTGTCAAATCAGGTGTGCCAAACTATTACATAGAGTCTACCAAAACTAGCCTGCCTTTCCTCTAAGGCAGAGTGGAAAAAAGGTTTCTATGCAGAGCACATGCACTGGGCACTTTCATGAAAAAAACTTTTCATGGCATTAACATGATTCTATTTGTTTTCACATAGTGGTAATTACACTGAACTAGGTTTTCACTGGCTGTAAACCTGAGGCCTTCTTGCACTCCTGTTTTCCACATAGTTGATACTGACTATTGCTACATCTAAGCAGCAAATCAGTTTGCTTGTGAGGAGCAGAAAAACATCAAATGTAAAAACTATTAGAGGAGATCTATGATGTTAACAATTTTTAATGTGTTTTTTACTGAATTTTCAAAGAGAAGGCAAAACAAACATTGCCAGACCTGGTGTCTTTCTGATCTTACCTTACTGAAAACAGAGAATTTTCTAACATTATCACAGTAGCATGAGTTGTTCTGAATCCATGTTTTTCCATACTCACTATTTCACCTTTCTTCTAGGGAAATTCTGCAATACATGCTGGGTGCTAAATCTTTGGCTCTGAAAACAGGCTTGGTGACATTGCCTGTTTATGCCTCTAACAGCACTCGGAGTAATGCAGTAGTGAAGCATCACATGGCTAGCAAGAGGAATGGACTAAAAATAGGGACAAGCAAAGCAGAAACACTTCTGACAGTGTTTGTTGACCTCATATTGTCGTGGACTGTCATCTCCTTAATCCTGGAAAAAAATAGCCTGTCAAAATGTTTAAAGGTTAAATGTTAACAGAAGAAGTAAGCAGCAAAACTAGTGATTTCCTCACAGCTGCACCCCATAGCTGAATCTCCTTCTCACATCTTCTGCTAACATAATACCCTTTGCTGTATCCTTGCCATACCTGTCAAGGAGAAATTCTCCAGCTTTCAGACCAGCTGGCATGGCTTGGATGATGTCAGTAGCGCAAGCCCGACCAAGCAAGGTGGCAAGATCCAAGATGCCCATTTAAGATCCACTTATCAGAGCACCAAACAGTGACTGGAAATTAGTGCTGTGCTGAGTGGGAGTCTGATGTGCCAAACTATTACATAGAGTCCACCAAAACCAGCCTGCCTGGTCTCTGGCTTGCACCTCCCTGGCCCAGCAGAATTATCTGGGAGATGGTTCTGTACTACAGCCCCCAGCTATTCCAGGGGTCATTCCTGCAGCCACAGAGCAGGGACAATCTCATACCAGCACCCAGAATCACAGCCTGACACTTTTTTAGGATAGATGTAGCCTCTGTACTTCCCAAGTGCAATAACCCCAGTTCTCCTGCTCTCCCACAAGTGTGCTGTGTGCCCTTGACTGCTAATGGGATGTGCTGATGAGGACCTACTCACCAGCACTGGGCAAGGCTAAGTTTAGATCCTGTGTCTCTCTCATGAAGACCATAATGGAGGACTTTTGGTGTGAGATTAGGAGGTGTATTTGTGAGACTCAAATGGAACTGATTACTCCATTCACACTTCTAGAACTAACATCTGCTTGCATGTCCCGCCATTCATGCAGCTTTAAGAGAGTCAAAGCTTCATAGCAACTAAAAATATTAGTGCTTTAATAGAGTGGTGTTTGCCTCAATACTACCTGCTTGTTCTATTAATTGAGAGATATTTGATATGCAAATTACTGTTTTCCTTTTCCCTTTTTTGT
This sequence comes from Polioptila caerulea, assembly GCA_013397295.1. NCBI lineage: Eukaryota > Metazoa > Chordata > Aves > Passeriformes > Certhiidae > Polioptila > Polioptila caerulea. Next base: position 38,074 of record VYXF01013021.1, on the reverse strand, counting down.
GTCCTCTTAACATCCTCAGGGCTTTAGGAAAATTCCTTTTGACACATATCTGCATCTGTCAGTGTCTTCATGCTTTTAAAAGTCAGGTTTTATGCAGCTTAGGATTTTAAAGCCTATTTTAAGAAGTGACATTAGCACTTGAATCACTGCATTTTTGTGAAATTGAGTGTCCAATTTTCAGGAGACTTCATATTGTTTCAAAGAGGTAGCTAGCAAGGCTTATGAGAGCATCAAAGAACTTAGACTTCAGTGTGAATTAGGCACCCAGAGTACTTTATCAAATTTTGACTACAATAAGGATATTATCTGAACCTGTTGGAGCCCTAAGGCTCCAAAGTGCTTACATCACTTTGAAAATGGAACTAGAGGCTGCAGTGATGCTTAGATAATTTTGGAAATGCTGCCCTTTATCCTTTCACACACTGTTATTTTCTCTAAGAGTGATTCGTAGTAAAAGAAAAAAAAAACACTTTTCATTTCAGATCTCTTTACTGTTGTTTTTTCCCTTGGGTTCAAAAGTAAAATTTCTCCTGAAATCTGTGAAGTATCTGCTTTGAAATCAACACCAGAAAAAGCTAACAGAACATAATTGAGTTGTGTGGATTTCTAGAAGATGTGCTGAAAATATCTCTATGGAAAAGACATTAGTGTCTATTCACAGTAATTGCAACAAAACATTGCTTCATCATTAAATTTTGCCAGTAGTTAGCACATAATTCTCTGTGATTTCTGCATGCTAGAGCAGAGCTCTCTGGAGTTAAATCTTTTTCATTTATAATGCAAAGGTATTCTCATACGTGGTGGGTAATCTATACTAACATAAAGGTGTATTCATGGACACGGGACAGTTTTACAGCAACTCAGTGGCCTGCCTTCAATGCCTAACAAGAAGAATGATTACTATAAGATGAAGCTCATCTAAAAGAGGAAAAACATGTGAGTCAAAAATGGCAGTGAAACGTATGCACATATGTAACTAGAGAATTGGGTTTCCTGTAAGACAATCTGTGACAATTTTTATCATCTTCAACAGATGTTGCACATGAAGGAAAGCACAGAAGTCATGTAAAGCACCGTAGGACAAAGAATATATGGGGCAGAAAATGCTGTTGGAGGGGTCTAGGATGACTTAACACTGTGGACATGAGGTGGAAGGAAAACAGCAAAAACCTAAAACCAGGCAAACAGAATTGTACCTTGGCTTGTACTGGGATGTGTGTTTGTTAGAAGTGAATTGCTGCACTGTAGTCACCCGGTTTCCCAGTGCTGAGGGAGACAGAAGCCATGGTGCTGGGAGAGTGCCCTGCTTCCCATCATGCTGCCCACCTGCTCAGTGCCACCACTGCACTCCCACCCCCCTCTGCTGTGTTCTCAGTACGGTGTCACATCAGCCCCCCAGCATGTGGACAGCCCTGAACAGTCTGGATGGATGGCCACTGCCTGTCCTGCATGTGCCACCACTGCTGCCATCCAGCACGGGCATGGCACTCACATTTCGCTGGCACTGGCAGGGCAGCAGTTGAGAATAATAGATTGTGCCAGCCTGAGAGTGACATTTTATTTAAACCACAACACACAGAGGTTGCTGTGAACTTCTCTGGCAAGGAGATTTGAGTTGCCAACTATGACTATGTGCAAATTTCCTCTTATCCTGGCACAGCTGTTGATTGGCAGAGGATCAGACTTAAACAGCATAGGGGAGGCACAGCTGTTCCTGAATGTTAAAAGCTACTGCAGCAAAACCTTTGCTTTTGCCCAGCTGGTAGTGATACAAAGTATGTTATACATATATGCACACATAGATGTTCTCCATTATGTTTTACTTACTAATTTATATAGAAAGTTTCACCTTGTCTTTCACTTAAATGAAGAAGTCCTTTAGTATTGTCCAAGTAACAAAAAGCATATAAACACCTTATGAAAACAAGTATCTTTTGTAGCTCTGAAGACAGAGGTAATACTGAATTCAGGCTACCTTATTATTAATAATACAGCAATGTTCATAAGCCCTCTACTAAGGAATATTTTAAAATAAAAGTGGAGAAATACTTTGCGTCAGAATGGCTAGATATATAGAATGTGCTAGATTAGTAGGACCACAAAACTTACAGCCCCAAATCTAAAACTTCCTAAATTCACATTCATCTTGTATTATTTCATTATATGCCTGGGGAGCAACCTCCTAGGCTGGATGCCTGTGGGTGCTCACCACAGGTGAACAAGGAGTTAAAGCTTTGCCCAGACAGCACAGGAAAAGTTTTAGAGACCATGAATCTTCTGGATGAGTCTGCTGTTTAACATAACAGAGATGTGCAAGTTTTCAATGTACAGTGTTCCTGCAGTTTACTTCTATCCGCTTTACAGCAAGGATGACAGGATTGTGTTAACCCAGCACTCATCTTTTCAAAATCTCAGCGGGATGAAAATACCACACACACCCTTATACACAAATCTCAGATCATCCCATGGCCAGTGCCACTGACAGCAACGCACTATGTATGGATTAAGCTTGTCCATAATACTCCAAGGTGAATTTAGTCACTCCTTCCATGCACAGGTTTTTAATAGGATCTTAATTTTGTATGATTCATATTTTAAGGTGTTTTCTACATGGTGTCTCTTGACTTATTAGCTAGTAACCTTTTAAAAACTCACACAGATGCATTCACTTTCCATGGTTCTAATCCATTAACAATGACCAGTGCCTATATTTGGTATATGATAATCTTCTGCTTTCTGGGACACTGAAAAGGCTAATCATATCAGGAGATTCACTCTGAGAGGAAAAACTGAATTATATTTTTATAATTTCCTAGGGCCTTATTATGTCTATCAACAGTTTAATTACATAATTTATTTCTACTTTCGTATCATTTCAGAAGATGAAAATATCAGTGGGTTAATAAATTCTTCCTTTGACATTCAATTGCAATCTGCAAGCAACAGATTCAATGTCATCATGATAACCTTTCATATTCATATATTGACTTTCTAAAATTAACATATCAAATTTATTCTCTTAACAGTACTGCTTACAATTCTATACTACATAAAACTAGTAGTATATAATTTAATTTTTGTAATTAAAATATCTACATGTATTTAATATACATGTTTCCACATACTATGTCAGCCACGCTCCTTATATGTACATGCTGGTGAATCAAGTCTTGTTCCTGTATGTGTATGTTATAAAATTTTGATTTTAGTATGTGGTGATGTAATGGGATAAAAGGACTATCAATTTTTTTTTACCATATATGAACAAATCATTGCCAATAAAACATGCATAGATCAAGGTGTCTTGGATACCAAAAGAAGGAAAAGGCTGTACCTTATTTAGGTTTCTAACTCACTTTGCAGTATTTTGTGTTATACATTATTTTTCAGACTCTGGAAGGGACCATATTTGTTCTTCCAGTTGATGGACACCAGCCAAATTCATTAAGCCTTCTGAGTTCAAAGGCTAAATACAGATGCATAGCAGACATCAAATAGTATCAAAGAGATGAAAGAGCATGATGATGACAATACCAAAGGTTCAAGCACAGCATCTGTCACTGGTCAGTGGAAGGAGCCTAGGCAATTGCACAATAACAAAATGCATGATGTTATTTCCTGAGAGTGCTGTCCTGGGCTTAGCCAGACACAGCATCTTTGCAGCTGACAGATAATTTTTTTAATTCCATGAATTGGCCCAGTTTACTTTACAAATCCATCTAAACTGTATAAATACAACAAAGTTCCCTGGCTCAACTCCACTCTGAGTGAAGAACCACCACCTCTGCTCTGGTAGGCCAGGTAGTCTCTGGTTTTATTTCATGCCCCCTACTACTTCTAGTGGAAGGTACCCATCTTTGCTATGCCACACCCCAAGCTCATGCCTAGTTCTGTTTAAAGTGTTCTATCTAGTACATGTTAACAATCCTTAGTATAAAAGTTGTCCCCAAAGTTTTTATCATACTTCTTCACCATCTGATTCCTCACCAGTTTCAGAATACCCTTTTGGAGACAAAGGAAACTAGAGCTATACACAGCATTCACAAAATTAACACACATTCCAGCCTGCACAAAATTTCATGCTTTGTTTTCTTCTTTCTAAAAATTCCCAGCATTGCATTTACTGGTTTGGATCGATGCTGAACTTTTGGCTCACCTTATCACACAACAGTCTGGTGTAACTCCTTTATCTCATCCCTTGTGGGATTTGTTAGCTAATAGCCCATTTCTCAGTGTCCGAAGGGAGGATTGCTTCTTTTTCCCTTGTGCATCACTCCACATCTGAATTTCATTCCAATATGAGGTCACACAGTGTCATATGATCCCTCTGCAGTTCTTGACAACAGTTCTTCCAAATAACATGACATTTAACATTTCTTTACTCATCCCTTTACAAACCACTTGGAAGTGTTCTGATCACATACATTATATGGGATTACACTAGTAATACACATGCTCCATAAAAACTGAAAATACGTTCCCGAAATTTGTTTACTATCTTTTAGTCAGTTTTCTTCTGTGGGGAATCCCCCTTTTACCCTAGGACAACTTTGTTTAGGAGGCTTTGGTGCAGGATACTGTCAAAAGCCTTTGGTATGCTCCAAGGAGATCACATCAAATATTTCCCTTTCAAGTGATCACAGAAACCCTAAGAGTGTGCCTGTGCATTATAAAGCTTAATTCTCCTTTGCAAAGTCACCCTGACTCTGCCACAGCATCACATAATTTACATATGTACTAATTTTACTTTTTATTGTAATTTCTCTTAATTATTTTGTACTAATTGCACATAACAGGTTTATTCAGCTGTGATACCAAGGGTCTTTTCTGAAGTCCTTTGAAGAATAAGTGTCCTGTAAGTCTCTTTTCCATCTGCTGGTACTGGAGTGTTTTTAAGCAAGCGGCCAGAAACCACAGTTTGCGATTCAGAATTCAGACTCCTCCTGTCCTCTGAAACATGAAAACAGTCTACACCACCACCCAGCTAGAGAGCAACTAAACTCTTATTTTATCAAATGAAAAAAAGCTAATCAGAGAACCGTACAAAGTTTTCCTGCAAGAAAATCTTCAGATCCTCATCTGCAAGACTCACTCCATGTTGGAGCCTCTACTACAAAGCTCCAGTTTGAAACAACATTGGGAAAATGGAAGTCACATATTTTTCCTAGGGCTTGATGTGGATTTCCTGCAAAGATCAACACTAACTAATTTTGTATACATGGCTTCTCACACTAGGTACCAACAGCTTTTTATGTGGTTTCTAAATGTCTTCTTTCATCATTCCAGTTCACAGTTTCTGTTTAAACAGAAATTATTTCCCCTTTTTTTTTCTGTCCTATTTCTATCATCTTCTAAGTCTTTGGCTGTCTTTTGCTCCAAATTTTCCCTTATACTTAGCACATACCCACTTTCTTCCTTACCTAGACAGTTTTATTCTGCTGTAAATGGTGGTCCAGTATCAATTTTAAAACAAGAGGACATCTAAAAACGTTTCATCAACAAATCAAGCTAATGACAGAATATGACGTCTTCTCATTGGCATATATATAATCAGATGAATGAATTAATGGTAAACCATCTGTTTCAATGCACAGTTATCTGATTTAAATATGTAGATGTTAGCAGAGAGTCAAAGTATGGGATTTCCAAAAACAAACTTCAGCCCAGTAGTGCTAACCTTTCTATCCCTGTTTCTGTCATCACTGGAGACAGACAGGATCCTTCACTGGGTTGCACAGTGTGAGTCATTCAGATGAGTTTCCCACTTTGAAGGAATATAGTAAAAGCTGGGGACAAATAAATCAAAAGAAGTGGTTTTGAAAGCCAAAAATAATTTGATAATGCACTTAAAGATTTCTTACATACTCATGAAAAATTTCTCCCTCTCTCCACTCCTGATGTCTAAGAAAGTCTCCTAAGTGGAGCTGTCTCCACTAACTGTTGAATAGAAAGCTGATATTCTGTTACAAAATAATCACAAAAGCATAGAAATACTAGGAATCATAAACTTCAAGAAGACTGAATTAAGAAGAAATCATAAAAATTGCTGTGAGCAACTGTTTTCTGTTTCCCATTTCATTACTCACTGAAAAACTTTGAAATAGTAGACCTGTCCTAAACAGAGGACAGATGCAAAGGGAAAATACTTACCATTATGTTTAGTTGTTAGTAAAACTCTTCTGGAAAAAATAAGACCAGCTCAATGAAGTACTTATATAGGATGTTTAACATGACATACATAGTAAACTGTAATGCAGTGAAGTGGAAAATATGGATAATGGTAGCATATTTAATTACATTTTTCAAAGTAAGCAGCAAATGCAGAAAACAAGTTCTCTTGATTTTCCTGCCTGTCTATCAAATACAGATAAGACTACACCGTGACAGGATTTCCTGAAAATTGTTGGTCAGAATTCATTTCAGATGTGTATCTCCTTTCTTTAAGAGAGAGAGAGAAAGGCAGCTATGAAGACAACTTAAAAAACATGGATTAACCCTCAGCACTTAGAGGGATAACTGATTAAAGTAAGGTAATAAACCTAGAACATCTTTGCCAGAACCCAGTATGTGGACACTGGGAACTGAATGCAGGTTTTTCAATAAAACAATCTTTTGCCAGATAAAAAACAAAGCAAAACAACTTCTGAATGTCTTTCAAAACATTCAGAATCTGTTAGTTGATTTAATTAGAAAAGTGGGTGGAATAAGAAACGAAGGTAGACACAGACTTTGTGGCCCACTTGGCTATTGCCAGTGAGGATCTCCTTCCCATCTCTTACATGAGCATGCACATGCACCTCCTAATCTTTTTCCACACCTCCATGAGCCTCAGGATTTGCCATTATTAATCTCCTCTCCTGATGGCCATGACAACACACATGTGCCAAACTACCCGATAAAGCACTCTGAACAAGCATTCAGGAAAACACTATATTTTTGAAAGCAACCACCAAGTGACAATTCCATAAATCAGCCAGTTACTGAGAGGGTACATGCCTTTGGCTAAAATAGTTCATCCACTCACAAATGGGAAGTAATGGACTCAGTACAGGAAGTGTAAAAACCCAGTTTGGAGGGAAAAGGGCTGCATCTTTTCCTTTTTTCTCCCTCTTTCAGAAGTAGAAGAGGGATTAATTTTGGGACAGTGTGGTCAGTGCAGATTCCGTGAAGAGTTTTTTACTCCTGCTGATTCTAATATGTTGTCAAAAATTATGACAAGTATTTATGATGTGTCTTCTGAGTACTGGTGCTGCTGCTCTAGGATGAGTGTAGATACCCTTTGGAGAAGGAAATAACATTGGCTGAGAGAGATGTATGTAACTGCAGTGGGAGCTAGCAAATTACAGATTCCACAGATTTACCAAATGACCCAATTTTGACATATTAACATATTTTTTACATAGACATAAAATCATATAACCTTTATGCAAATATATTTTTTTTAATTTCAATTTTTATTTCCATCTGTTTTACTAAATAGTGCAGACAGAAGAATGGGCAATACTAATGGACTACTCTACATCACCTTGATAATCACTGCCCAGTGAAAATTAGTCAAAATTTGAGGCCTACCATTTACCAGTTTTTAATTCATGCCATGCATTGCTATTGACTCTTTAAGAATGTATTTATTTAACCAATTCACTTACAATCTCTCTAACAAGCTAATGACTCACACAAGCTGAAAATCTTACACATCTAATGTAATAATGCTGCTACTAATTCCTGAAATACCAACCAAATTATAATGTTTATCAGTTCAACTCCTGCAAATGAGAAGAAGAATTTTAATGAACACTCACTGGTTCTGCGGATGGAAATTTCTTTTTTTGGCTCAGACTTTGACTCCGAAGCTACAAGCGTTACATGTGAAAGGCCAGAGCAGACATTAAATTGCTGATTTGAATGACTTCTGACTAGTTTATTGAAAAAACATGAAAAACATAGACCTAGCTTACTTGTTGTTTGTAAAAGTAAGATGTCTTGCATTATGCTTTGGTTACAAACATGCTATAAAATATTACAGCCTTACCAAGTAAATCTAGCATGGATATAAATAATGTAATTAACATAATCTGAATAAATTTATCTCAAGATGAAATATGTTTTTGTTAATGTTTCATTAGGAATAGCTAAAAAAGCATAAGAAATTTATATTTTGTTTAGGTTATTAGGTTTGTTTTGAATTCTGGCCCTGATAATTTAAAATAGCACAGTTAATTCTCATTATTTACCATCAGTTTACAATCTATTGGATTTTGAGCATTGTTAATACTAAAATATTTACTTTAAAGATGGCAATATTTTTATAGTCTGGAAACTTGACTAATAAAATCTGTAATTTAGGTGAAATTTAACTTTGATTTTTTTTCCCTGTCTTCTCCATTTATTTTAGTTAGCTTCCCATTAGAAGGAATATGAAGAAATAAAGACCACTTGCAAGATTTGAAAGATTATATATGTCCATCTCATCTGCCATTAAATTTCTATTTAATGTTAGTTTAGAGATTTCCATTGTTTAATTAACTCCAATCCACAAAAAAACATACAAAGTTTTGGGAACTTTACCCTTTCTTTCTAAGTCTTAACTCTAATAGCAGTCCTGAACAATATCTAATTTTCAGTTTGGGACCCAATGGAATTCAAACAATTCCATGAGCCTGTTGGAAAAGACTGTCCCTTCCAGCATCTGGCCAAATCCTCCAGGATGTGCCTGCTCAGGGGCAGCAGGAGTCACCTTCCAAAGCATCCCACACTACAAGGAGCAGAAGGGAACTTCCTTCCAGCTGTTCTGACTGGCATTGCTTCTCAGTACTTCAGTCTGGGAGTCAGAAAACAATGGGAAGGGTGGCTCACCCCACCACTCCACTTCTCTGCCTTTTTACAGCCAACTTCCAAAGCCACGTGAGAGCAGCTCTTGGATCACAGCCATGCTTGTGAGAGGCTGGCATCACATAAAGACGGGGGGAGGGCGGGATGAGCAAAGAAGAAGCTGGTAGATAGTGTTCCTATTAATAATTCTTTAAAGAAAAAGTGTTTGTCTGCTCTGTGCAACCCAAGTGTAACAGAATGGTTGAAATGATACAGCTATCTCTGAATACTTTATTCCGTGACCCAGGTAACACTAACACCTTAGCAGATGGATTCAAAACATAAGACAGGGCAGGTCACCACCCAGGGGTTCAGTAACTTACCTCAAATACTCTCTCCTGTTGTGTCAGTACCTCTCCTGTTATTACTTACACTGCATGCTACAATCCTACTGAGATGTGTTCCAACAGTTGCAAACAGCCTACCTTGATTTATTGCTGTAATAATCAGTCCTTGGCTTGGCAGCACTTCAGTGGGAATTGTGGCTGCCCTGGTTTCTCAGAATCAAGTTTAACCTGCTGTAAATCAAGCAGGGGTTATCAGGGACTGCTTTTGAGAGAGTGGACATTTTGCCTTTCTGCATTCATTTACCAATTTCAAAAAAAAAAGGAACCATGCTTATTGAGCATGGATCTTGTCACAATTAATCCATTGATATTGCTAAGGCTCTGGAAAGAAGTCTGCTCACACTACCTTTTTATATACTTTTTTTTTTTTTTTTGGCTATAATCACCGCAAATACTTTGCTGTGGTCCAGCTAATCAATATTGTCTGTGAATCTTCTGGATTTTAAATAGAAAGATATTTTTCACTTGACTAAATTTTAGTTTCCAAATTCCGAAATGAAATCAGAAATAAAACTAGAATTCAGAGACAGGGCATATAATTCTTGTCACACATATTATATATTTTAAGTTCAATGGGTTACAATAAAAAAAAGTTTGCTTATATGAAATCACATAAAAGATAACACTCCAATGATTTCCATCCCAAAAAGAAAATTTGTGTGAAAAATTTTGGGAACCTTTATTGCATTAAAAATTCTTCTTCCTGGATTGAATTACCTATTTATACAGTATCCATGGATTGTGAATATTTGATTTCATATTTTCATTTTGAATGTTGTTTTCTTTAAGAAGAAAAAAAATGATTCCAAACCTCGCTGCCAAGTGACCAACCCCACTTCATTATCTGCTATTTCAAACCCCATGACTTCTCCAAACAGTTTCTCCAGACTGCCTCGAACCTGAAGAAATGCACATTTTCTCTTTATCTTTCAAACACCATTCAGATGTTTTTCTATAGAACCTACCTTGATTCTATCCAGATCAGTCAGTGCTTGGTAAAACAGCTATTTTGGCTAGAGGGATACTAACTGGAAAAACCCAAGCTCTCTCAGCCACACACAGCGAAAGCATCTGTTACTTATTTTACAAGTTGCTAATGACAGAGAACAGTTCTCAGCTCCTAATGAAGGAATATAAAATACAACCACACCAGGAAACAGATAGAAGGTACTGGAGTCTTCTTTGCAAACATATGCTGCTGCATTTCCACTGAATATAAAAAAGACTTTTATCTTCTTACATTTTTTAAAATCCACTATTCCTATTGAAATATTTATGAGTGTACTTTTATTTTCCTGTAGATTTCTAATAACCTGACATTTTTTGTATCTCCTTACACTTCATAAAGTTACTTTGAAAGCTAACTCAGGAAAGTAATTTTTCTCCATGTTTAAGGAAAACACAGCCACCACTGTTCCTTATTTTTAAAGGACAATGGCTCTAAGGCACTACCTTTACAATATAAATTTTTAAATCCTTTTCCTGAGAATATTTAAGTCTCCTGCTAGTATGGAAGATAAGCTTCAGGCTTAGTTCATAGAAGCATAAGTAGCCTTGGTGCAGGCTTTAAAAAACACCTTATAAAACCTAAAAATCTTTACATGCAACAGTTTCACCCCTCATTTGCCCAGGAATATAAGGAGAAGTTACCCACCTGCTGACGAAGAAAGAAAAACGCTAAAATTCTGAAGCCCTGCTATATTTAAATGCATACTCTGCATTTCAAAACCTTAGTTAGATGGGAAATCTTAAATAAGTTTACATAAATAAAAAGTGGTGATATTCTCTCCACACAGTTTGCCCATGGAAACAAGCCTAGGCTAGTCCTGCTGGTTTGGTTCAGCTTTTGTAAAATGGTGTTTAAAATGTGATGCTGGAGGTATGCAGCCATCTCATTTCACACTTGCTGACATATGGATGTGTATTGAGGGAATCAACAGTGCCAAAATTCTTTTCATTAAACATTTACATTGCCAGTAGTTTCAGAAAATTAACAATTTTACCCTTTAAAAAGAAGAATTAACTACTTACAATAAGAAACAGTCAATGTGTTCTCTATCCACAATTTGACATAACTGCATTCATTCAAAGGAAAGCACTTTTAATGGAAGGAACAGTAATTATTATTTTTCTCTTTTTTCACTGTGATTCATATCTCTCTTTATAAATTTTACCTTTGGTTTAAATAAATAATAATGCTACAGAATGTGCAAATTAATTTGGATGTAAGCAAAATTCACCAGAATCTGTAACATTATTCAAATGCTACTCTTCAGAGATGAGAGTCCAGTGAATTTATCTTCGTTACTGAGGCCAACAGTGGATTTCTCAGAAAACTAATTTCATAGCCAACATTTGGCAGCTGAAGGACTGCAAAAAATTCAAGATCTTGACAGAAGGTCAATGGAATAGGCTGATGTAGACACAAAAGTAATTTCCAGGGTTTACTAAAAATCTCAAGGTATGCCAGGTAATGCAGTAGTCATTCATAATAGTTAACCATAATAATTAATATTCCTGACACTAAACAAGAAGATAGTTGCAGTGATAATGAACATATGGAGATTTGTTAAAGAAAAGGTTTCTAAAATTTTATCATGATCTCTAGCAAGACCATCTATGGTTTGGCACATTTCACTGGCAATTTGCTGTAAGAATTCAGGTCCCCTCTTAGAACATTATAAATTATATGGAAAAAAAGAGCCCAACTGCTGAATATCACATGTGGTAAAGAACAGAAAACATTTTAAAAGGTAACAGAAGAACAAAGAAGATTGAAAAATTGAAGAGACAATAAAGATACTAGGAAGCAGACAGAAAAAAAAAAAAGTAAAAAAAGAGCAGATTGGCACTGATGGCACGGTCCTGGACCAAGAGAGAAATAACTGAAGATATCACATGCTACTGTTCCACTGCAATGGCCAAAGACAATGTGGTCTAACAGTCAACAACAAAATAAAATCCTTTCAGGCACTAAAGAAAGCAAAATCTCAGTTTTGGCTACATATTCAAAACCTGAGCAGGCAGACCATCCTGGTGCTTCTAGTGACACATTTACCAGGGATGGCTAAGAAACTAAAGTTTCCATCTCCTACAAGTTCCTTCCCCTATAAGAAGTTTCCATTTCTCCTACAAGCATGCCTCAGGAAGGGTTCATGTGCCTAGGTATGATGAGCCAGGGTCAGACAGCAATGGAGTGTCACATCTGAAACCAGGTCCCCACCTATGAGAGGCCATCCTGGGGAGTGCAAAAATGTACCCCACGAATGGACCTGCAAATACCTGGGCCAAAAGCTGGACCTCAGCTCTATATCCCTGATGGCTCACTCTCTCTTAGCACACAACTAGAAGGACCCCAGACCAGACCCCAGCTTCCTCTGGCCACCCCACATCTTTAGCCAAAGCCAGCATTATACAGGGTTTATGTTTACATGTCTGTGAGACATCCAGTTGGTCTTGGCAGAAACATCCCTAACAACATTCAAACACTGAATGATATGAAGGTCCTCCACCTTGGCCAGCTGAATATACTTCTGGAGATGAAGACTGATACAGGTATTCAGGACCACCCAAGGCTCTTGTGCTAGCATCCAGGAAACATAACTTTAAGAAAACTGTTCACAGCCAAATCAGTTCAAAATGCAGCGCAGATGAGTTAATGACCCCTGAAATCAACAGAAAACAGATTTCTGAAGACTGCAAAGAAAAGACAAGACAAGGAGTGCAAAAAAAAGAAAAAAAGCACACAAAAAAAGAAGTTTCTAAATATGAGTAAATAAGGTTTTGCAGTCGTGATAAAGTAACATCTGAGAATGAACAGTATACAGAAATGTATTAGAAGCAGGAACTGTTTATTGAATTAATACAGAAATGTATTAGAATCCCCAGGCTGCTCAGCTTGTTTCCTGACCATACACTGAGAGCCAAATATCCTATTTACATGTTTCTCAGCAATAATTTGAACACTAGACTTGAAGAGGAAAAAAAAAGTTTAATATAGTTTTACCGATTTCTTTTACTAAAGAATGCTTGTCAAGAAATACATATTGTATCTAAGCCATTTGAGAAAGGATAAACAGCATGTTCCAAATCCCTTGCCAGATGCTGGGCAGTTGGCTTCCGGGATGCAGGCTTCTAATCCCAGAGATTCCTCCTGCACAGCTGTAATAAAAAGCTATAAAATCATGGAATCATGGGATGGCCTGGGTTAGAAGGGCCTTTAAAGGCCATTTAGTTCCAACCCCCTTGCCACGGGGAGGCAGGGACACCTTCCACTAGACAAGGTTTCTCAGAGCCCCATCCAACCTAGCCTTGAACAAGGATGGGGCATCCACAACTTCTCTGGGCAACCTGTTCCAGTGTCTCACCACACTCATAATAAAGTATTTCTTTCTAATATCCAACCTAAACCCACTGCCTTTCAGTTTGAGGCCATTTTCCCTTGTTCTGTCCCTACACACCCTTGTAAATAGACTCTCCATCATGCAGGGTCCTTCGAGATACTGGAAATGTGCAATTAGATCACCCTGAAGCCTTCTCTTCTCCAGGCTGAACAATGCCAATTCTCTTACATAAATGGTGTCATCATTTAACCATTTGAGATTTAGTTCTTAGACTCAGTTCCACTCATCTTCTGAGATCTTGTGAGCTATTGTTCTCTGGGTTTACACAGGTTTCTACACTCGGCTAAAAACTGTAAAACTTTCAGTCTGGACTAGTGAAAGGAGGTCTATGCAGTGCTTTCTGCCATTGTACACTCATTGACTGTTCTTCAGGAACCACAAGCATAATAAACCGTTTTCTACAGAAAAATGGGCTAATTGCCACACACCTCAATGTGTCAGTCATTCATTTCTGTGAACATATACTATAAAAAAGCAAATAAGTTGAGAGGGTACGCAGCAGCTTTTTTCCGAAGTCACTTGAATTTGTGAAGTGGCATTTTTTTAAGACAAGAAGAAACAACTACTCCAACGACCTTAGATTTACTTCTTTTTCTATTTCTTCCTTTCATGTCTTGTCAGTATGAATAATGAAGGGTAAACACCCAGCTGGTTACACATTAGATATCAGTCTGGCTTTCTCCAGGGAATGGAACATGCTACATTCTGTGCAATATAATAGTGCAAGGCAAGGGAGAAAGAATAAGAAACCCCAACATAAGGATAACTTTCTTCCTCTCAGCCAGCAACATTTTTGGATTTTTTTTTTCTATAGCATAATTATAAACAACTTCAACTTTAGTTGAAAATTTATAGAATGGATTTCCTCACATTTTAAATACTCCCTGTCCAAAGCCAAGAAAATGTAAGAAAATTAAATTAACTACTAGTAAAAACTGTTCACTCAGTCAAGGTCTATTTACAATAATACTACCTCTAGCAGCCAGTATTACAGAGCAAACAAACAATAAACTGCCATGCATGGAAATTAATGCATGAAATAGAGGTCTGCAGTGCAATCCATGTCACTAGTGTAGAGTCTTCTGTAATGGTTTGTTATAAAGCTTCAGATGGACCCCAAGCAAGCATTTACTGCCCATGTTGAAGAAGGGAGAGGCATTCTCAGGCTTTTTCTGCAGGATACACTATTTCTCCTTGTCTTTCAAAGCTCATTAGCTGTAATGGCGGAAGAAAACAGCAACTGTGACACGAGCTGCTAAAAATACTTCTTATTGGCATCTGTTCTGTGGGGTTTTGTGTTCATTGGAACCTTCAGTGTGTGTGTGAAATTTTCCAGCTGCTTATAATATATAGGACTGAGCCTTAAAAGACTCCTCAGTGAGAGACCTTGCATTATAGAGAAGGGAAAGTCTAGAAGGGGTACAAATAAAAAGAGTATCACTACTTGCTAGTACACTCTACACTGCTTTACAGCACACAGAAGCCTGCTGGAAGATAACCATGTTTTTACAAAATGGTGAAAAAGATGCAAAAACTGGTTCTATTATTTCCAAAAGTTTGCCAGACATACACTGTGTTTTCACCCGGCGAGTATCTGCTTGTTTTCTTCTCAGTATACAGCAGACTGGAAATGACTTCTTGTTTTTAGCATGTAAGAAAATTTCAGTACAGTTTTTCAGAATTCCATATGCAAAAGCTTCACCTGCATTGTCAACTCCCAGCAAAGCAAATAAAAAGCTGAGAAAGAGGAACTGGCCATTTAGGCTTACAAGTTTAGTCAATAGTCTGGAAAAATTGCAACTAGTGAGACAAAGAGGCAGAAACCATCGAGCAGGATGTTGAGCCAAGACTGTATGGGGGCCCAGCATGCAGTAGTGGGGTGAAAGGCTGCCCTGTGCCACTGCTCAGTTTTGTCACCAACCATCTTCAGCATATTAACTGCCCCAATGGGAGGTAACACAAACTGCAAGGCTTACTAATGAAAAGGAGCTTATATTGCCCTCTGTAGCTAAATTCCCCCCATTAAAAAGATGTTCTCTGCCTTATTGCCTTCTCATGTGGTAGGTGTTTAAAATAATGACAAGTAAAAGAGAAGAGATGTTCAAAGTCAGTTTATGATTTCTCGCAGAAAAAAAATGCCCAAATTAAAGGGACCAACTTTGCAATAACAACTTAATGAAATGCTGTGGGTCTTGTCATCTATCTGAGCTGATATTTGCCATACATATAGCAACTGTCTGTGACAGGTGGTTGGCCAAAAACAATAAAAGGAATGAGGAACACAAAACTACTCGCACTCAATTAAGGAAGTGTCACATTATCTGGCATTAGTTGTATAAAACAAAAATAAAGTGGAAGAAGCTTAAATGATCTCAGATGGCAGAAAGGGAAAGAGCTCCACCACAACCTGTTTTCAGTGAAAGAAGCCTCAGTGACTTAGGGAAATTCTGCCCACATTATAACCTCTTTCCAATGTGCATTCTGAATGACTATACGAGACAGCTGAGATAAGCAGAAAACTCCCTGCTTAAAAATTATTGCTGAAGACATTGGTTCACTGTGTCTCCACAGGGATATTGAGTAAGACTTTACTTCCATCAGCAGTTCCAGTGAGAAGACCATTAATCACATCACTTTATGGAACACTTTGGCATTATTT
Organism: Polioptila caerulea; assembly: GCA_013397295.1. Taxonomy (NCBI): domain Eukaryota; kingdom Metazoa; phylum Chordata; class Aves; order Passeriformes; family Certhiidae; genus Polioptila; species Polioptila caerulea. Next base: position 21,794 of record VYXF01013021.1, on the reverse strand, counting down.
ACTGATCTTATTTTTTCTAAGTTGTAAGACAGGACACCATTTCTTGTGAAATGAATAATGAAGAATTACCACTTAGACAATGGAAAAGGGCAACCTGTGATCTTAGTCCTAGCTAGGTGGAATTCAATATGCTTTTATGAATAATTTCCAGCTACAGCCTCCATGTAATCTCCTTATGAAATCCCCATTTTCAGAGGTACGGGTTGGTAAAAAAACAACAGACACAGCTATATATATGAGTATTAGATGTCTCTTTAAGGTTGCTTGCTCATAAGGAAAAATAAGTAAGCAAATAAACTGTAAAAAATATAACCTGCTATATTTCTCATAGATCTATAAAGAAAATTTCAGTGTATGGCTAAGCACACAAGAATCAGAACCTCACCGGAAAATGGGCAGTGCAAAGTAATAATGTATTTGTAAGCCTCTTAGAGTAATGAAGAAAAACTTACTGAAAAAGCAAAAGTTTGCACTGAATCAACAAAATCACCTGTTTCTGTAAAAGCCTATCAGTGACTCTCAGGAACTTGGATAGAGTAAAACTTATTAAGAATTTCTAGCTCTGGTAAGTATAGAAACTTTCAATGGCAATTGCACAATGTTTAGAACTCCACCAGCCTGACTTCATCATGGATCCTCTACAAAGGGAGTTCCACCATAGAAAATAGTATCTGGTTTTCCTCTTTCAAAATATGCAAAATTAGATGGCATCAAATGAAATTTGATTCCAACAAAATCAATCAAATGAGCAGATGCAGCACACAAATGGAGTAGGAGAAGAGAATTTGGCACCACAGCTTTTATCCTCAGCCCACCTCTGGCCCCAAGAGCTATGAAGAATATTGCCTGTGAACTCTGAGGAGTGCAGCATGGTATTCGTGCCTGCTTCCCCAGGACCAACTGTCCCCTTGATGGCAACACTGCCAAGTTAAAAGCGTTCAGCATGTTGCCAGTCCTGCAACCTGAACCCCTTCCCATTGCTCCTGCCGGGAGGCAATCCTGCTGCTCAGAGGGGGCTCATGGTGCCCCATGGGGCAGTGGCACTCCGAATATCCACTGCTGGACAGCTGCACAATGCTCAATCCTGGCAGTGCCCGCTCCTGTGGCCAGGAGTGAGAGCTTGTGCCCTGGGATAGAGATGCTGAGCGTGCCTGGGCAGTGACCCTCACAGGAGCTTCAGACACCAGCCCAGCTCTCTGCATGAAGTCAGCCTCATAGCCAGGGAACAGAGATGGGAAGTAGATCTGACTGTGGAAATGAGATAGGCCAGAGCTCTACACAGAGTGTCAGTGGGACCCATGAGTACCAGGATGGCAACAAGCCACGTCAGTGCCAGGCTGCAGCAAGCAGTATGATTTACAAATACTCCCAATTGGTATCAAGCATATTATTTAGAGTGAATGCTTTACATTTCTTTACCTTTTTAAACATTTAATTTTTATGAACCAAAATCCTAAAAATCTCCGACATGAGATTTCTAAATCAACAGGTAGAAGACAAAGCATAGAGGAAGTAGCAGCGGAGGTGAGTCTAGATTGGGAATTTGGAAAAGGGTGTGTTGAGGAAAAGAAGAGTTAATGAAGCACAGAAGAAGAATAATGATAATAAGATGGCCCAGGACAACATCAATGAAGAGATAAGGAGGAGGTAGAGGGTGACAGGTGAGAGTTTAGTCATCTGTGAAACAGGTGTGGGAAAGACGACAGTCTATGGACTAGGAGAGTGGAACTTCACACTCAATGTAATGCTCCATTGACAGGGTGGGAAAATCACTGCGTAAATATCAGCTTTTAATTCACATGCTATTTATCTTGTGGCCCTAACAAAATCCCTCATCAAACCTTCTAATGAATTACAGGTACAAAACTGAAGGTACAAAACTTCAGCGACTTAAAATACCCCCTCACTGTTTCCAGAGTTAAGCAGGACCCTAATATTAGTACCATCTGAAAAAGTAAATTAGTGTCCAGAACTTGTTACAGATGTGTGACACTGATTACTTCATCATTGTTCAGGAACAAACCAAGAATAAATTACTAACATAAATTACTTCAAACTAGCAGAACAACCCTGACCAAACCCAAACCTGTACCAACTTTCTCTTCCATTAAAAACAATAAAGATCCCTATACTTTGACATTGGTATATTAATGTAAGGAATGTAATCATTACTTATTCAGCAAGGACTCTTGTGCACAAATCATTGGAAACCATTGTCTAAAAAGAAAACCTAAAGGAAATAAGCTTAACTTTTGCTTATGCATCTGAACATGAGAGACAGAACTTGTTGCTCTTTACATTTCATAGGTTTTCCAATAAATCCCATCTTTTGCCAGTTTTGTATTTCAAATTACATTCTTGAATATTTTATCTCCATGTTCTGGTCTAATAAAATGAGGTTTTGGGCTCCACACATTACAACTGTAAATATAAAAGAGATAAAAATAAACAGAGGGAACATTTAATTCCTCATCTTCCACTTCAAAGCACTCAGCCAGGTGATAAAAAATGTAGAACAGGAGAATACATTTTGCTGTGATGCCTTAAGTTTTACCTTTTATGTTTTCTAGATTCTATGCTGTCTTAGTGGGTAGTTTTGCGTTTCACATTAAGTGCTACTAATCTTTCTTCACAGAGTGGATTGACAAAACAATTCCTTTTCTAGCTTCATACCAAGGACAACCAATAGAACTTTAAGGCCCAAGAACAAAAACAGCAGTGAAGTGAGAAGAAAAACAAGGAGGATGGAGCTTCATAAT